>JAOTOM010004476.1:152500-310041 GCA_034440615.1 Ashinkailepas kermadecensis
TTTCAGTCCACCACGAAAAATGCACACTGTTCCCATACCAAGGTTGCTGTTATCGGCGTGTGAAGTCATACCAAAGTTGCTGTTGTTGGTGGCGAAGTCGTACCAAGGTTGCTGTTGTTGGCAGATCAAACTGTTGACCATTGACGCATGTGCCTGAGTCGATGATCAAGAGCTTGACAGAGGCAGATGTTGGAGTCAATAGGGAGGAAGATCGAAAAATATTCTTGTGGTTATCCCCGGTTAGTATGTACAATGCAGGGATCGTGGTGCATTAACTGCTGCATATTGTCACCAAATTATGTAAAAGCCACCTTCATTGCAGATTCACTGCGTACTAATACCATGATGCATCTCATCATATATCACAACATGATAATATTCCACATTGCACACAGCTCATCCACAAGGAAGGCTGACAAAAATAGACGTACTTTGTGCTGACAAAAATAGGCGTACTTTGTGCTGACAAAAATAGACGTACTTTGTGCTGACAAAAATAGACGTACTTTGTGCTGAGCTGAAGTGACACCGGTCTGCTTCGTCCTGTGGCTTCTTTACTGGATAAACGACCAACTCACATTCGTCGCCCGACTCTGTTGCATGTCACCAGCGTAGTGGGTCACGTGGTCAGAGGTCACCAGCGGGGTGAGTCACGTGGTCAAAGGTCACCAGCGTAGTGAGTCATGTGGTCAAAGGTCACCAGCGTAGTGAGCCATGCGGTCAAAGGTCACCAGCGAAGTCAGCCATGTGGTCAAAGGTCACCATCGGGGTGAGGAATGTGGTCAGAGGTCACCAGCTGTGTGAGGAATGTGGTCAGAGATCACCAGCTGTGTGAGGAATGTGGTCAGAGGTCACCAGCTGTGTGAGGAATGTGGTCAGAGGTCACCAGCTGAGTGATAATTATGGTCAGAGGTCACCAGTTACCACACGTGCAATATTTGCGGGAAACATGATACCATTAACAGGGACAATGATCGGGCGAGTTAATCCACCCGAATCAGATATCGCCTGATATTGAGACGGGAAAATTTCAAGAAGATACCGTGTTTCTCCCGACGTTTGTCAGCTTCCCACGTGTGGTCGGGCCCCACCAAAACATCCGGTGGGGTCCGGGCCCCAGGGACCCCACGGACCGCTGCGCGGCGGTGCGACGCCCGTGGTGGGGAGGTGACATGTCAACCGGCGAATGAAGCTACAGTCCCACTGGCCCACGCGAGCGCACGACACGAATAACGTTTTGTTTCTTGTATGGCTTACCAAAGCGGCAATTCTTGGTAGATCGCCCGAAAACCATTGCAAATGTGCACGTGCGTTCAGGATGGCACTTTGTATGTGCTAAGGGGGGGGGGGGCATTGGCCTCTCAATCATAAATTTGACACATTCAGTCATTGATTTGGCTCCCATCAATCTGAAGCTGAACCATCGGGCCCATGGACGCACACTAAATGGTTCATTGGGGCAGCTTTGAACATCAAAAAGTTCATTTGCCACTCCGAGCCAATTTCGCAGTGACACTCATGTGTGTGTCTGTGTCTAGGTGGGTGTGTGTATGTACTTCAAGAAGGGCCCTTGTGGCTCATAGTTGCACTGATCTTTATGTATGTAGTGTAGGTGTATGTGTGTGTGTGTATGTATGTATGTGTGTGTGTGTGTGGATGTGTAGGTGTAGGTGTGTCCGTGTGTAGGTCTGTGCCTGTGCGTAGGTGTATGTATGTGTGTATCTGCGTGTGTGTGTAGGTGTAGGTGTGTGTCCGCGTGTAGGTGCCTGTGTGTAGGTGTATGTAGGTGTGCATCTGCGTGTGTGTGGGTGTCTGTGTGTCTATGTGTAGGTGTATGCATGTGTGTATGTGAGTGTGTGTGGGTGTGGGTGCACATGGGTGTGTGTGCGTGTGTGGGTGTCTCTGTTTGTATGGGTGTATGCACGTGAATCTGCAGCCGAGAGGGTGAAGCGGGGCAGGGCGTCAGGAGCACGCCCGGTGTGCAGTGGGACACCTCTCCATGGCTGAACACCGGCCGCCAGCTCGCCTCGGCCGCCCAGCCCGCTGCGCGGCCGTGAGAAGCGGCTTACATCCGACGCGCTTATCTCCCAATCACGTCGCGGCTACAACTCACCCCCATTGTGACGTCACTGGCCATCTGCGGCGCAGCTTCGCCGTCCGCTCGGACCGCTTCACTCGGCGTCCGCTCCCCGGCGACGCCGCGCGCCCGCTTCGCTTGCGTCGGCCGTCGCTCGCTCGCTCGCTCGCTCGCTTCGATCCGTCTCGCGACTCGCTCGCCCACGTGTTCGCTCGCTCGCGAGAAGCAGACGGCCGCGCCGCGTCGCCGTCATTAAGGTCGCGATTGGAATCGATCGCCGGCGCAAATTGACCCTCAGTGTTTTCCAAATTGCTGGCCATTTGCTTGCGCCGCCTGTAGCGCCGCAGGGCACCGCCGATTCCGGAGATTTGATGAGTATCACGCCGGACGGTGTTGCGTGAGCAAGAAGTGCGACGGTGTTGCGGCGCGTGGGTGCGGAGTATGCAACGCCGGTTGGCCGGTGACCTCTGCGGCGCCGACTGACCTCTCATTGTGCGCAACGTGAAGTGCACTGTCCGCGGTACAGCTCCAACGAGGCTGCAGCCACACTCCGGCGCCAGGATGGATGCTCTGATGATGGTGAGTGACCGGCGTCTCGCGACACTGGCGTTGCCGGCTGTTGGAATCGTAGGACTTGGACGCCTTGTTGCAGCTGACGGTCTCCAGCTTGGGACATGTTCGGCTGTCACGTGGTCTCCGACCACACTGACCATCTCAAGGTCAAATGAGGCCGTCCACCCTGCTCGGTTGACCTCTGTCGGCAATGCAAGCAGTTCGGGATATTTTACTAAGGATATTTCGGGATATTTCGGGATATTCGGGATATTCGGGTTGGAATTCGTCGACAAATATTACCTTTGGGAAGCGTACACGACGTATCTGCGCGTGTATGCAGTCCATCGTAGCTACGTGGCTTCTTCGCGCGCATGCAGTCCATCGTAGCCACTTGGTTTCTGAACGTGCATGCAGTCCATCGTAGCCAATTTGTTTCTGCACGTTCATGCAGTATATCGTAGCTACTTGGTTTCTGCACGTGCATGCAGTCCATCATACCTACTTTGTGTAAAGTTACGGCGTCTGGTCGGGCCTTCATTCAGCACGCACGTCGCGAAGTGAGCTGTCGAAATATGTCTGCTAGCCTAATCTACACACCAGTGCTAGGCTCACCACTGTGATCTGAGCACATTATGCTCACCATCCGGCTGATTGGCGACACGCGACGTTGCGCGAAATGGTGACCTTTGACCTGCTCCGAAGGACTTCCGGTTAACAGGTGTGCACGTTGGATGTCATTAGCACTTGTCTTGCGGTACACAATGCGCTAGTGTTTGTTGCGCATGTTGTCGCCGTTAGGGGCGACATGGCGGGGAGTAGGTGGGGGGGGGGGGACCCCCGCATGGGAAGGCTGGTGAAGTGTGCTTGGCAGGAAAACGTTGGATCATAGACATGGATCCTTCCTATCAGTGCCCATCCCGAATATTTATGACTCTGATGTAAAAGCAGCCCTGATCCATTTTCTGATCCTCCACTAACGCATCTCGCATCACTTGTTCACAGTTCTCAAAGTTGGTTATTGCGAATCAATTATTCTCAACTTCCTTCAGAGGAGCTCCCCCGTGTGTATCACCCGCTGGCAAGGGTGCAGAGTGCAATAGAGCTGGTGTGACTTGTGCCACACCAAATGTGCTGCCAGTTGGCGCGCGCCGAACCAGCCTCAGGCGCCGCCTTCGGCAAGCCCGCGGAGGAGACATGCGGGGGGGAGGGGAGCGGAGGAGAGAGGTGGGAAGAAGCGGAGGAGAAAGGTTGGGAGAAGCGGAGGAGAGGGGTGGGAAGAAGCGGAGGAGAGAGGTGGGGAGAAGCGGAGGAGAGGAGGTGGGGAGAAGCGGAGGAGAGAGGTGGGGAGAAGCGGAGGAGAGATGTGGGAGAAGATGACTCCTCTCATCGTCTCATGAACTATGCGATATACAGGAAACGTAAATATATGATCGGGTGAGACAGGTACAACGCAGATATAATGTTGGCCTCAGCTCAATTTGAAGGGCATTGGAGCCATTTTTCAATGCGTGCTCTCAAGGTTGATTGCAATATTAGCATATACGCAATAAGGTACCACTTTCAATGTTGTTAATCATTACAAACTGAGGAATTGGATGACAAATGAACACATTTGAATGTAAAAGAGGCTTACGTCACGCAAAATCATAGCAAAATCACTACAAAGTAACACAAATCACTGGATATACAGCAGGTACCCGTCCCGCCTGTCAGTCACATCGCCTCCTCGTAGAAGTCTTGGCGAAGCCTCTGCGCCGGTGCATTACTCTTGACTACACATGCAGACTGCAAGCCGGGGCGAGTTCGGGATGTCTGAGGTAGTTTTCTTATACTCCTGCATTATTAGCTGTATGTCTCGGTGGGTTTCCGTTAGTGGCTGGATATTGGCTGGTGGTGAGCCAGCCAGTTGTGCCTGTGTTGAGTGCCGTCGCCCCAACATTGCGTGCTCAAAAAGCCGATGATCCCCCCATTTAATCCGCAAACCGGAGGTAGCATGCAGGCGCTACTGTCCATAGCGGATATATGGATGTTAATAACTAACTTCGTGTGAAGGATAAGAGAAAAAAAAAAAAAAAAAAAAAAAAAAAAAAAAAAAAAAAAAAAAAAAAAAAAAAAAAAAAAAAAAAAAAAAAAAAAAAAAAAAAAAAAAAAAAAAAAGAGAGAGAGAGAGAGAGAGAGAGAGAGAGAGAGGTGGGTAAGGTACATGCTGATGGAGAAAGTGAGATTAGGCGCATCAATTTTATCCCTTCTCTTTTTCGGTTCCTATATTTACGAACGGATTTCGTTTCTTGCATAGGATGTGCGTATAATTTTTTTCGCAACTTCACAAGATTTCATTACAACATCCTGCCCGCTCATGAGACGTCGTCGACAAACAGAAGGGGTCGGCGGATTACACCCTCCCCCCCTCCGATGCGCGTGCTAACGCAGCCACGCCATCAGCACGCCAGCTACCCGATAGCTTTTGCGTTGCGCGGACGCGGCGAGTTGCAGTCCGCGTTGCGTTTGCGTTGCGTTTGCGTTGCGTTTTGGCAAAACGACGTGGCATCGCAGCGATTACGAAGGTGCGACACAGAACGCTCTGCTCTTGGCCATCCATGCGATCGCAAGTCAAGTGTTCGGCCAACAACAAAGGATGCGCTGCATTGCTTGTGAACAAAACTCACTGGGGTCCGTGCACCGGCCACGATGGCCGCAAATGCCCATTGCGAAAGGCAGTCAAGGCTGTGGCAGCCTCGGCTTCCAGGAGCCCAGATATCGCACGCATTCTTGCTGTCAGAGATGACAATGGAGCAGCTGTTGAGTGACTGCTACACACGATCAGTGAAGGCAGGAAAACAGCGAAAATCCAGCCGGAAGGCACTTCAGTGCCGTCGTTGGGACTGTGGTTTGGTTAACCAGCAGACCATAGCCAGCCGCAAGCTCGCAGATAACTCACGCAAGCGTTCCCAACAAGAGGAAGTGCCGGTCATGGAGTCCTGCTTCTAACCGAACTGCGAGATCCCAGACACATGCGTATCGCTGCAGCAGATTTGCTCGAAGTACGAAGCAGGCATGAACAGGCAGCGAGGTGAGCTCCAGAACTGCAGACGGCAAACTGCTGCAAACTGCAGAGCAGCAAACTGCAGCAAACTGCAGCACAAACTGTTCACACGTCCGAGTTGCGTGCGAACCTCTGCAACGCTGCAACGCTGCAATGCTGCAGCCAACTTTTGAAGGTGGCATCTCGGGGAAGTCGGGGATTGGGGAAGTCGGGATTGGGGAAGTCGGGGATTGGGGAAGTCGGGGATTGGGGAAGTCTGGGATTGGGGAAGTCGGGGATTGGGGAAGTCGGGATTGGGGAAGTCGGGGACGGCCGTCTCGAGCAGCGGTGCCGGTTCGAGGAAGATTGACGTGTCAATGGACGAGAGCCGCCCTCGCCACGAAGTGCCACGGTGACAATGAGTGCCCAAGGAAGTACCAAATTCTTGGCGGTTTGGTACCCAAACCGCATCGGCAGCTGATATCGATTCGCGATGCCGAATCCGGCTGCAGCCGCATTGGCGAATGCTAGTTCTAACTATGATCAGTTAAAGTAGACGCAGGGAGAGTAACCGCTGACGACTCGGCTGATTAGTTAAAGTAGACGCAGGGAGAGTAACCGCTGACGACTCGTCCGATGTTATTGGACTTCAGACGAGTCATGCTTTGTCTTGCTTTGTCTTGCTTGAGTCATGTTTTGTATGACTTCAGACATGCACAACAACTCTGGAGAGCAGGAGGAAGAACAGAAGGAATGAAGCGACAAACAGATCTGGAGGAACCTTTGAGGATGATTTGACGCGTTGCATTTCGATAAGACCACCGCCTTTGGCACGGACACGAAGCACGCTCGCTCTTCAAGAGCGTCCTCACAGAGGAACACTGTGCAGGAAGAGCATGTTGCAGCGGTAGCCGAACCAGGTGCAGAACATCTCACGCACTTCACGCTAGCTTCAAACGAAGCTGCAGATAAAAAAACAAACAAACTGCAGCCGATCGCTTCCGGGTGTAACGCAGACAACGGCCGTGTTATTGACTGTGCCGGGGTTCACTGGGACGGGGGGGGGTCAATGACCCGGTCAATTGACCCGGTCAATGCCAGGGTTCACTGGGACGTGTCTTCAGGTGTCTGATACGTGTCCCAGACATCTGCCGTGGTTCTATCGTTCGGCGAGATGAACCAGAGCGCTGCAGAATAGACCGGAAGCGTTTAAAAACGGAGCTTAACTCTAAAATCAGGTCGAACGCATCAATCCGGAGTGTCCGTAATGATAGATATAATTAACTACAGAATCAATATGCGGGACTTATTTTAACAGGTTGCGTCAGTTGTGTCCGACATGGCTAGTGGAACTTGAGCGATTTGGCCCGCCTGGCTTTTTCATACGAAACTTTCGTTCTAAGCCGATGCTAATCTGCGTGCTGACCGATTCTGAACCGGGCTGTTATTTTACGAACGTTAGGCTACTGCAGCAATCTCGTTCAATCTCGTGTTCGATAAGAGTCTTATATTTGATAGCATAATTTGGATATGTATTTATTGGATTGCTTTATCGTCCTATCGGTATGTTCAGAGACGACAGTTCTGAAGAAAGTTAGGTTCAAGAAGAAATTAAAAAAAAAACATTTCCGTCGAGTTCCACGCTAAAGTTACGACCAGCACGATCACTAGACAAAACACTTTCATGGACAACCAAAAGTGGCTGAGCATATTTCACGATTTTTTTTATCGCCCCTACCATAAACCATTGACGGTTATCCTGCCATATTGCGGCGAAAAACGTAACTAGGCTGGTAGCGTAGCGGCCAGTCGGCACACAAGCAAAACTCACTCCAGTGCCATGCGCAATGTTCTTAGCAGACATAAACTGGCTTCCGGGGATGGAAGACTCTTCCGATTTCTGGGGGAGCGGGTCAGCGAAATCAAAAGGTTCAGCGAAATTCAGCGCTGTCTCACATGCATCGTAGGTAAGCCCATGGAAGCCGATTTTGGGTTTCCATCCGCCCGTTCGTTTGATTGTCTATGTCTCTCATTGTCTACGTCTCTCATTGTCTATGTCTCTCATTGTCTATGTCTCTCATTGTCTATGTCTCTCATTGTCTATGTCTCTCATTGTCTATGTCTCTCATTGTCCATGTCTCTCATTGTCTATGTCTCTCATTGTCTATGTCTCTCGTTGTCTCTATCTCTCATTGTCCATGTCTCTCATTGTCTATCTCTCTCATTGCCCATGTCTCTCATTGTCCATGTCTCTCATTGTCCATGTCTCTTCGATTGGCTCTTGTTACATCTTTCTCAAACTACAAACTTAGTGTTACTTACAAAGTTACTTACAAACTTACAAAGTTGTAAGCTTTCACGATTCCAAGTGGCTCCATGGCGTGTGGTGTCATACTCGTATTTTCCTGACCCAAAATGCAATGCAGAACACATTACCTTTATCACTGATTTTCAGCCTCGCTTCCTACAGTTTCAAGAACGTTGCGTTAGACGTGGGTGCTACGACAGCATTGCCACCAGTTTCGACCTGCCAATATTTATATACGTGCGGGATCGTCGACGATGGAGTTGGGCTGCACGTGGGATTGACCCGCCTCGGTCGAATCTCAGCTGCACTTCGTGTCAGGCCGGGCCGGGTCAGGTCAGGCCGGGTCAGGTCAGGCCAGGGAATAACTGCCTCGGGTTATCAGCTCCTATGCGTCGCACATCAACATCGAACTCGAGCTATGCGTCCATCGTTATTCCAAAGAAAGTACAAAAGGTTGATTTTATGAAATTTATACCTATCAGGTTTTCTTCGCGTTGCCATGGAGCCAAAAATACTCAGATCACAGCATGGATGCGACCTGACCTCAATTCCTAGGTGAAATAACATAATTCAACCGATTTCCACATTTCATTGTCATAGATACTACATTACTGTTCTTAAAACGGTAGCAAATCCGCTGAAGCTAATACATTCTAATAAGGAAACTTAACCTGAGTGCAGTGACCTTGACCTAAGTAAAAATCCCAAATATCAGGTTTTGTCTTCCAAGATTTGTGTTCATTCCGAAATCAAAAGAATCTGTATGCAACTTTAAGTTTTATTGCTCCTTATACTTTTCGAGGGTGACCGCTTTGATCTGATCTGGGTCAATGGCCAAAGGAGACCCGATTGAGACGCTGTCTTCAAAGATGAGCAAATCTATTAGAAAGGGCGCTGCAAATATCAGCTTGGTGTACGCCATAGTTCTCTGGTTATCTTTCAACAACCTCAGGGGTGGGTGGATCTCCACACCTCAGAGGTGGGTGGATCTCCACACCTCAGAGGTGGGTGGATCTCCACACCGCGACCCGTGGGATGGGCGGAGATTTGTACCTCTAATACCTCTAATACATCATCAAACACCACTCATAAATCTGAGGTCAAATTCCGTTTCGTCATTCTGTTCTTCCCCAGTGTACCAATTGTTATGTCAGCGGGAATAACCGTTAAATATCGTTCGCCTTTTAATCCTGATGAGTAGCACTTGATCATAGCTCGGATCAAAAGCTCCTTTACAATCTTAGCATTGCAATGCAGTCCGGGAATGACCCACAAGATGTTGCGAACATGAGGGCTGGTTCGCTAAGCCATGCAATGTGTCTCACACTGACGTCAAGCCTACCCCGCCCTGCAGACACTGCGTCACGCCTACCTCACCCCGCATATACTGACGTCACGCTTATCTCACCCTGCAGATTCTGACGTCACGCTTACCTCACCCTGCATATACTGACGTCACACTTATCTCGCCCTGTAGATACTGACGTCACGCTTACCTCACCTGCAAACACTGACGTCACACCTACCCCACCCTGCAGACACTGACGTCACACCTACCCCACCCTGTAGATACTGACGTCACGCTTATCTTACCCTGCAGATTCTGACGTCACGCTTACCTCACCCTGCATATACTGACGTCACGCTTATCTCGCCCTGTAGATTCTGACGTCACGCTTACCTCACCTGCAGACACTGACGTCACACCTACCCCACCCTGCAGACACTGACGTCACGCTTATCTTACCCTGCAGATTCTGACGTCACGCTTACCTCACCCTGCATATACTGACGTCACGCTTATCTCGCCCTGTAGATTCTGACGTCACGCCTACCTCATCCTGCCTCCGTCAGACGCGGCAGTTGTCCCCACGCGGTGGGTGCTGGTGGTTCCAACACGGGTTTGGCCACACGCGGTGTGTACTGGAGGTTCCAACACGGGTTTGGCCACACGCGGTGTGTACTGGAGGTTCCAACACGGGTTTGGCCACACGTGGTGTGTACTGGAGGTTCAAACACGGCAGTTTGTCCACACGCGGTGTGTACTGGAGGTTCCAACACGGGTTTGGCCACACGCGGTGTGTACTGGAGGTTCCAACACGGGTTTGGCCACACGCGGTGTGTGCTGGTGGTTCCAACACGGGTTTGGCCACACGCGGTGTGTACTGGAGGTTCCAACACGGGTTTGGCCACACGCGGTGTGTACTGGAGGTTCCAACACGGGTTTGGCCACACGCGGTGTGTACTGGAGGTTCCAACACGGGTTTGTCCACACGCGGTGTGTACTGGAGGTTGCAAAACTGGTTTGTTCCCATGTGGTTGCCAATGGAGGCTCCAGCACGGGTTTGTCTCCACGCGGTGGGTGCTGGAAGTTACAACACGGGTTTCTGGACTGGAGTCCCTCCATAGAACTCCGTCCGTTACCACACGTCGCGATACAGGAGTGCAATGTCGAGAATGTCGAGAATGTCTGTCGAGAATGTCGAGAATGTCTGTCGAGAATGTCGAGAATGTCTGTCGAGAATGTCGAGAATGTCTCGAGAATGTCGAGAATGTCTCGAGAATGTCGAGAATGTCTGTCGAGAATGTCGAGAATGTCTGTCGAGAATGTCGAGAATCACCCAGCGACCGGCAGAGTGCGCCCTGGGAGGATGTACGGGGGGGGAGGCGTCACCTCGAACATTTCCCGGCCGGAGCAGCGCCACCTTTCCATGCGGGGGAGGGGCACGTCCCCAGTGCCTCCTCCTGCATCCACCCCTGTGCCGGGCGACTTGCATGCTGCCCCCCCTCTCCCCCCTCCCGCCCCCTGAGCCGTGGCGAAACGCCGGACGCGCGGCGCCGCGCTAACTGAATTACAAACCTCACCATGAGCCGGATGGCAGCTTTCACTGCGGCCGACTGCGGCGCGTTGAGCTAGGATGGCGCAGCTTCGAACGCCGAAGGTAAGCCGCTTTCCGACTAATCATCGCCGCCGACAGCGGCTTTGCCGGGATTTCCACCGGCCAGAGGGGAGCGGGGAAAAGTTGCCAGCTATTGCCATCACCCACAAGAATGACTGTTCGGTGGACGTCGGAAATTCGGCACTCTACTGATGTCTCGGTTTGTGCGCACTACGCAAACTAAACACCATCTAAAATCCGTACTTCTGTCAGGGTGGGCGGCCTCCTACTCCGCCAAACAGGCGGTACCGGCCCCGAGGACGGGATCACGACCTGCGTCAGAAACGATACGTTTCGCGTCAGAAACGATACGTTTCGCGTCAGAAACGATACGTTTCGCGTCAGAAACGATACGTTTCGCGTCAGAAACGATACGTTTCGCGTCAGAAACGATGCGTTTCGCGTCAGAAACGATACGTTTCGCGTCAGAAACGATACGTTTCGCGTCAGAAACGATACGTTTCGCGTCAGAAACGATACGTTTCGCGTCAGCCGATAGCTAGGCGAAATGTGCACAGCATGGTCGTCATCGGGAGAATGCAGGTGCATCAACGCAGGTGCATGGACATCTAGGATGTTCGTACGTAGGGCAAATGTAGGTATGTCAGATTTACGAAAGCAAGCGTGCGTAGGCAAATGTACGTATGAGCAAATGTATGTAAGTGCAGAAGTACGTTAGCACGAAAGTGTGAAGGAGCAAATGTACTCAGCGCAAAGGCACTTAGCACGACGTACGTACACACACGACAAAAGCACACAATTGTGATGCGCAATAGCACGTAAGCGAAAAAGTACGTCAGCACTTAGGTACGTATGCGCAAATGTGCTTAAGCGCAACTGTTCGATGGCAAATATACTTGCGCAAATGTAAGTACGCACACACACTTGAGCAAATATACCTACGCACATATATCCGTGCGTAGGTGTACCGTCTAACTCTGCTTTTGCGTATATCTGCGCTTTCCTAACTTTTCGCATGCGTATATACAATTTGCCATTCGTAGGTCTACGTACGTTTACGTGTAATTGTCATGCGCACATCTGCGCTTTCTAACATTTGCCGTACGTACATCTGCGCTTTCTTACATTTGCCATACGTACATCCGCGCTTTTTTACATTTGCCATACGTACATCTGCGCTTTCTTACGTTTGCCATACGTACAGCTGCGCTTTCTTAAATTTGTCATACGTACATCTGCGCTTTCTTACATTTGCCATACATACATCTGCGCTCTCTTAAACTTGCCATACGTACATCCGCGCCTATGCATGTTTGCTTGCCTGCACTAGCGTACTTCTGTTGTCCGGTGACCGGTGTCATGGTGTCATGGTGTCATGGTGTCATGGTGTCATGGTAGGATGGTGTCATGGTGTCATGGTGTCATGGTGTCATGGTAGATGACCGGTATATGTCATTGTAGGAGTCCGATATTTGGCACCGAAACGAGCCCATTGGATCGCTATTGACCATCTTGCATTCAACAGCCAACATTAGTCTTCCCTTTCCGTCTGCCTCTTTTCTGGTTCCCCAGAGACACCTTGGAGTTTTCACGTGCGATGCATGACGCGCTCACTTTTGCTACGGCGAGGTCACCGTCCAATCTCTTCGACAGAGTTGTCACGGAGCCGGGCTAGTCACCTGTCTGTCTAGTGACGTTTTCACGAGAAAACGTGACTGTTTCGCGTCGCACCGACGGGCCTCATCTCGTTTGAACTGATTGGAACACATAGATGCCGAACCTTTCTCCCTCGCTCCCACATCCCTGTGGAGAAAAACTCGTCCCATTTCACGAGACAACCTTGTGTTGAGATGCTGACTCACGTTGACGGATTGCACGGCATTGCACGGCATTGCACGCCTGGCACCAGGCGTCTTGCAAGCGCTCGTCAAGCTGTAGGACGTCTGTTCTCGGCTGTCATCGCGACGGCCGGTGTGAATGAACAGCCTCCTGGAAAACATGATGCAAGTAAGTGGTACTAGCACTGCATGCTCATCATACAAGGACGTGGGACGACTAAAAGGGCGTGGAACGTCCGACAAGGGCGTGGAATGTCTACAAGGGTGTGGGACGCATACAAGGGGGTGGTATGTCTGCAAGGGCATGGGATGTCTACAAGGGCATGGTATGTCTACACGGGTGCGGAACGTCCGATAAAGTGCGTGCGATGTCTACAAGGGCGTGTGATGTCTACATGGGTGCTGAACGTCCAACAAGAGCGTGGAATATCTACAAGGGCGTGGGATGTCTGTAGGGACATGAGATGTCTACAAGGGCATGGAACGTCCGATAAAGTGCGTGGGATGTCTACAATGGCTTAGGATGTCTACAAGGGCTTGGGATGTCTATAAGGGCGTGAGATGTCTACAAGGGCGTGGGATGTCTACACGGGCTTAGAACGTCTACAAGGGCGTGGAGTGTCCAATAAAGACCGTGAGATTCTTACAAGGGCGTGGGATGTCTATAAGGGCGTGGGATGTCTATAAGGGCGTGGGATGTCTATAAGGGCGTGGGATGTCTACAGGGTCGTGGAACGTCCGACAATGGCGTGGGATGTCTACAAGGACACCGTTATTTCAGATAACATTCCATTCGGTGAGTCCTGTGAATGTGGAGGAAGCACTCTCTCTCTGGGAGACCGCAATTCGGCACTGGATTCCGTTGCAAGCATGTACTTCTTTACTTCAACATTGCATGCGACGGGAGAATAGTCGACGGGAGTATGAGAGCTTTGGATAGTTGTTTTCGAACAAATTCTGTGAAGTCCACGAGCGTTCAATGACACAGGTATTACTGCGGGGATGTTTCTCTTGCACAGTTTTTCTTCAACCAGGATGATCAACGGTGAGTATCTCCGGTTTTTATTGTTGAAGGAGCAGGAACATGTCGGTGTTTAACTCGCATTGGTGAGAATTTTACCAACCCCTGCTGCAGGTTTGCGCACCGACAATTGGCGCTGCAGGGAGGATACTGCAGCCCTATTATGCATACGCAAGACAATTATTTCTCATTTTCAAGGCCGAACCTTCCGCAGCGAGGCACCGAAGCCGATTCATTCTGTTGTGGAATGGCAAGTTAAAACATCGAGGACAAAAATACAGCGAGAATAGTTGAGAAATGCGGCTTAATCTTTGCCGTCTTCATTTATGTTTAAATTGAAGCAGCCTGCTGGGAAGAGAAGAGCCATTGTCGTGCCGGACATAAAGGGCTCGTCTGACGCCACTGGTCTGCCTCGAACTAGATGCTTCGGAAATAATCATCAACAATGGAACTCTTCCTCTGCTCCTCTGAAGTTTCCAGGGCGAAGCTGATCGAAGCCCGATAAAAGTTCTCTCACAAAACTCAGCGATATTTCTGACGTCACGACTCGCAGCGTAGAGCGTGACGTCACGATTCGCAGCGTGCGACCTGCGGGGTCCCGCAGTGCCCCGGCTGCTCCACCAGGCCCACTGCGTCCGTGAGGTGAGGTCACCGCAGGTGTGGCTGCTGCCGTCTTGTCACTGGACACCGCCCTTGTGAGGAATGACATCACACGAGGAATGACGTCACATGAGGAATGACGCTATCACTCGCCCGAACACCAGTAGCCTTGACATCAGTCGTCCGGTCACCAGTCGCCCATACACCAGTCACCGATACATCAGTCACCGCGACACCAGCCAGACACCAGTCGCCCATACATCAGTCACCGCGACACCAGCCAGACACCAGTCGCCCATACACCAGTCACCGATACATCAGTCACCGCGACACCAGCCAGACACCAGTCGCCCATACATCAGTCACCGCGACACCAGCCAGACACCAGTCGCCCATACATCAGTCCCCGCGACACCAGCCAGACACCAGTCGCCCATACATCAGTCACCGCGACACCAGCCAGACACCAGTCGCCCATACATCAGTCACCGCGACACCAGCCCGACACCAGTCGCCCATACATCAATGACCCCGACACCAGCCAGACACCAGTCGCTCTGCCCACGAATAAGAGGCGACTGCCGTACAGCGTGCACAGCACAGCGGCGTATCATCAGGTCATCATCAGGTCATCATCAGGTCATCATCAGGTCATCATCAGGTCATCATCAGGTCATCGGGAGAAACAAGGCACTGTTCACGAGCACGTCTGAACGGGAGTGGTGGCGATCATGTCACGCGCTGCTAACACGCTCTGGATGGTGGATGACAGATGACACTGACAGATCTAGTACTTCGCGAAGGGTGGAGGTGTGGGGTGGTGGTGGTGAGGGTGGAGCTGCATGCCTTTTTTTGGACGAGGAGCCTGCATGCCCTCGGTGGGCGCCTGATTGAACTCGAAACTCGGGAGGAGCTGTTTTTGCTTTGGAGGGGCGCCAATGATTTCAATTCCAACTGTCAAATTACGCCAATTTTAAAGACTCGAAGTGGACTCGAGTATTCATGGACAGACACATTTTCTGCTCAGAGGGATGCCCCCGGCTGACAAATTGAGGTGCAAGCGGAGCGTCCTGAATTTGCGCCTTTTCAGCCAGAGGGTCGCCTCTCGGACACAACGGGAACGGGAAGCGGTAGCCCCCTTCTCCCCTTTCCCCCTTGACTTCGTACCTGGATCAGCTGACCCTTGACTCCTCTGGTCAACTGGTAGCTTTGATAATTAGGTGGCCACGCCCATGCTTGGCCACAAACAGTAACCAACGCATGGAGCAAAACCCCTCGTCATGCACCGCTGTAACAGGGAGTGTAGAAGAGGCTTATATCATGTGAACATGAAGGAATGCATTCCAGGTGATACGTGATGCCCCGTTGGATTACCGATCGGCTGATGGCCTCGAATCATGTTCATAATTGCACAAAAAGCACTGCGATGATTTTCTCACGATGTTGAGTCCAACGTGATGCAATTGTGCAATGAGGCGGCATTCGATGTTTGCGTAGGGAGTGTTGCCCATGGTATGCATTTGTTAAATACAAGTTCTTTTTGCTGAACTCGCTGGACGACTAAATTGTGCACGGCGTCTCCGAAATGTTCAATGCCATAGAACGTCTTCTACTATTCTGAGAAATTATCAGTCAGTCACATGACTTACTGGGGAGAACGCACTGGACAATAAATTAGCAACGTTCATTCAGGTCTGTTCTCATTGCGTCCGTTGAAGTCAGAACTGATGGCCGGTGGAAATCGGCCTCGCCAGTGGCCAAGTCGAGAGTCGAGAGTCTGGCACCCTAAACAGTTCGAGGCGGATGGACGGCCGCGCGCCAGACCTAACCTAACCTAGCCCGTTGAGGGGGGGGGGGGGCGGACGGTCACGCGCCAGACCTAACCTAACCTGTTGCCGATTGTGTGGTGTCGGTTACAAGCTTAACAGCCATGATGTGATCTACCTGTGGGTATCGGGCACCGGGTACTTCGGGGCACTGGGGGAATGTGTCCCCACCCATGGATAGATGGAGCCATTCCCGCCGGTAGAGGCGCCCCCTAAGGAAGGTTCGAGTGCTCCTCCCGCTCCCTCTCCCACCATTTTCACCCAACGGATTTTTTTTGCAACCAGAGACAGGAAAAAGAAAATACAGTATGCTTGAGCGCACCCCCTCAACAATTGTTCCGCCAGCGGCTCCCCTCCGATGAAATGTGCCTGCATGAAGGTACCGCCCCTGCCTGCTACCTGAAGAGCCGCCCCTGCCTGTTACTCCCGACCGGGATGAGGTTTTGTGACCATTGCAGATGGGTGCCAAGACGCCCACAACAATGCATTGGGATCCGCACTAATCGATTCATTTAATCACCGGCCCATGGCCGAGCACTCATGGGTGCGTGTGCACCTGCAATCTGTCTTGGCACACGAAAGCCTCACAAAGGATCTTCAGAAACCACACCACTGCCAGTGATGAATGCATCGGATGCCGTACATGGTGCTGATGGTGCTGATGTTGCTCATGGTGCTGATGAGAACTACGGCAACTTAGCGTCCGTCGGTAGCCTTTGTCGAGCAGCTGACACCTCTGTTGATCGCATTCATAATCGACATAAACTAACGGTCCAACATTATTAAGCATGATTTCTTGCATCACCGGCCAGCCCATTTGAAGCCCACCGGCCAGCCAGATTGCTTTCATCACCGGCCAGCCCATTTGAAATTGGCCTCAATTATCGTGCAGCACATACAATTTTTATGTGTGAACTCACGTGCAAAGACGGATCCAGTTGACCATCTTGACAAGCGATCTTGAACAGCGGTCGTTTGGCGGTGGAACCGAAAATTGTGCCCAATTCCAAAGAACTTGGGAATTGGAACGCATTTGGGAAGGAGCCGGAAGTGGGCTCCACGTCAGCCCCCCTCTCTTCACAAAACATGTCTAGAGCTAACGAGAAAATCGATGGCCGAGTGATTAGAGTGTTGAACTTTAGATACAAAGGTCCCGGGTTCAACACTAGCACCGCTCGGACATTTCCCAATCCGGCCGCCCACCGGGGAAACGGTGTGGGCGGCGCAATTAGCAGTGTTGCATAAAGTGCGTCGTGAATAAAAACCAATAATATTCCAGGAAGCTACACTCTCAATGAAATACCTTGATTTGAGAGGGACGGGTCGGGGGAATTGCGCTTCCCCCTGAGAAACATTGTTTATTTGAGAGACAGCCATAATATGCTGAATTCGTCTGGTTTGACATCGTAGGTGGCTGCGAGACTCATGTTCTACACTATCGGGGAAACTAGCATTTGTGCCATTCGCACAGTACCATGCTAGGCGTGTCGCGTGATTATAAGGTTAAATAGTTGTTAATGGGGGACACAGGCTATGTTTTTAACGCCATTAAATTTGGAGAGTCAAAATATATTTGTTTTTCAGCTCGCATTTTGCACGGCATGCTTGGCTGGGCTATCCAGTTACACTTCACTACCTAGTTGCCTGGCTACCAAATTGCACTACATGTGACTTACTGTATATAATTTACAGGATGGTTGGATGCAAGGATTTACGGAATCGGAACCACGGTGCGGCTGCTGCATCGCGCCTCAGCCAACCGCCCGGTCTGGAAATTGCCTATTCTATGAAACAATGTGAACCGGAGGATTAACATTAACATACCCGATTAACATACCGGATTAACATACCCGCCATCCTGGATACATCAATTCGATGTCATACCACGGCGAATGTGCGGTAAGTGTACTGAAATGACCAGCCGATGATGGTCCTGCCGATGTAAGATTAATTCCAATACCACTTAAAGCTGGACGTGGCCTCAGCTCGGCCAACAGCGTGAGTTGTAGATCGTGCGCTGATTCGATCTCACCAAATGAGACAATACAAAAAATTGTTGGGTTCCGATTGTTCTCGGTGGAATTTTACAGAACCCGAGCCAATGCTCAGCACAAGCGTGTTGCACTGACCCTGAACCCACCTCCCGATCGGGAAATTCCAGTTCTATAGTACAATTTTGACCGGGAGTTAAACGCACCCACATAGCAAGCACGGCCGCCTGGTGCCAGCGACTCCGACCTCGCCTGGCCAGTTGCCAACAAGCCACCCCAGCCGGAGGCGTTAATAGCGAGCGCGTGAAGAGATTCGAACC
The DNA here is from genome assembly GCA_034440615.1 of Ashinkailepas kermadecensis. Classification (NCBI taxonomy): domain Eukaryota; kingdom Metazoa; phylum Arthropoda; class Thecostraca; family Neolepadidae; genus Ashinkailepas; species Ashinkailepas kermadecensis. The sequence continues at coordinate 170,959 of JAOTOM010004476.1, forward strand.
CGTTGTGCCAAGACGAGGAGACACTTCGCAGATCAGTGTTCTTCATCCTCTCAGCTGACCAGGTAGCCGTTGACGCCGTTCACGTCGTAGACGCCATTGACGTCGTAGCCGTTGACGTCTGTAAAACGTAAGCGGTGAAAGTGTCCCATGGGCAATAGTTAGCACGTCCCTGATGTATACAATTAGCGCATGAACAGCGGTGGCGGGCATAAGAGGATCGAAGTAGCACGCCGTATCACTGTCGTACATTCGCTTCAGGTGAGGTTGACTTCTATACTCGGAAAACAGCGCGACAATTGGCAGTGCGGCAAACAGGACAAACAGTGCGGCAAACAGTGACAAACAGGACAAACAGGACAAGCAGTGCGGCTCTCGGGTGTTAAGAGACGATTCACTGCCAGCTGAAAATCGGGTAAAGTGAGGAGGTAACCGCACTTTCATTAAAACATAGTTTACGGCTTGAGTGCAGTCACGAAGGGTGCCATTATCTGTGGATTATTTAAATTTAACATTAGCACGCGTGCCGGAGGGCATCTCACATAACGTTGCCCGAAGGCGGAGGGGAGCGGATGGGGGAGGGGTGGGATTGAACCCGCCCCATAGGATCTCGGGATCTATTGAAGGACTAGAAACACAAAATTCGCATGGTGTATTACGGATGTAGTGAGCTCACTGTGGTATAAATTTGAGGACCCCAGGTTCTTGCCGTCAGGGTCAAGCGAGGTCAAGATCAGCCATTCGCGCGCCGTCGCGCCGACTAAAGATGTGTGACCTTGACCGCTTGCGGCCGGTCGGTGGACTTTGCACCCTGCTGTTCCTATATTTACCAACGGTCTAAAAAAAACGTTGCATTGGATGCGCTCCTCGATTTTTAACAACGTCACAATATTTCATCGTAATATCCCTGCCCGTTTATGAGATATCATCGAAAAATAGGAGGCGTTGGTGGATTTCTCCCCCTCCGGTGCGTATGTTATGTTATGTTATATTATTATGTTGGACACTGCGTGGAAAGAATGAGTTATTAATGCCTGCAGTACCCCATAATACCTTAGGAGTGCTGAAATTGCTTACTTAAGGCTATGTGGAAACCCAAAATCCTACATGCATACTTCAGCACTGTAAGGGGCTGTTGACCAAGTGCCCAAGACGGGGCGCCACCTCACTCTTTCTTAACACGCGCACTGGAGGGGGGGGCGGGGGCGAAATCCGCCCACCCCTTCTGTTTTTCGTAAATAACTTCCGATTGTACCGGTCGATATACGCCATTTTGTGCGTACCTGCTTAGAAATGTCCAGCGCGTCGTTTCAAGTAAGAATAACGGAAATCGACTGAATTTGTTTTCCCGAGTTACAGGCCGTTAAAGTCAAAACATTTCGTAGCGACAGACCACAAAAATCGGCGTTGATGCGCTTCCCGTATATCGGCAAAAGGGAAATGTTCTCGGCAACACTAACGACTTGTTTGATGTATATTGTTATCCTATATAGATTCAAGGTCATATTAGGTCACCGAGGTCAAGTCAGGTCAAGTTTATGACAGGTCAATGGAACCAAACTTGGTCAACTGGAATGTTGTCATAAATGCAAATGACTGTCATGCGATTGATGTCATTTTGCATGTTACTCACTACTCATCCTGAAAACTACTGTTTGTGTCATTGTGTACCTAAGCGTTTCCATACTTCGTTCATGTACTTCACTCCTTTCTTCGCGAAGCCGATTGCGCCGAGCCTCCCGACGGAGCAGTCGGGCGGGCGGCCCGGTTCCGGCAACTGGAACAGGTAACTGACCTGATAAAGTGCTGTTATATAGGTGACCTGAGTTCAAATGCCGGGTCCAACATCTGTATTGCATCATTAGTGATGCCCAAAGCATCATTGGTGCCCATTTTGGAGCATTTAAACACAATCACAGCGATTCATAACAATGAAAAGCCAAGCCACGCAAAACAAGTAAATTGTGACATGTGACCTCATTTTAGCTTGAAGATATTGACCTAAGGTCATAAAATTTGCACACAATAGAGGTCACTACCGTACCCATCCACTCAGAGAATTTCGTTACTCTAGCTTTAACACTCGCACGTCCGGCGGTCCGCGCCAACTTCGCATGTCCGGGGGGGCAGATGTCTGCCCTCCCCTAAGATCTCGAGAACTATGCTAGGTAGCGACAAACAGAAAACGGCTTTGGATAGCTGGTGACAAGCTCTATCGAAAGTATTTCGGTCATGTTCTCGCTCAGATCAATATTTAGGTCACTTGGTCATCATATGTCAAATTCGACCAGATCGGGTGGGACCCTCAGATATTGGCACATATCTCAGGACCTGTAACAGATAGAAACAAACTGCAAATGCTATTCGACAGCCCTTTAAATGTGCTATCGACATACGCTGTGTAATTTAAGGTCAGGTCAACAGATGGGTCACCGAAACAATGACCTCAGGTCAAGGTCATGAGGTAGAGTAGGGAGGTCATGTAATATATCAATCGACACGTCTTGGCGATACAAGCACAATGACGGTAATTTCTGCCTTCTAGCTCAATGCATTGCGATATAATGCGCAGAAATGTGCTAGTAATTTCAGGTGACCTCAGCTGACCTTGGTGGGGCCACTGAACAAAAATGTCAGCAATAGCATTGCGAATAGCTTCCAACTACACGCCATAACGGTTGGAGGTCATTCCGAGAGCAAATATGTAACCAGGAATCATTTGTATATTTTTCCATAGGCCTATAATGGGTAAGCCATGGCCACGACCTGACCTCAGGTCAACGCTACGAAAAAACCGTGATATACATATTATAGACCCTGATATCATGACGTGATATAAGTTTGAAATCAATCGCCTAATTATTGTGGGAGTGATGCCACCTAGAACTCGGAGGGACGTTAGGTCACTTCGCCTGACCTGGTGACCTGACTTGAAATGACCCAGGGTCAAACAATTCTGAGGATATGCGGAAAAGACCAATGAGCAGCCATGCGAGGTTTGGCCTTGCTAACCCGATTAGTATGGCGGTAAAGTAGGAAAAACCGCAGGGGGGGCAGATATCTGCCCCCCCCCGGACGTGCGCGGGTTAATAGGAGCCAATATCATAGGGTGGCGGAATCCACCCCCCTCCAGTGCACGTAATTTTCAGAGGTCCTCCAGGGCACGTATAATGTAACCAAAATGCAAGTTTAATTTTCAGAAGGTGTGGCGGCAAAGAACGTCGCGCCGACGGTGCATCGACCTTGTTGCACCAGTTTATCTGGCTTACCAGTTTCTCGTGCCAAAATTGAAATCCTTCTGGAAGCTCCACAACTGCCATAGCAGTCTCCGAGGCCGGGGTCCACCCTTGAGCTCTGGGTCGAGAGGTCGCGCATAGACGCTCCAGCGGCCACAAAGGACGCGTGTTTTCGTGTTGTTTATTGGGTGATTCTCGACACACCTTATGCACGGCCACGGCTAATGGCGCCGCCCACACTTGACTGATTGATTATTTGGGCTTAAGGGCGCGCCGACTACGAGGTCATTTAGCGCCCAGCCGCCCCCACCGTGTCGCCGGTGGACCGCGGGAGTGGGAAATGTCCTCAGTGGTGCGAGTGTTGAACCCGGGCCCTTGGTCAACACCCTAACCTGGAACTCAACACCTCAACACCAGGACTCAACACCTCAACACCAGGACTCAACAACAACAACTCAACACCTCAACACCTCAACACTTGGTGGAGCTCAACACCAAGTGGAGCTTAACACCCTAACCACTCGGGCATCCCCGCCAGACGCGCGGTTTCCGCTCCTGCCGGAGCGTCTGTGGGAGATGGGGCCGCATCGTTCCGGTGCTAGCTTGTCACCTCAGAAACTGCATCGCAGTCTCCGCGCGAGTCAGACAGCCTCTGAAAACGCGCCGGCTGCCCGCCGCCGCGCAGCCCGACGGCGGTTCGTCGGCGGACAGCGTGCCAGCGACTGTACCGGCCGCAGCCACGTCCGGCGCCGGCGTGACGTCACAGGTGGGTGTGGCGGCTGAGCTGGCGTCACGGTCCGCATCGCAGTCGCCGGAGAGGTTATTGGTTTGACGAAACATCGACCGTTCAGTCATGTAGTCATGTAGTCATGTAGTCATATCATGCCAATCTCTCACGGCAATTCGCGGCGGGTGAAGAGTGGCGTCTGGCGAGTGATGGTGGCTGGAGTCATCTGCGAGTGATGTGCGCTGGACGCCAGGGCTGCACCTCAAGACTGCTGTTCATGCCCGAGAGATCAGGTCATCGACCCCATCTTACCGAAGTTATTATAACACGGATACAAAAGTTGCATTTTAATGTCACAAATCATGAATTGGTTATTTATAGTATTCCTGCAGGTCATACGATATTTTTGAAGTATTTCCGGCATTCTGGGTCAAGGTGAGCAACGTGCGTGATGTGGTTCGGCGGCACAAAGTTCAGATTGATGTTGCGTATGTCCTTGATCTAGATTGCTCATAATGGGTGGCCGCTGACCAAAATCGAGAAGTTGAGTGAACTAAATCCACATCCCAATGCTGCATCGCTAGCAACAGCGTTAAAATAATGTTTTTCCGTTAGGTGTGAGATGTCGAAACGAGCACAGTGGGATGTCGAAATTTGCCATGGAATTATTGTCACTTAAAATGCTTTTGATGTCTTTCAGACTCAAATTTGATCCCATGGCGTACTTATGACTGTACCTTTATCATTTGTTTTGCCATTCATAATTTAGGAAGAGCTATACTCGGGATAGCGAGAAAATTACCTATGCTAGAAACTCGAATTGTATACCATATCGCATTATAGGCAATCCCTTTACCTGAAGTTGCGTTGCGAAATGTTCGTGTATCACCATCCCTTATCGAGAGCATGATCATGAAACTTATGAACGAGATACTGTTAGAAAGGAGGTACAAAGACTTCATAAGCACGCATCATGAAGCAGGATGTCGATAATTCTTGGAGAAGGATGCCGATTGAGTAGTCAGCAAGTGGTATATTCCACCCTATTTCACGAATAATGTATCACTGGTTAGCAATGCTGCCATGCGCTGGCGGATTTTTCCAACTACCAAATGATGCCACGTGGTGTGACCGCGACGTCACCCGCGATCGAAAAAGAAGGAAAGTGCACTCAACACACATAGGAACGAGGGTAATATATTATCGCCTAAATAAGCTCAGCCCGTCCCTGGGCTAACGCGATATCATACATAGCAACAGGAGACAATTTGCGACTTTCACACATTTACTTAGTATTTGTCCTTGACCTGACTTATGACGTCATTACATCACAAGGCAAATAATGACTTATCCCGAGGCAAATGAAGTCCTATCCCGATGACAAATATGCAGATCTATCGGTTGCCATGTGAATCAGCTCAACACATGATTTGGCTGGTGGAGGAAAGAAAGGAGATATTGCAGCATTTGCTAACTTAGGAAATATTTTTCATTTACCTAACCCTAACCTGTGACGTAAATATTGAACCACAAAAGTCGGTGTTGTATGAGAATGGACTTGGAAGCACGAGCGTTGATTTCTGAAACTAATTGCATATTGCATGGGCCCCATGCTAAAAGTTGAAATTATTGCGGTGGGGGGGGGGGACAAAGCGAACCTTGAGGGGGTACTTGCTGCCTTAGTATATAAAATACAATAGTATATCAAACACCCCCGCTTGAAAGGCCTGAGGAAATCGATTTGTCACCAAGTTCGGTTAATCGTTGGCCTGAGCGCGGCGCCGCGAGCAGACGCGTCTCGGTCGCTCGTCCAGCCTTTCCCTCGCCCTCTTTGTTGCCTTTGTATATAGGGTGTGTGAAACTCAGAGAGTGTGTGAAATCAGAGAGAGTGAGTGAGAAGTGAAGCAGGAAAAGTGTAGTGTACCAGAAAAAGAAGAAGTGAGATATCGGCGAAGTGGCTGAACTACTTAGTGAAAATTCTTCTGGTTATTCCTGACGAAAATTGTGCAGTGAACGGACAGTGATTGCACAGCGATTGTATTTTCTTAACCGAGCGAGTGGAGAAGTGACAGCGCCTTTCTCTATATTGACTTTCCTTGCTTAAATCATCAACTACTGCCCGTGGGAAGTCTTCTTTCCGACACTGCAGCGGAGAAGGCTGACGGACTGACGCCTTGGTGCCGCTCGGAATTCCTGTGCCTCCAGCAATAGTATTCTTCATCGTCTATCTACAGCTCTACCAGTTCACGGACATCTCTACCATCATGCACACCGACATCATCAGGCTGCTGCTATCCATCACCCTCGTTCAAATCTTAACCGCCTTCACGTCCCCCGGTCACCCGGGCTCGCCACGGGCACGCAGCCGTCCCGTCCGTGACGTCATCACCGCCGCCGCGGCCGCCGCCTCCGGCAGTCACCAGCTGGCCCACCCCTTGGCCAACCGGACGGAGGGTGCGTCACCGTTAACGAAACGCCCAAGACAACACGCCGGGGCAGGCGCGGCGCCAGGGGCGGCAGAAGGCGCGGATCGCGGGGCGGAACAAGCCATGTGACCGCTCAACAGCACAAAGGACAGCTCCACCTGGGACTCATCAATGCACAATCTATCAAACCTAAGCTACTCGAACTACACAACGACCTTCATACTTACTCTCTAGACCTAGCTGTGGTGACTGAGACCTGGCTGCGCCCAAGCACCCCACGCGTCTCATTAACTTCCCCGGTTACCAAGTGAAACGCGCGGACCGGCCCGACTCTAGTGGTTACGGTGGGGTGGCGATTCTAGCCAAGTCAGCTCTAACTATTACCGTCTTGAAAATTTCTACGCCTCCGAACTCTAGCTCCAAACTAGAATCACTCTGGGCCAAAGTCAAAGTGAAGAGCGGAAAGTATTTCATTCTAGCGGCAATCTATCGGCCACCTCGCAACACTCTTCCTGCTTTAAATGATGACTTCGCTGAGCTCGAAAGACAGGTACAATTGGCGACACTGAACTTTACCGGCACTTTCTACCTCGCAGGTGATCTAAACTGTAACCTTCTCGACACGGCAAATAGCCCCAGCAAAACACACCTGCTTGAGTTCATCAGCAACTATTCACTTACCATGACAGTGCAGCGCCCTACATTCGCCACAGGCTCTCTATTGGATGTCATCCTAACAAACTCGCCCATTTCCGTCGGCAGAACCAGAGTGAGTTTCTGCCACTACAGCCCACATAAATTTATCAGATGTTCCATTAAAGTAAACAGGCCTGCCTCAGTCAACACCGTAATAAAGTCACGTTCTTACGGACGAGTAGACACCTCGGAACTGACTCTTGACCTTGGTGAGATCGACTGGGTACAGGTCACTGGGCGCATCTCAGTAACGGACAAATGGGACACCCTGCTGAAATTGCTGACACCTATTCTCGACGAGCACCTACCCCTCAGAAACATCAAACTTAGGAACCCAACAGCGCCATATGTCAGCGAAGCTACCAAACAGCTCATGCACCGGCGAAATGTAGCTCTCCATTTGCAAGATAGAAGCACGTACAAAATACTTAACAGACAAGTTCGCTCAGCTATTAGAGCTGACTGTAGGGACGATATTAGCAGAAAGATATCACAGAAAGGCCCATCAGCTGTGTGGCGTGCTATTAAGCCCATTATCGACACCAAAAAAGGCTCTCATAGAGTTCAACCCCAGGTCCTACCTGAGCATCTAAATAAATACTTTGTTAGTGTCGGACCTAAGGTATCAGCAGAGGTCAAACGCCAGGCAAACATGTCTGAACACACACCTCCCAGTTGCCGGCTATCGCGCGTCTCTACCAGCTCCTATAAAGTATCACCCATATCCCTCGAACAGCTAACCAAAATTGTCATGGATATGAGGAGCACAAGTGCTTGCGGACCCGACGGGATCTGTATTAAGGTCATCAAATTTCTGTTCTTTTTTATCGGAGAAGTGCTGCTCGACATTATAAACACATGCCTGACTACAGCTGATATCCCCTCCACTTGGAAACAGTCAATAGTAACTCCCATTCACAAATCAGGAGATCCTTCGGATCCCTCTAATTTTAGGCCCATCTCATTGGTTCCGGTTATCGCCAAAATCACAGAGAGGGTAGTGCAGAAGCAACTCTATCACTACCTGAACGCAAACCACCTACTGGCCCAAACTCAGCACGGCTTCAGACCACGCCACTCTACGGAAACCGCTCTGATCTCAGTCTCGGACAAATTACTAGCAGCAATGGACCGTTCGGAAGTAGCTCTCCTTTGCATTCTGGACCTCAGTAAATGCTTCGACGTAATAGATCACACCAAACTGCTCACTAAACTAGAACTCCATGGAATTGATACTGACTGGTTTAAGGCTTATCTGGGAGGTCACACGCAGGCTGTTAGCATCTCAGATCAACGCGGAATCAGGCATCTCTCCTCCTTTCTTCCTAACAACATAGGTGTTTTTCAAGGCTCATCACTAGGTCCACTCCTCTATTGCATCTTTTCGAACGACCTCAGTTTGCACGTCCCGGTAGCACACGTCACTCAGTTCGCAGACGACACCCAGGTCCTCATCTCCGGTCGCAAATCTGATCTCCCAAATCTGATAAATCAGATGGAGACATGTCTGAACCAACTATACGACTACTTCCTGGATAACGGTTTGAAGATAAACCCGACCAAAACTCAGCTTCTCACATTCGGATCGCGTCAAATCTTTGCAATATTACCCCGATACGAGTGTGCTTTAGGGACGCTGTGATATATGAAAGTCATTCGTGTAGGAACCTTGGGGTGACATTTGATCGTCACATGTCGTGGGATTCCCATGTAGCTGTCGTGGTCCGCAAGTGCACTGGATTCCTTATGGCCCTGAACCATCTGCGTCACCATCTGCCAACCAGTACCCTCTTCACTATAGTCAATAGCCTTGTTATATCCAATATCCGCTACTGCATATCTGTTTATGGGAACGGGTCGGCAGCAAACATCAACAGACTAGACAAAATCATTAACTTCGCCACTAGAGTCGTGTCAGGTCTACGGAAATTTGATCATATTTCTGATGCCCGTAACGAGTTGGGTCTTCTCACCGCAGCTGATCTGCATCTATTTCACAGCCTTACTTTGCTCCACAAGATCATTCTGACGGGTGAGCCAACGCACATTGCCGGTCAAATCTCTGCAAACTCTACCCTGCGAAACCGTCATACGCGTGCAGACGACCACCTGCACCTACCAGCCATACACAGAGAGGCGGGCCGCAGGAGATTTCTCTACTCGTCTGTCTTCCACTACAACAAACTCCCTACTGAAACAAAAACATTGAAGCTGTCTAACTTCAAGAAGCGTGTACGAGCTTATCTCCACAAGCAACACTAGTCACAAAAAAACTTACAAAATAGATTTGTGTACACCATGCACTCACATTTAGGCCATTGCTTTCATATCACTTCCATAAACTACTCGTTTACAGCTCGTGTTGCAAGCAAGGTGTGTGTAGTGCAGAGTGATATGGGTATTGTACTATGTTGGTGTATGAATGTTTGTTGCGCATGTGTTCCCACTATTGACCACAAATCTATCCTTTCTTTGTAAATATCTGTGTTATACCCAGACTGTCCATAATAGCCACTATACCTGGAGGGCATGTATTGTGAAATAAATAAATCTAATTTTTGGATATTATAATAAATCGGTGAGAAGGTGGAACTTTGCAAAATGTTCAGCACATTCAAACTAACGTAGCCTGGAACGTTATCCGTGCCTCCTAAAGCAAACAAATGACAGCAATTATAACTCCGAGGTGCAAATGTGTTCATTTATTACGTACTGGAATTCATGATGGGCGATCAGTGGTCAGCAAACCTATGGATGATTTCCGCCAAGACCCTGTCGATGCCAGGCCAACCAACTCTGCGCTGTTCTGCTCTGCTCTGGTCTGCTCTGCTCTGGAACAATTAGCCGAGTTATGTGCAGTAAACAGCCACACCAGTGGATGCATGAAGATCCACGCCTTCTCATAATCATTTAAATGTTCGAAATTCGACGAAGCGCCACATCTCTCCGAGATTGGAAAGTTTTGAGCCAATTCTACGAATCCCATTGCCAGCAAAATTCATAAGTGAATGCCATACATAAAGGATACGTTTCCTATCGGTGGGTGCACATCGATTCAATGTGATGATGAATGGAATTATGCGATAAGTGGAATAATTATATCCATACATATTTTTGGCTACATGTGTGGTAAATATCTTCTTTTGTACTATCCGTGACTTGCATCATAACGACTGACTTACCTGCTTGGCATGCACGCGCCTATTTTGGGAATGGTTAAATATATGTATTTTACCTAATAAGACACATAGGACATATAAGATGGAGAGACATCCGAAACGGATCCTTCTTATACTAGCTGCAGAGAACCGCAATATGGTACAATTTTAGTGAATTTTGCACACGATGAATTACAACCAGTGATGATCTAGTTGGAGAGGGTACTAAAAGAAGACATGTCCAGGCTAGCGATATCTATGGGTAATAAGGACCGCCGGAGGAAAACGGCCTGAGAGCTCTGCCTGGTCGCAGATAATCAAGCTGAAAAGAACTGACGCGGCGTTGGAAATTTAAACTAGCTTTCAATCGCGTGACGCATCGTCGTGGACGTGGACGTGGACGTGGACCTAACACATTTGCGGATGAAAATATGATGTTCTGTTTAGATATAAGCTACATCATTATTCAGACGTGATGGTGTGAGATGCCTTAGTCTGGTTCCACCAGTAATGAGGATATGTATCCCGAACACAATGCAGAATGTATACCTTGGTATACGTTCCCGTATCAGAGGGAGAAGGGGGGGGGGTGGAGGTGACGTAACCTTTCTAGTCAATTTACTCAACACGCTGATGATCACAGCGGCACGTTAGGGTCGCATCCGCACATTCAAAATCATAATACCACGACCTGCCGTAACCACGACCTACCATAACCACAACATACCGTAACCACAACCTACCGTAACCACGACGTACCGTAACCACGACCTACCATAACCACAACCTACCGTAACCACGACCTACCATAACCACAACCTACCGTAACCACGACCTACCGTAACCACGACCTACCGTAACCACGACCTACCGTAACTACGACCTACCGTAACCACGACCTACCGTAACCACGACCTACCGTAACCACGACCTACCGTAACCACGACCTACCGTAACCACGACCTACCGTAACCACGACCTACCGTAACCACGACCTACCGTAACCACGACCTATCATAACCACAACCTACCGTAACCACGACCTACCGTAACCACGACCTACCGTAACCACGGCCTACTGTACCGCACCACGTACCGTAACGTACCGTACCACGACCTACCGTCATGTCATGCCCAAACACAGCCTAGTCATGCCCAAGCACAGCCTAGTCATGCACAAAGATCACCACGACAAGCATGTGATCGAGTGAGCGCTACGACACCTGGGGGGGGGGAGGGAGGGGGGCGTCACGGATCCCACCTGGGCGGGAAATTCCACCCACCACCAGCCGTGTTACCCGGATGACGAAGCCTCCCAGATCAGCCGTGACTCGTATCCGCACCAGGAGAACCTCAGCAATGCGGACCTATCCGCCGGACGGGAAGTTCAACACATTATTTTCCGACGGACAAACAGAGAGGGCGTTGTGCACGCCCGGATCTCCACCACCGACAGTTTCGGCGACTGGCGCAGAGGCGACAGAGGGGGAGCGTGGTTTCCATTGCCGCCGCTCTCCCGTCACGTGACAGTTTTCACAGCAGCGTATGGTGCGTCATCCACTCGCACTTCTTTCCGCGTGTTGTGTGGGAAGCCCCCCCCCCCCATCTACCCACCCTTCCAACAGTGAGTCAAATTGCAGTTGGGTGATTGAACAAAGGGCGAGTCGCAGGGGCGGACCCAGTATTTTTGTTTACAGAGGGCACTTGTGCTTTTCGTCAGTTTTTCATTTCCCGGAGGGTGCAACTTATCCCACAGATATATACATGCGTACACACACACACACACATATATATATATATATATATATATGTGAACATTGGTTCAACATCAATGCTGTTATTCTCATCTTGTGTGCCTGACATTGTGTGAATGATAGGGATAGAATGATAAGGCTCCAGGCCTTATCATCCAATGCGGGACACAAGTGCTGTGATCACGATGCTACGTAAAGCAACTGTGTTCAAATGGAAGGGAAACTAGGGATAAGCTTTTTCGTAAAACGTCCATTGAGGGAGCAAAACGGGCATTGAGGGAGGAAAACGTTCATTGGGGGAGCAAGACATCCATTGAGGGAACAAAACGTTCATTGAGGGAGCATAGCTTTCATTGAGGGATAAAAACGTCCATTGAGACAGCAAAACGTCCATTGAGGGAGCACAACGTCCATTCAGGGAGCAAAACGTCCATTGAGGGAGCATAGCTTTCATTGAGGGAGAAAAACGTTCATTGAGGGAGCAAAGCATGCATTCGGGCGCTTTGCGGAGATGAGTAATGTTTTGTGTTCGAACTGATTATTTGTTTCATCAAGAGAACGCTAACACTGTGTTTTTTGGTCAGTTTTGCTTCGCTCATTTCAAATATACGATGACGCATGCGTTTTTATAGACAACAATTGTCCGGACCGCTCCATTGAATGGTATGCACCCCTCATGCATCGCGACCCGTCAGCTAGGAAGCCAGGTAAGTAGTCAACCAGTCAACCAGTCAGCCAGGCAGTCAGGCAGTCAGTCAGCCAGGCAGTCAGGCAGTCAGTCAGCCAGGCAGTCAGGCAGTCAGTCAGTCAGGCAGTCAGTCAGTCAGGTAGGCAGTCAGTCAGGCAGTTGGCAGGCAGGCAGGCAGGCAGGCAGGCAGGCAGGCAGGCGGCGGCGGCAGCGGCGGCGGCGGCAGGCGGCGGCGGCAGGCAGGCAGGCAGGCAGGCAGGCAGGCAGGCAGGCAGGCAGGCAGGCAGGCAGGCAGGCAGGCAGGCAGGCAGGCAGGCAGGCAGGCAGGCAGGCAGGCAGGCAGGCAGGCAGGCAGGCAGGCAGGCAGGCAGGCAGGCAGGCAGGCAGGCAGGCAGGCAGGCAGGCAGGCAGGCAGGCAGGCAGGCAGGCAGGCAGGCAGGCAGGCAGGCAGGCAGGCAGGCAGGCAGGCAGGCAGGCAGGCAGGCAGGCAGGCAGGCAGGGCAGGCAGGCAGGCAGGCAGGCAGGCAGGCAGGCAGGCAGGCAGGCAGGCAGGCAGGCAGGCAGGCAGGCAGGCAGGCAGGCAGGCAGGCAGGCAGGCAGGCAGGCAGGCAGGCAGGCAGGCAGGCAGGCAGGCAGGCAGGCAGGCAGGCAGGCAGGCAGGCAGGCAGGCAGGCAGGCAGGCAGGCAGGCAGGCAGGCAGGCAGGCAGGCAGGCAGGCAGGCAGGCAGGCAGGCAGGCAGGCAGGCAGGCAGGCAGGCAGGCAGGCAGGCAGGCAGGCAGGCAGGCAGGCAGGCAGGCAGGCAGGCAGGCAGGCAGGCAGGCAGGCAGGCAGGCAGGCAGGCAGGCAGGCAGGCAGGCAGGCAGGCAGGCAGGCAGGCAGGCAGGCAGGCAGGCAGGCAGGCAGGCAGGCAGGCAGGCAGGCAGGCAGGCAGGCAGGCAGGCAGGCAGGCAGGCAGGCAGGCAGGCAGGCAGGCAGGCAGGCAGGCAGGCAGGCAGGCAGGCAGGCAGGCAGGCAGGCAGGCAGGCAGGCAGGCAGGCAGGCAGGCAGGCAGGCAGGCAGGCAGGCAGGCAGGCAGGCAGGCAGGCAGGCAGGCAGGCAGGCAGGCAGGCAGGCAGGCAGGCAGGCAGGCAGGCAGGCAGGCAGGCAGGCAGGCAGGCAGGCAGGCAGGCAGGCAGGCAGGCAGGCAGGCAGGCAGGCAGGCAGGCAGGCAGGCAGGCAGGCAGGCAGGCAGGCAGGCAGGCAGACATGTACGCAATGGTGGTTAGGTTAGGTTAGACATATTACCACGCGTACATTACTATATATTACCATCTGCCATACACGTGACCGATGGTAAGATAGAGAAGCCCTTTATCTACCTGAATGCGCAAATTGCACTCCTGTATCTTCCTCGGTAATCTCACAACTATTGTTGTGCGGTTGGCGGGAACCTCACCGTTGACCGAGATGGCGCCAGCGTCGCGGGCACCTTGGCCGCTTTGCAGCACCGGCATTCGGTCATTGCCATCAGGCTTGTGGTGGAATACATTGCCAACACCTTGAGCACCTCCTAAGCACTAGTGCTGTACCGTATTTTTTCGGTGGGGGAGGGGGGAGGCGCTCGTGCGTCAGAGAGGACGAACGGTGATGATGATGATGATTGGGGTTTAGGGGCGCATCGACCAGGGTAGGTCATTTAGCGCCCAATGGACGAACGGAGGGAGGGACGAACGGAGGAGACGACGGAGGAGGGAAGGACGGACAGGGAAACTTCGAGCTACATCTTGCTGGGCGAGGGTGAGCCGCCCTAGCCGACAGGTGTGGCGTAAACTCCTTGTGCCGATCGATGTCGTACACTGCATGTAATTACCCGCGCCATGTGCCATGCTGTGTTTAAAGCGTACGAAGATGCAAAATGCAATCAAGTGGCACTCATTGATAGCATCGGAATCGGTGCAGTGGCTGCGGCGATGATTCCCATATTCATCACTACGATAAAACGGTACGGCCCCAGGGGATAAGAAGGTCATGCTCGTCCCCTCCACTAGTGGTAGGAGTTTCACAAGAAAGGAGGCCTCTTGGATGCAGGACACCCCCTTAGACACCTCCCCCACCCATGCTCGGGTAGCCATGCTGGATCGGAGGGCCTCAGCGGCACTTCTAAGTGTGATCCTCCGGCGGACAGGGCTTGAGTGCAGACCAGCCTTAGGGTGACAATCGTGGCGACACGGTCTGTCCAGCGAGGGGATGAAGCACCATGCTAATTGCTCTGCCCACAACCACTGCCTGTCCACTGGCCGTCAACATGCACTCGGGACATATTCACATGTGACATCCTAGCTGCAAAGGGCGACACATAGAGGCTATGTCAGCTGGAATATGTGTGAACTTGCAGAACAGCGCGGAATTCAGATGGAGAACGTAACACTGGTGGGGGGGGGGGCGATGGCACTAACCAACCGGGTTGTGGGATGACGAGGGGGTGCACGAGTGTGACAATAGGGACACGAGCTCTCGCGTATATGCCGCACGGACAAGGATGCGAGGATGTTTCGCTTGGAAATGGCAACCCTCTGAAGCGTTAGCTTCCCTTACAAATGTTTGGCTGCGCAATTGCCATGAGGACAGCCCGGCCAAGAGAATACCACTTGCCTCCACGGCCACGTCAGTGGCATAGCACAATTTGCCACTTGTTTTTCGCCAGTCATCGTCTGGACTTCGCCATAGCGCATGAGCTCTCGAAATTATTGGTTAGATACTAATAACCAGGCAATGAGTTAGTGTTAGACAATTAGACAATAATTCAAGCAGACAATTAGCCAATTAGCCAATTAGACGATTGGGCAAGTGGAATGATCCGGACGGGTGAGCATCGCAATGAGTCAGGCATCAATGCAGGGGGCAGATGCGGCGGACAAGTAGCCAAGCTGTTGCTACGCTGGGGACAGGGAGGAAGCTATGCGGTGCCATGAGCCTCGGCAGGTTCTTCACTCATGGAAATGACGCCCGCGCAGCGTTGACGAAGCGCCTGTGCCACACCATGTTGGCGGTCAGCTGCAGCGGCTGGCAGCCTCTGTCGTCAACGTAGCGCCGCGTTCGGCCGATTGGGTGTGACATGGCACCTCGGTCCTCAGTCCTCAGTCCTTAGTCCTCAGTCCTCCGCACGGACCCCTCCTGGTCAGCTGAAGCCAAGCGCTTCACATGTATCCCGCTCAACACCACCTGCCTCAGCAACACGTCGGACGTCAGCACCATAGCTCCTGGTAGCTCTCCGCACGGCTGGTGATTTCAGGCACCTCCTGGTGCGGACCGACTGGCTGGAATTTTGACGCTACCTGACTGACCTGATCAGGTCGACAGCCTTGACCTGCTGTTCCTCACCACCCAACATCGCCAGGCTTGGACTGACCTGATCAGGTCGACAGCCTCCACTCTGACCTGCTGCTCCTCATGACCCAACGCCCGCCAGGATGATGCCCTCCGCGTCGAGCGGACGGATGCCCTCAACAATCTGGCTCCGCGTGAGCGGACGGATGCCATTCACTCTCCGCGTGAGCGGGAGCCTCACCACCCACTCGCCAGGCTGATGACCGGAGGATGCCTCTCTCTACTCTTCACGCGTCGAGCCCGCAGGATGCCCCCCCTCCGCGTGAGCGGAGGATGCCACTCACTCTCCGTGAGCGGAGGGTGCCACTCACTCTCCGTGAGCGGAGGATGCCACTCACCCTCCGCGCGCCATGCGCGGTCCGCTGGCTGAGTCCTGAGTGTGCTGTCCTGAGTGTGCTGTCCTGAGTGTGCTGTCCTGAGTGTGCTGTCCTGAGTGTGCTGTCCTGAGTGTGCTGTCCTGAGTGTGCTGTCCTGAGTGTGCTGTCCTGAGTGTGCTGTCCTGAGTGTGCTGTCCTGAGTGTGCTGTCCTGAGTGTGCTGTCCTGAGTGTGCTGTCCTGAGTGTGCTGTCCTGAGTGTGCTGTCCTGAGTGTGTGTTTGTGTGTCCTGAGTGTGCTGTCCTGAGTGTGCTGTCCTGAGTGTGCTGTCCTGAGTGTGCTGTCCTGAGTGTGCTGTCCTGAGTGTGCTGTCCTGAGTGTGCTGTCCTGAGTGTGCTGTCCTGAGTGTGCTGTCCTGAGTGTGCTGTCCTGAGTGTGCTGTCCTGAGTGTGCTGTCCTGAGTGTGCTGTCCTGAGTGTGGTGTCCTGAGTGCGCTGTCCTGAGTGTGCTGTCCTGAGTGTGCTGTCCTGAGTGTGCTGTCCTGAGTGTGCTGTCCTGAGTGTGCTGTCCTGAGTGTGCTGTCCTGAGTGCTGTCCTGAGTGTGCTGTCCTGAGTGTGATCAGCTGCCGCCGCAGCCGCTCAGCCAGTAAGTGCACCACGTTCCAATACGAGCTTCATCTTCACACCAGCAGGCACGTGTGCGCACGCCACATAGCGTGCCAGCGTGGCGGGCTCGTGTGACAGTCAGAGTCGGACGCGTACGCGCGTAGAGGGCGGCTTTGCGCCGCGCACCGCCGCGCGAGGTGCAGCTTTCCGTGCGGCAAATACGCGAGAGCTCGTGTCCCTCGTGTCCCTCGTGTTCCTCGTGTCCATCGTGTCCCTCGTGTCCCTCGTGTCCCTCGTGTCCCTCGAGCTCGTGCACCCCTTCGCCATACCACCACCCGGCTGGTTAGTGCCATCGCCCCCCCCTAGTCACGTTCTCCGTCTCAATTCCGCGCTGTTCTGCAAATTTACACAGCTTCAGTCAACACGTCCTCTGTGTGCCTCCCGTTGCAGCTGGAATGTCACATGTGGATATGTCCCGAGTGCATGTTGATGGTCAGTGCACAGTCAGTGGTTATGGACAGAGCAATTAGCATGGTGCTTCATCCCCTCGCTGGACAGACCGTGTCGCCACGATTGTCACACTAATGACACAATCGGGTAACTGAAAAAATGAGCCTCGGCAGCTTCTTCACTGATTCAAGCGACTCTCTCGACCTGGCCCGCGCAGCGTTGACGAAGCGCCTTGTCCAGTGCCACACCATCTTGGCGGTCAGCTCCAGCTCCAGCTCCAGCTACAGCTGCAGCTGCTGTCTGTCGTCAACTTAGCCTCGCACTTCGCAGCAGCATGCGGAATCCCATCCACTTCATGTCGCCCACGTTTTGCACTACAACGCAAGGTGCATGGCTAGCGGGTCAGGTCAGGTCAGGTCAGGTCAGGTCAAATCCGGACAGTTCGCAGCGTGCTGCGCTTCTTTTCCAATACAACATTCCTTCCCACGACAACTGATAGTGCGGGAAGGACCATGGAGGACCTCCCAGCCCCCATGTCGACAGCATCGATGGCCTCCGCCACTGAACACTACTCTTGAGACACTACACTACTCTACACACTACACTACACTACACTACTCTTGAGAGGACGGCAGGGCGGGTGGTACTCCGGCCGGATCAGCCCACTCTTACAATCGATGGCCTCCGCCACTGAAGGCAACACTACACTTGGTAGGACGGCAGGCCGGGTAGTGGTCGGGACCAGCCTCACTCCTACCATCCATGTCCATGTAAGTGTTGTGACCGACTGTGTCGGTGACGCTAGCAGTGGATGCAATGGCGAAATTACTAGTGAAATACCGAAATTTCGCCATTGCTAGCAGTAATAGCGAAAGCTGCGAAGGTGGGGCAGAGGCGGGGGCGGCAGAGGCTTTGGCGGCGGAGGCGGGAGCGGCAGAGATAGTAGTGGCGGCGGCAGAGATAGTGGTGGCGGCAGCCATGTCAGAAGTGGCAGAGGTGGCGGAAGTGGCGGATGTGGAGGAGGGAGCGGTGGCGGCGCAGGTGTGGGCGTGGGCGGGGGTGGGGGCGGCGTAGTTGTGGGCGGGGGCGGGGGCTGGGGCGGCGGTGGCAGTGGCCCAACTAACGGAAACAACAGCAGCGGTATCGGGGATTACATCAGCCGAGTTGCTGACCGTAGCGATAGCCGAGATGGCGTGGGCAGCAGCGGCTGCGTCAGCACGAATCCCGGCAGAAGCTCGCTCCTACGGAGGATAATCATGGCAATACCTGACACTACAGTCGCAGAAGTTGCTTCCGAATCTTCGGGCGGTGCACGGCTGTCTGTGTATCCGCTTCTGCCACCGCCGCTGCGTTGGCACGATCCACTCCGTTGGCACGATCCACTCCGTTGGCACGATCCACTCCGCCCATACAGGGGTGGCAATCACTGCGCTGGTCTTGAAGAAACCCTCCGCCAGACAGGAGCTCATGTGGCTCAGTGACTTTTGAAAGGTCAAACAATGAAGCCGCGCGCGAGGCTTCGTGTCGGGCTTTAGGTCGCTATCGCAAGCGCTGCACACCACAGCCAGACTGCGGTGTAGTTCACCTGATCCTTCCGTTTGATAGGGATTTTCCATGGTTCAACAAGCCCATCAGCCACCTGTTGCTAAGCTTCGTTGCCAAGATATGCCAAGATAGCCAAGTTCGTTGCCAAGATATGATAGCGTTCGTTGCCAAGATATGATGCTTATCGAAACCATGTTCCCACATTTCCGTGATCCTTAGCGTCATTACTCTCCAGATTACCTGGTCGCCAATTGGAAGCTGATTTATCCGCAGGTCACATGCATGCACCCGAATTTGAGAGATAAATCAGCCCATGCTTTTCGGCACGACTCTCCTTCCATCGCCATTGTTCTCTTTAAATGCAAGAAAAAGGAGCAATATATCTACGATTTGAGTTTTCACTTCCTACAACATAATTAGACTACAACTATTTCCGCTACCTATATACCAGAGCGCGGGAACCGGGGGGGGCACAGGAGGCAGCGCCCACTCAGCTTTGGACGAGTTCAACATCGACCCTATGGGTGTTGCAAATAAAGAATGAACTTCAGAACAGTTATCGCCGCCTCCCTTCCACTCAGCTGTGGGACAGTTCAGTGCTATCGCCTAGTTAGTTGCAAAGTGACTTGGTTGCATTATAATAAACAGATAACATCGATACATTAACAGACTTATTAACCTGGTATTAATTGTTTAAAAAGAGTGTCCAGTGCATCAAAAGAGTGTCCAGGCTATCCAGTGCATCAACAAGGTTGAAAAAACCGTTCACCGATGATTACGGGAGTAACTAGAGGAAACCATCGCTAAAAACACGCTACGACCGCTGTTGACATTATCTACGCCCTACAGAACACACTGTTCCCATTTATGCCCCCAATTGGGAGAGGACAAGATGTTTCAAGTCTGCTCCGCACGAGAAGTCAAACTCCACGTTTTGCGCAAAATACCGATGGGAACTGAAAAGGTGGCAGGTCTTGCTCGCTCTTCTCACTAGTACAATGGACAATGTCAATAATTGGTCAATGGAGGAGAATTTCTGGTATTTTGCACGAAGTTGGCATAAATAATCACGTGCAGCACAATGGAAGTGAACAAAATATGTCGCCAACTGGAATGTGTTCAATGTAAAATACAAGCCAATACGGTGATACGAATAACGCTACGTCACAATTCATTATTACGTCATTTAGGGGTGAATTTGACTGAATTGGCCGTTGCGACCATTAAGCTTGCACCCCGGTACTGCGCGCTAGAACTGCTCAACGTTCCGCTCAGCGTCTTACCACCGTGTGCCTTCATCTTTTGTCATCAATCTGGAGTTACCGAGCTGTGGCGCCGCCTGGCGTTATCTGGCTTTATCAACCCATGCAGGCTAACACTGGCGACACGGTCCTCTGTGTGGCACTGGCCACACGGTCCGCTGTGTGTCAACACGGTCCTCTGTGTGTCAACACGGTCCTCTGTGTGGCACTGGCCACACGGTCCGCTGTGTGTCAACACGGTCCTCTGTGTGTCAACACGGTCCGCTGTGTGTCAACACGGTCCTCTGTGTGTCAACACGGTACTCTGTGTGTCAACACGGTCATCTGTGTGGCACTGGCAACACGGTCCTCTGTGTGGCACTGGCAACACGGTCCTCTGTGTGGCAACACGGTCGTCTGTGTGGCACTGACAGCACGGTCCTCTGTGTGTCAACACGGTCCTCTGTGTGTCAACACGGTCCTCTGTGTGTCAACACGGTCCTCTGTGTGGCAACACGGTCCTCTGTGTGGCAACACGGTCCTCTGTGTGGCACTGGCCACACGGTCCTCTGTGTGTCAACACGGTCCTCTGCGTGTCAACACGGTCCTCTGTGTGGCACTGGCAACACGGTCCTCTGTGTGGCAACACGGTCGTCTGTGTGGCACTGACAGCACGGTCCTCTGTGCAGCCAGGGAACTACTATCCATTGACGCATTTGAATATCTCATACCACAGTCACCATACATGAATGTACGCAACTGGCGGTTTCCACCACAGTTTCATGCACCGTCACTGTGATGTGAACGCACCTCACCCCACAAACCACGCGAAGGGCACGGCGCGTCATGTTATCTTGAGTCGTGATCCACAGCCCAGGACGTTAATCTGATGTAAACCTGTCCGCACCGCTTGAAGAGCTCTAAGAACATTGTCAAAGGCTACTCCATGTAATCAGAGGTGGTCCAATGCTACTCCAGGTAAGTAGACATCGTCCAATGATACGCTAGGTAATTAGAGGTCCAATGCTACTCTGGGTAATTAGAGGTCGTCCAAGGCTACTCCAGGTAATTAAAAATCTTCCAAGTGCAGCAACGCGGGAACCGTGAGAGCAACGCACAAAATCGCGTCCACGACAACCTGAAATATGTGGCTCATACCCTCAAGTTTGGACGAACAGGGTTGATGAAACAGAAACAGCGAGCACTGGTAGTAAGCACTGGCAGATCTGAGGGGAAGGTACACAGGGACCATACTCCCTCATCATGCCAATTTTTGCCATGAAATTGTGCACTAAAATAGCATTTTCTCGAAATCAAAAATACAATATATACTTAGCATTGTCTTAAGCACACCCCACGAATGCTTGCGGTTAGAATCTGAAGAGTTTCCGAAATCGAAGACTTTTCCTTTTCGCAACTGGTTTTTCTGGATCCGCCACTAAGAACAATAGCAGATGGGAGTGCAACGATCGCCAGGAGCAAGGGCTGCAAAAATGCCTCTCTGTCCCACAAACCACAACTGTCGCCACGCGGATTCACAAAATAGACAGAGTAGCCCACAAGCCGGACAACCTCAGGCGCTACATCATCAATCACTGTGAGCTCGATGCGCATATGTACCTCGAAATGATATTGAAGCATTCTGCAGTGCCAGGCAGTCTGCAATTTTGCACTCAGTTCGCACGGAGACCGAACGATAATCTGAATTCGGCGGCCATCGTCGGACAACTCGACCGGCGACTGGACGTCCGCCGGAACACCGGAATTGTCCCACCCAGACACAGCCTGAAACACACCGGACTTGTCCCGCCCGGACACGACCTGAAATACACCGGACTTGTCCCACCCGAACACAACCTGAAATATACCGGACTTGTCCCACCCGAACACGACCTGAAATACACCGGACTTGTCCCACCCGAACACGGCCTGAAATACACCGGACTTGTCCCACCCGAACACGGCCTGAAATACACCGGACTTGGCCCACCCAAACACGGCCTGAAATACACTGGACTTGGCCCATCCGAACACGGTCTGAAATACACCGGACTTGTCCCACCCGGACACGACCTGAAATACACCGGACTTGTCCCACCCGAACACGGCCTGAAATACACCGGACTTGTCCCACCCGAAAACACGACCTGAAATACATCGGACTTGTCACGCCAGGACACGACCTGAAATACACCGGACTTGCCCCACCCGAACACGACCTGAGATATACCGGACTTGTCCCACCCGAACACGGCCTAAAACACACCGGACTTGTCCCACCTGAACAGGGCATTAAATACACCGGACTTAGCCTATCCAAACAGAGCCTGAAATACACCGGACTTATTCCACCCGAACAGGGCCTGAAATCCACCGGACTTTTCCCACCAGAACATGGCTTGAAATACACCGGACTTGGCCCACCAGAACAGGGCCTGGAATATTAACAATGCATTGGTCGTTGGGAAGGAGAAACCGAGTCCCGAACACAGTCGGACAGTGCGCCTGCCACAGCCTGCCACAGCCTACCACGGCCTGCCACAGCCTGCCACAGCCTGCCACAGCCTGCCACGGCCTGTCACAGCCTGCCACGGCCTGCCACGGCCTGCCACGGCCTGCCACGGCCTGCCACGGCCTGCCACGGCCTGCCACGGCCTGCCACGGCCTGCCACGGCCTGCCACGGCCTGCCACGGCCTGCCACGGCCTGCCACGGCCTGCCACGGCCTGCCACGGCCTGCCACGGCCTGCCACGGCCTGTCACGGCCTGCCACGGCCTGCCACGGCCTGCCACGGCCTGCCACAGCCTGCCACAGCCTGCCACAGCCTGCCACAGCCTGCCACAGCCTGCCTTGCGACTGCCGGTCGGACGGTGCGCCTGACACAGCCTGCCACAGCCGAACTTCTGACTGCCAGTTCCACAGCATTTCTGGCAGCTAGACAATGACGCAATATCTGCCGGTATGTGTGATGATTTTGACATAGTCTCGTCTATGGACACCAAAGAGTTATTGACATAGCATAGGTATTGAGTAGATCTAGGTATTGGCATTAAAGCCAAATAGCAGATATTCAGGCATCCAAAAACTTTAGGTGATTCTTAACAATGAGCCGATTCGGTTAACGATGAGCGAGATTACATTAAGTCTATTGAGCGTTGTATCAAAAGCGTTTTTACAATTTCATTTTGCTTCCATGGCTTTGAGCTGGTGCCCCAGGGGTAAAGGTGCAGGCAAGGGTGGTGCCAGGATCGCACCGCTGCACCAACAGCCAAGTGAGTGCAACGATAAAACCGCTTCCGGTATGTTCTTGGCTGACATTCCGTCGAACGACAGTCCTCCAATCCGGAGGTAGTCGGAACAGATATGGATCACCACACCCGCCCTGTCATTGGTCACAAATAACTGGATGTAGCCAATCACATAATAGCTCGTGCGAGTCACGGACTTCCGGAACAGTACTGCCCCATATCACGTGGCTGAATTGGTGCGGCAACCTCCGGCTGGGAGATTCATCGATGCACTGTGGGGACTGCCCGGACTTTTAGTCCGGAAGTGAACAGCTTCCACCCGGGAGTTACGGTCCACTTGAGTTGTCTCGAGGAGTGCCTCGACATTAAACGCCCAGCGTCCGTGTACCGAGAAGTGAACTCTTGCAGCTTTACGACCTCCGTAATGGTGAGCTGATGTTCGCAGTCAGGCGAGATCACGGGCGCGCACAGGGACGCAGTAGGGGAGAAGGAAGAGAAGCGCCGCACTCTGAACAGTTCGATCTGTCCCGCGTTAGATTATCAACTTCCGATGGATAACGACCAAACCGTGGAAACTCTCCGGGTGAATAATATCTTGGTCCGCTCCTGGTCGGACCTTCACTTGCTAATTGCAATACGAGGGTCGGGTTTTCATGGCGCACGCCTCACCACGACCTTATCATGACACTGCTTCATGCACAACCATGTCATGGTCTGCGGGCGCGCCCAGCATTATTTTTCCAGGGGGTTTGAGGAAATTCGTTTGTATGCTTGAGGGTAAAGCGAAGTTTTTCTGAAAAAAATCGCATCGAAAGATAAAAAAATACATCTCACCAAGCACTGGTTTCACATGTCTCACAGACCCAGTGGGAACTGCCAAATCTAGCAAAATTGCTGTAGTGAAACGCACATATTTCTAGCAAGGGCGGGGGAACAGGAAGGGCATGCTCCTCCCATTTGGTGTGTTCATGATGGTGCAACACCAGCCGGAACACGCGACACCAGAGCCTGTGGTGAGCGTCGCCAAACCAGAGGTGCACCGCAACTTCCGCGCGAGCTGCAGCACGTGCTTTTCCACTGAAGGCATGTGTGTACTTTTGTTCTAGCGCACTGGCATCTACCGTATACCGCATTCCACCCGGAAAATCAATTCCGACTCGCAAGGCTTCTCGGCGCAATGAACTAGCTACGTGCGAGATTGATCGATAAATTAAGTACGCCGCGATTGAGTCGAGGTTCATGTATTGTTGCTAAAGTAAGATTGGCGACCAAAAATAGCCAGCCATGTCGTGTAATCTGACGCTCGAGATTACCTCACTTTTCCGCGGCCAATGCAATGGAAAATCCGCCATAGCAGGATTTCGCAGGGTTGCTGAGCCTGAAAACAAATGCTTTCGCTTCTTGCGGTGGTGGTGGAATGTCGTTGTGACAGCCTTGCTGGCGCTGGAATATTGCTAGCGACAGTAATGAGGGTGACCTTTGTTCAATTCTGCGGAGGCTTGGGTCCTATTAGAAAAACAGTACAAATATTAGTAGCTATGGACGTTTGCTATTGTCAAGCTGAAGAACGTACTAGCCTCTGCCACGTCGTGTCAATTGTTACGTACTGGCCTCTGCCGCGTCGTGCCAATTGTCATACAGAGCTTTTTGATGCCATTTCAGATAGCAGAGTGGTCTATTCGACCAATTGCAAATTGGGTACAGACAAAATGCAAGGTTTAGGTAAGCAACAAATCAATATCTTATCATTCTATGACCACGTACTTACGTCTGTACCAAGCATTTCATCCGAAAACACTCAACTCCTGCCAGGTAGCGACAGCTCGATGGGTAGGGAATTCGACTCCCCATCGCAGGATCGTGGGCTCCAATCCCACAGACCGCGGGATTACCGAGTTCGCCCACGACCAATCAGCGTGGGAGACTGTCGACCCCGTGGGAGACTGTCGACCCCGTGGGAGACTGTCGACCCCATGGGAGACTGTCGATCCAGTGGGAGACTGTCGACCCCGTGGGAGACTGTCGACCCCGTGGGAGACTGTCGACCCCGTGGGAGACTGTCGACCCCGTGGGAGACTGTCGACCCCGTGGGAGACTGTCGACCCCATGCGTTCCCACAATCGAGTGCGTCGTGAAAACAGAGTTCCTCTTGGATAACGATATCGTTCGCACACACCAGATGAATCTATAGCCGACGCTATTTCTACACGATGCTTCATCATTAACCCCATAAGCATATTTCACGACAAGCCGATTGCGCGAACATAGTCTTTTGAGAGTATAGATCCCGACAAGATGCATTGCAATCGCTTAAATCGTGCGGCAGTCTGGGGGCCGGCACGACACCACCAGTGGCGATCCAGGGGCAGATAAAGGAATTGGTCATGCGAGGGGAACATTTGCTCGGGGGAGAAAATTTTTAATTAAAAATAAATTAAAAATTCGGCGGAAAAATTCGTTCCACGGCGGGGCTGCACTTCAGCATGCTGAAGGGACGCATTTCCTCTGAAGCAGGCGTCCTTGGCGGAAAAAAACGACGAGCGGGAGGCGGTGCACTCGAGCCTTCCCGATAAGATGCCCTTCCCGGCCTGAGGGACGCTACCTTTCCGCGGAGAGTGAGGGTGGGGGAACACGTTCCCAGCGCCCCTCCCTGCATCCGCCCGTGTGCGGGCTTGACCCCCACGTCAGGTCGAGTATCACAGCCGCACCACAACAACACCCGTCCATCATTCCCAGCCGGACAGATGTGACAGATGACAGATATGACAGATGACAGATGACAGATGTGATAGATGACAGATGTGACATATGACATATGTGATAGATGACATATGTGACAGATGGCATATGTTACAGATGACATATGTGACAGGTGACATATGCGACAGGTTACATATGTGACAGGTGACAGGTGACATATGTGACATATTACAAATGTGACAGATGACAGATGTGACAGATGACAGATGTGCGCACTGCAGTCTCGTCTCTTGTGAAAGAAGACAGCAACCGCCTTATAAGGCGTTGGCTGATCATATATGATCTGACGTGGTGACATACGATCAGCGCAGATCATACGAGATCTGCGCTCCGAAACTCAGTACATATAAGATCGGTAGTGATGGTATGTGATGAGTACAAGTCATATGTTCTGTGCTCCAAAAATCAGCACAGATCATCTATGATCTGCACTGATCATATATGATCAGCAGAGGGGTGACAATGTGAACGGACTGTCTGTCACCCACGACAAGTTTGGATCAGAACGCTACTGCCCGGATGCTCATAGCAATGAAAAGGAAAAGGGACCATATTATCTACCAAAAGAGGACGCTGTACGGGTATTGTGCTATCTGAACGTTCCATGGCTTTTGGATGACCTAAGGGATACCGTCTCATTGTTATTAAATGGCATACAATACTTTAAAGTTGAACAGAGGAAACACGCCATCAATTTTTGCTCCTTTTCAGATGTGGATAGAAGATTGCCAGCAAACCTAATGTAAACTGAAGAGAAAGTTGATGTTGCAATGCAAAATGTAGGGAGAGAGCTGGTGTTGCAGTAAAAGGTGGTGTTGCAGCTGCAAGAGGATGTTTCAGCTGCAAAAGGTTGAGTTACAAGTGTAACATGTGGTATTACCGCTGTAAAAGTTTGCGTTGCACGTGCAAAAGATTGCGTTACACCTGTAAAAGGTTCTCTTGCAGCTGTCAAGGCTGTGTTGCAGCAGAAAAAGGCTGTGTTGCAGCTGTAAAATGTCATGTTGCAACTGCAGCTTCTCCCATATTGCGATCATGCGCACATGCTCCAACATGCTGGCACACACTTGAAATGCACATTTTCGGGCCGAACAAACTTTATTACAATTTGCCCGTGTCTTCTTCGTCCTGGTATAAATGGTCTAGTTCTTTCCAATCATGCCATTTCGATAATCACTCATTCCTGTACATGATGCGACGGCTGGTTTTTGCCGTATAATTCCTCGACTTCGCTACCCTACCGTGAAGACACTTCACTATTTTGTAGCTCGTGCCACCATTACTAAAAAATGAGAAGACATTGGTGCTGCGAACAAATATTGCAAATATGTATATATTTGCAATATAAATATGTAATATGCAAATATTGCAAATATGTATCTGGCATAGCACGACCGTTAGAGAGCCGCTCAGATATCACGCACCGGAGAGGGGGCGGATTCGGCCGCCCTAAAATCTCGGCAACTACCGAACCTAGACGCACAACATTTGGAGGGTGGATTACAGCTGTAGTAATCTAACTTCAGTGTAAATTTCATGTCACTAGGTCAATATCTGTAGGCTCAAATGGGATCGAAATCGAACGCATTTCATTGGCAGATATACGATTGCTACGATACCGGAGCATGGCGTCTTTGGCAGATATACGCTTGTTACTATGCCGATCAAGCGCTTCATTTCACTGAAAGTGCAAAGAGGCAAAACTTAATTGCCATCTAAAGAAAAAAGTACCGGAGATTAAATAAGAATTGCAATATCCCTGCTTTGCGTATGCTTATGTACCGTGAGAAACGAACCAGTTGGCACATGTTTGGCTAACGTCTCTGTGAAAACATTGGAGGGCGCAGAATTTCATGTCCGAGGGGGGAGGGGACGAAAACATGCATTGAGGGGATAGCTGCCTCCTCAAAATTATACACAATTTGGCCTCTGGCCTTGCGCGAGATACGTACTTAAATTGCCAGGTGGTGCGTCCCTCCAAACAGCAAAACAAGGAGGTTTTCGATTATTTGAACTTCTCCACATGGCAGGTCACATGATCTACAGCTGCCACGATCAACACAAGGTGGATGACCCCCTCCCCACACACACACACTGCTCTTGGTCACGTGCACGGCTCACAAAGAAGCTGTGTCGACTCGAGTCGTCTCGATGATCCCCCCCACTGTTCCCGGTCACGTGCACGGCTCACAAAGAAGCTGTGTCGACTCGAGTCGTCTCGATGATCCCCCACTGGTCCTGGTTACATGAACGGCTCACAAAGAAACTGTATGGACTCGAGTCGTCTCGATGACCCCCACTGCTCCTGGTCACGTGCACGGCTTACAAGAAAGCTGTATGGACTCCAGTTGTCTCGTTGACTTCCCCACCCCATCCCACTGCTCCCGGCAACGTACTCGGCTGACAAAGAAGCTGTATGGGCTCCAGTTGTCTCGTTGACTTCCCCACCCCATCCCACTGCTCCCGGCAACGTACTCGGCTGACAAAGAAGCTGTGCCGACTCGAGTCGCCCTGCTGAGCCAACCGTCAGCGGCCTTTCCGGACCGCCGGGCCGCGACACATCGGCGTAGTCCCCCTTCTCAGAAGTGCACTTCCGGCTGGCCGCGCGGACCGGGGAGGGTCGGGGCGGGGCGGGGCTGCGCGGACCGGGGCGGGGCGGGGCGGGGCGGGGCGGGGCGGGGCGTGTCTGGTCTTGTCTTCCGACCGGCCGGCACCACACACTTGCACGGCGCGCTAGTGAAGGCTGGTGCACGGCGGCCGGCGGACGTGATCACAGCAGACCGAACAGCGCACAGTGAACAGTGCACAGCGCGACCGGCAGCCGACGATGCAGACTCGACACATTCTGACGGTAACTCGACGACAGAGTGTGACTCGCGAGATGGGCGACATAGGTGCGGGGCGGGCCCAACGTCCAGCACGCTGGCCTACACACAGGGGATCTGACCAGAGTGCATACCAATCAATAAATCAATCATATATTGAGGTCTCCATAGTCCAGGCAATGTAGAAACAAGGCATGTACGTCATGGCTTTTCAGCCCTCTCGTCAAATCACAGTTGAAAATATAAGATAAAATGCCTACTGACCGTCTCCTGATTTAAAATCTAACAATAATAAAGCACATTTGAGATGGGCGTATGCAGCACTATATCACGGGTGGCCAGCATCCTTCCTCAACTTCTCATTCCATGCCGCGATTGCCCTGTATGGGAAGTTGTGTCCGGCGAATTCAGTCCTAATCCTAGGTAGCTCGAGCATATCTGCGTCTGTACCTCGTGTCCGCCTACTGGAGACTTCGTCACGAGAAGTTGACGCTGTGTGACGTCACGGCTGGCTTTGCCAGAACACCAGGCTGAACATGCTGTGTGAGCTTCAAGTTGAACTTAAAGTTGAACTTAAAGTGGAGCTTAAAGTCGCCGTCCCACCGGCCGCGGCTCCATTCAGCTGCATGACTGACACGAAAACCGCAACTTGCCGCCAAAGCAAAAGCTGATACGGTTTCCCGTGCCGATCTTCGGTCGCTACCTTCGGCAGCACCTGTCTGACGTGCCGCCCGAGCCGCACTAATTTACCGCTTATCCTGCTGTATTTTATTATAACATGCATGACCACCGGTGTAACGGCGATTTTGACCTTTTCTGCCCTGCTGTTTTACCATATTAACGCGAGGCTGTAACAACCACAAGTTCATTGTGGACTGCCTCATTGCAAGTATGTATCTTTATCTGTATTTATTTAGTTATATTATGTTTATATATTTACATATTTATATTTTTGTATATATTTATATATTTTTTTATATATCGATATATTTATATATTTAAATATTTATATCTTTATATCCTTATATATTTATATATTTATATACTTATATCTTTATATATTTAGATACTTCTATATGTATACATTTATATATTTGTATATTTATATCTTTATACATTTATATATTTATATATTTATATATTTATATATTTATTTTGGTTATATTTAACCTCGACCTGATCGGGCCAGCCGCCAGACCGAATCCGTTGACTAGATTCGATTACGTGTACGCGTCTGAACCGGACCTCGTCAGTGCAGCGTCTGAGCCGGACCTCGTCAGTGCAGCGTCTGAGCCGAACCTCGTCAGTGCAGCGTCTGAACCGGACCTCGTCAGTGCAGCGTCTGAGCCGAACCTCGTCAGTGCAGCGGCTGAACCGGACCTCGTCAGTGCAGCGTCTGAGCCGAACCTCGTCAGTGCAGCGGCTGAACCGGACCTCGTCAGTGCAGCGTCTGAGCCGAACCTCGTCAGTGCAGCGGCTGAGCCGGACCTCGTCAGTGCAGCGTCTGAACCGGACCTCGTCAGTGCAGCGGAGACACGGAAGATCAACTGGTGTCGGTGGCGCACACCAGTTGAGATGGCGGAACATATCGGAGCAAGGATGATGCCCAACCACTTCAGCGGCACGGTCACAACGTCAGCCAATTGTTGGGTCTTGAAGAGGCCGAGTCTGCCTGTGGCATGCTACTGCATGGTATTTGTCAGTTTGGGTGCAGCTGGGTTGAGCTGGTATGTAGCGGTTGGCCCTTCGGCCACAGGCTGGTGTTGCAGGAATGCTACTCCTCAGAAGTGCTCAACTCGGTCACTCAACGACTGTCACTCACTCACTCAAATACTACTCCTCAGTGTTCAGCTTGGGCTGGTGCAGTTGCGAAGATGTTCGCGGACGTGGGAGGACGTTTCGCTTCCGAGCACAACGCTCCGAAGCGTTGGCTCGACGGAAGGGGAGGGGGAGGGGGAGGGGGTGGCGATCGTCCCTCCAGATTTTGACGAATTTTAAGGATGATTCTATGACGATGCATGGAGAGATGCGATGTAGGAATGCATCTACCCTGATTTCCGGCGACCCTGAGCTCGCCCCTACACCCATCGTTAGCAGTGACATATGGACAGTGATATCCGGTAACCTTGATATCGCCCCTACACCCATCGTTGGCAGTGACATATGGACAGTGATCTCCGGTAACCTTGATATCGCCCCTACACCCATCGTTGGCAGTGACATATGGACAGTGATCTCCGGTAACCTTGATATCGCCCTACACCCATCGTTGGCAGTGACACAGGAGCAGTGATCTCCGGTAACCTTGATATCGCCCCTACACCCATCGTTCGCAGTGACAGGAACAGTATTATCCTGCAACTCTGATATCGCCCCTACCATTGTCTGAAGCAGTGACATAGGAACAGCGACTTCAGCAACCCTGAGCTCGCCCCTGCGCCCGTCTGAAGCAGTGACG
Organism: Ashinkailepas kermadecensis; assembly: GCA_034440615.1. NCBI lineage: Eukaryota > Metazoa > Arthropoda > Thecostraca > Neolepadidae > Ashinkailepas > Ashinkailepas kermadecensis. The sequence continues at coordinate 202,453 of JAOTOM010004476.1, forward strand.
TAGGACGTATCCAGACGTGACACAGCGGAGGACCTACTGATCAGATGTTAATCGTCGCCATTCTATGCATCCAGCCTTTATCCAGCCTCTTTGTGCAATTGAAATATGTGTGTGAAAGACCTTCAGTTTCCTCGACAGGAAAAAAACATTGTAAATCATTGTGGCTCATTGATGATCGTTATCAACACGTTCACGTCAACCGATGCCCATTGTCAGAGACTGTTCAACCTAACAAGCTTAACATAAATCAATCCACAAATGCTTTGGTTTATGTACGTATGTGGATATATGTACGAAGGTGGATATATATATAGGTAAGTGGATATAGTACGCAGGTGGATGTACATATGTAGGTGGATGTATGTACGTAGGTGGATATACATATGTAGGTGGACATATGTACGTAGGTGGATTACATATGCAGGTGGATTACATATGTAGATGGATTACATATGTAGGTGGATTACATATGTAGGTGGATTTAGTTAAGTAGGTGGATATACATATGTATGTGGATATATGTACGTATTTGGATATACATATATAGTTGGGTATATGTGCATAGTTGGATATACATATGTAGGTGGATATATGTACATAGTTGGGTATGCGTATGTAGTTGGATATATGTACATAGTTGGATATACGTATGTAGTTGGATATATGTACATAGTTGGATATGCATATGTAGGTGGATATATGTACATAGTTGGATATACATATGTAGGTGGATATATGTACATAGTTGGATATGCATATGTAGGTGGATATATGTACATAGTTGGATATACATATGCATGTGGATATGTGTACATAGTTGGATATACATATGTAGGTGGATATATGTACATAGCTGGATATACATATGTAGGTGGATATGTGTACATAGTTGGATATACATATGTAGGTGGATATGCATATGTAGGTGGATATATGTACATAGCTGGATGTACATATGCAGGTGGATATACATATGTAGGTGGATATGTGTACATAGTTGGATATACATATGTTGGTGGATATATGTACATAGCTGGATATACATATGTAGGTGGATATGTGTACATAGTTGGATATACATATGTAGGTGGATATACATATGTAGGTGGATATATGTACATAGCTGGATGTACATATGCAGGTGGATATACATATGCATGTGGATATGTGTACATAGTTGGATATACATATGTAGGTGGATATATGTACATAGCTGGATATACATATGTAGGTGGATATGTGTACATAGTTGGGTATACATATGTAGGTGGATATATGAACATAGCTGGATATACATATGTAGGTGGATATACATATGTAGGTGGATATATGTACATAGCTGGATGTACATATGCAGGTGGATATACATATGTAGGTGGATATGTGTACATAGTTGGATATACATATGTAGGTGGATATATGTACACAGTTGGGTATGCATATGTAGGTGGATATATGTACACAGTTGGGTATACATATGTAGGTGGATATATGTACGCTTACATATGTCCTCCCGCGAGATATCAGCTCAGCCCTCACGAGTACATTTAGGGCGCTGCTAAATCAATGCATCTGCTTGCACTTCAAATAAAATTTGCTTCCGCCCGGCAGACGGCTTGCTCAATTTTGTTCTGCGATCCAGTCTCAATTTTGTTCTGCGATCCAGTCTCAATTTTGTTCTGCGATCCAGTTCATTTTGTTCTGCGATCCAGTCACAATTTTGTTCTGCGATCCAGTCTCAATTTTGTTCTGCGATCCAGTCTCATGCAGGTGACTGATTCGCACGGCTGGGCTGTCGGCACATCACACCGTATCAACGACACGGCCGAGGCGCGAGTCTGCAAGGCAGATGGTAGGTCAGTGCAGATGCACAGACGATATATTGGGGAAATCATTGTCTCCTCTTACCTGGCTCTCTGGGCCATCAGGTGTGGCGGACGACCAGCATTCAGCCACAGCTGATAGATTGGGGAAAGCATTATTCCCTCTTACCCGGCCATCCGGGTCAAGTGCCCCGTATGAACACAAAGTGAAATTAGCAGCTGCGAGGCTTGCATAACTTGACCCACGTTGACCATAGAACAGAGGACCAACGACGTCAGGTTTGTGACATGTCGGGTCGCCTTATGGTCAATGGTCGTGGGAACGGAAAAAATGTGCATATGTTTAAGCGCTCCTGGTTATGCAAATGCAAATGACAATCAGCTATAAGATTTCACAATTCAGAAGGTCAAGAGATTCAACTTAGACAAGAAAAACACCACAAGGAGCTTGTGAGGTTAGCTTGTCAGGTCAGCTTGTCAGGTCAGCTTGTCAGGTCAGCTTGTCAGGTCAGCTTGTCGGGTCAGCTTGTCAGGTCAGCTTGTCAGGCCAGCTTGTCAGGCCAGCTTGTCCGGTCATCTTATCTGGTCAGCTTGTCAGGTCATCTTGTGAGGTCAGTTTGTCAGGTCAGATTGTCAGTTCAGCTTGTCAGTTCAGCTTGTCAGGTCAGCCTGTCAGGTCAGCTTGTCAGGTCAGCTTGTCAGGTCAGCTTATCTGGTCAGCTTGTCAGGTCAGCCTGTTATGTCAGCCTGTCAGCTTATTCCGGCCCCAGGGCACACGAGAGCAGATCGAGCAGCACACAATGGTGGTGCATGACATACAAGGTCGGATCCAACGGTCTGGCTTGGGGGGGGGGGGGGGGTGGATACATGATATTCAAGTTCCCAAAATTCATCCAAAGTGACCAGCGAACATTATTCGAGTCTGTTAAGACAACATTTATCTCATAAAATGTTGTTAGATTTCGAGAAAATGTCATTTTAGTGCAAAATTTCAGTAATAATCCACCTCATTTGGGGGTGAGGGAGGGAAGGGGAAGGGAGGACTCGGACCCGCCCCAATGCACTCACCGAGATCCGCCCCTGATGGCATAAGGTGTATTTTATCAGCAAACTTAAATCCTAAATAATGCCGCTTCCGAAATGTGCTGAGAACACTTGACATGTTTCAGGAACGTTCGCAAAAACTCCTCGAGCTTTGCTTGTTATGACCTAAGACGTTACCGTAACCTCAACAGGCCAACATTATTGTCATCAATCTCACAATAACTGCCAGCCACTTTCTGAAGCCTACTCCATATGTCACCTGATTTTAAAGCTTGATAGAAGGGAATGCATCAGCTCCTTCTGCATCGGTGGCAGCTGTTCAAATGCCGGAGAAAACACAGCCACAAACCGGATACAGTGTGCTTGGATTATCGCTGTATCGAAGTATACAGCGAGTGAATTCTTGAAGCATTCAGAAGAGAGAAGCTAACCGAGAATAGACAGACCTTTGGCGATCCGTCGCAGGAATTTCTGGAGAATCATCGGTGTATCTGAAGTATTTGGAATTCATACAGCAGGGCAGGATGGGAATATAGCATATCGTATATAGACAGAGCATATGGAACACCAAGGAGGTTTCACGCTCGGGTCTGGTATCCGGTAACGTGACAGGCAACTGGGAAAATACAAGAGGCGCCCGACCACAGTCGGAAAACACAGACACAAACACAAACACAGCCTCCTGTGTGGGAGATGTTTGTCTGGGGTGTGACCTTGGGTGAATGTATTAGCGTGGGACCTCGGCGGACACCGTCGGGCACTTCTCGATCGGTTACCTCCCGGCAGATGACCGCAGCTCGGCGGTGTTCGCTGTGTCACAAGAGATCAGCGTTGACACCCACGACGTGGGGCACGAGTGGTCTAGGGGTAAGACGCTCGTCTCACAATCGAAAGGTTGTGGGTTCGAGTCTCACCTGTCGCTACTCTTCGACGCGCGACCAATCGGCGTGAGAGATTGGCGACGCCACATGACTCAACGGTCGAGGTGTCGTAAAACCAATAACCAACAAAACCAAGAATAACCAACCAACTAACACCCACGACGTGAAGTTCAGCCATGGGTTCGTGAGGCCTGGGAAACCGGAGCAACCTGGTCGAGTAGGAGTGCATACAGCCGGCAGCATAGCGCTCATCCGGGACTGGCGCGCAAATGTTGAAGATGAAGATGTCTTCATTGACTTCAGTGACATTCAATGTCTTCAATGATGACATTGATGACATGAATTGATGACATTGATGATTTTGAATTGATGACATTGATGATATTGATGACATGAATGACATTCAATGTCTTCAATGACATCTTCATTGAAGATGACGACGTCGCATTGGAACCTCGCCTCGTATCTGACATCTGTTCTGTTCGTATCTGTATCTGTTCAATGTCTGTGTCTCCCATCGTTAGGGGCAATAGCAGGAAAAGCCGGCGAGCCTGGTGCCGAAACGTCATCAGTTGCAATCGTTGACGTGCTGATGGTTTGACCACGCAAACTGACACTGCTTCGGCTGGGTGACAACGAAAGCAGTGGGGCATCTGACTGGCAATTTCGAACGCACTTCATAGATGGATGGTGCATTCGGAGCCTGCATCAAATGGACTTTACGGCGTGCGCGTCAAGAATACAAAGCTGGCACGCCACACACGCACATATTAATCGACTTACTACACACTAGAGTAAGCATAAATCTAATGTAATTAAATATAGTTAATTATATGTTTAAATATGAATATATACATAATATAAACATATAATATATACATAAATAAATACAATTTATCTTCGGCACGGCATCGCGGTGTCCACCATGCAACGTCAATGATCGTCAATGATCGTCGTCAATGATCGTCAAAGATCGTCGTCGATGATCGTCAATGATCGTCAATGATCGTCAATGACCATCGTCAATGATGGTCAATGATCGTCGTCAATGATCGTCAATGATCGTCGTCAATGATCATCGTCGTCAATGATCGTCGTCATTGATCTCCGTACGGTAATCTCACTATGAATCACCTCGTCTCATCTGACGAGCGGTCGGCTGCCTGACACAACCCAAGATGCCAGCTGTTTGTGGCCAGGTTGAGAAGGCTGTGGCGCGCCAACTCTAGAAGAAGAACCTTGGGTTCTTTTACGACGCGTTCAACCGCTAGGTCATATAGCGTCGCCAACCTCTCACGCCGATTGGTCGCGGGTGGACTCGGTAAGTGCCGTCTGTCGTGAGATTCGAACCCACAATCTTGCGATCAAGAGTCCGACGCTCTACCAACTGAGCTACCGCGGTCCCGGCGCGCCAATCCTGACCGAGCACCCGGCAGGTTCGGCTGGCCTTCGCTGGCCGCTCGTGTACGGCGAGCAGACACCACCGGGCGGGCGAGCATCTCTTCACGCAGGAGCTCTCGGGGGGGCGGGTGGTTTGGGGGAAGGTTCTTGTTTTACAATAAAAGGGGGGGGGGTGGGGGTCCCTGACGCTACCCGCACAATGGCGGAGGATTGGCGACGCCATGCACAAGTTGATGTCGAATGACCAACCACGCAGGAGTGATATTCCAGGAATGCACACCAACGTTTCAGCTTACTGCCTTGATCAGGGTTACAAGTATGATATTTTACAAAAATTCGGTGAAACAAGTGTTTGAATTTTGTCGATCGATACGTGACACTACATCTACCACCTACTAAAGGCTGGCGAAAGATACACAGACGAAATATCCGAAAGCACATGCACACAAATGTAAAAATGTCGATGTAAATATTTCTGTACATGTGCTTTCGGATATTTCGTCTGTGTGTTTTTCGCCAGCCTACAGTAGGTGGTAGATGTAATGCCACGTGTAGACCTGGAAAATTAAAACACTTTCATATATTTTTTTTTAAATATCATACCTGTCACCCTGATGAAGGCATTAAGCTGAAACGTTGGTGTGCATTCCTAGAATATATCATCTGGTGCCGTTGCAGTCTGTATTTAACTTGTCCAGTTAACTAATAACGATGTCTGACGCGTTTGTTGCAGTCAGGAGGCGAAACAAAATCGTGACGTCATGTGTTTCTGATCGTGTCATCCACCCACTTTCCCCCGTCCGTGCTCTCGCAGTCCGGGAGTCACGTGCTCACGTCGGCCCGAGCCAGTCACGACACGAACACAGCAATATATGTGGTCTTGTGGACACGATTTTTCTGCTCTGCAGTGCAGCCTCCGCAGATAATGATGCCGTACCGCACATGCGGGAAAACCAGCGCTTTGTGTCTTTGCACACACTGTGCTGTATCCTGCACCTTGTGCTGTATTGCACACCTTGTGCTGTATTGTACACCTTGTGCTGTATTGTAGACCTTGTGCTGTATTGTACACCTTGTGCTGTATTGTACACCTTGTGCTGTATTGTACACATTGTGCTGCATTGTACACCTTGTGCTGTATTGTACACCTTGTGCTGTATTGTACACCTTGTGCTGTATTGTACACCTTGTGCTGTATTGTACACCTTGTGCTGTATTGTACACCTTGTGCTGTATTGTACACCTTGTGCTGTATTGTACACCTTGTGCTGTATCCTAGCCAGGCCGACCAATGCCATGTAATTCGTTTGGCGGCTGTGGCGACGTGCCCATCCCACGCTAGGTGAGGTTGATAAAGACACCAAAAACACTGAGAGGAGGCGAAATTTTGGCGCGGTAAACATCAAGAACAAGACAGGGCCCAATTTATATTTTTGAATAACACCGTCCCTCACCTGACTACCCTCGCATCGCCCGGGACACATGAGATGACTCCCCTCGTATCGCCCGGGACACTAGAGATGACTCCACTCGTATCGCTCGGGACACAAGAGATGACTCCACTCGTATCGCCCGGGACGCATGAGATGACTCCCCTCGTATCGCCTGGGACACATGAGATGACTCCCCTCGTATCGCCCGGGACACAAGAGATGACTCCACTTGTATCGCCCGGGACACAAGAGATGACTCCCCTCGTATTGCCCGTGTGCGCCGAACCCGGATGTTGGCTACCGGACGTGGCTCGGCCACGGGAAACACGGAAAACATGACATGCGGCCGATGCTGCCGGAGACGGCAGCAGTCTGGTCCGGCAGCAGCCGATACTGGGACGTCGGTGGGTGGTTCCGGTACTGCTTGCCGGCCGGCCGCCGACGGACGGTGACGGAGGGCGGAAACGGAGGGTGCAGACAGAGGGCGGAGACAGAGGGCGGGGACAGAGGGCGAGGACAGAGGGCGAGGACAGAGGGCGGATACATATGGTGGAGACAGAGAGGAGAGACAGAGGGCGGAAACGGAGGGTTCAGACAGAGGGCGGAGGCAGAGGGCGGGGATAGAGGGATGAGACAGAGGGTGGAGACAGATAGGGGAAACAGAGTGGAGAGACAGAGGGCGGAAACGGAGGGTGCAGACAGAGGACGGAGACAGAGGGCGGAAACGGAGGGTGCAGACAGAGGACGGAGACAGAGGGTGGAGGCAGAGGGCGGAAACATATGGCGGAGACAGAGGGCGGAGACAGATGGCGAGGACAGAGGGCGGAGATAGAGGGATGAGACAGATAGCGGAGATAGAGAGGAGAGACAGAGGGCGGACACGGAGGGTGCAGCCAGAGGGCGGAGACAGAGGGCGAGGACAGAGGGCGGAGCTAGAGGGATGAGACAGAGGGTAGAGACAGATGGCGAGGAGGAGGGCGGTGCTGAGCCAGAGTGCAGAGCTGGAGTTCTGAGCCAAAGTGCTGAGGCAGAGTGTTGGGACAGAGTGCGGAGACAGAGTGCTGGGATACAGTGCTGAAACACAGTGCTGAGACAGAGTGCTGGGATACAGTGCTGAGACAGAGTGCTGAGACAGAGTGCTGGGATACAGTGCTGAGACAGAGTGCTGAGACAGAGTGCTGAGTCAGAGACGGAGCCGCAGGACGGCCGCAGCCTCACACCGGAAGCCGTCTGCGGGTGTGACACACCTGATCAGATCGGGCTGGCGAGGCGGCCGCGCTGACCTCGCCCCGGACACGACCGCCACGGAGACGCTGTCTGTGTCGGCCTGCCGGCGCCCACACCGGTGCACGGCCGATAACAGCGCAGCCAGGTGGAGGAGCACGGTGTCCGCCGCCGACACCGCGGGTGGGGTGTCGGCGAGTGGCAGTACCCCAGTACACCACCGACTGGCGAGAGGGAGTCTTGGAGGCCATGTGCCCTGGTACCCCACCGCACCGACTGACAGGCATACTTAGTGTCCATGTACCCTAGTATTCCACCCACCCGACGAACAGGGTGTTTGAAGGATTGAGTTCCAAGTACACCAGCAACCCGACGAGAGGGAGTCTTGGAGGCCATGTGCCCCATGTGTCCATGTGTCCATGTACCCCACAGGGACATGGACCCCACATGGACCCCACAGCACCGACGGACAGGGCGTCTGGAAGTTGGAGATCCCCGTGCACCACCACACCGACGGGCAGGCATGCTTTGTGTCCATGAGCCCCAGTACTCCACCCACCCGACGAGCCGATCCGACCCGACGTCTGGCAGTGCGAGTGCCCCAGTGCCTCACCGTCTGCACGCTTGCCACAGCCGTTGTCTCTCACATCGGCAGGAGGTGGATGAAGCCGAGATGGCCGACACGAAACACAACTGCCAATAAGCGCGATACTCGTGAAAACGCGCACCGTCGTCGGCATCAAATGAGCCGAACACACGCAACGACAGGCTCGGGCGTGCACCGTCACGCCGCCAGCGTCGTGCGGACAGTTGATCGATTAACTTGTGGTCGTGCGCCAGCTCGGCTCCGGGGAGAAGTACACGGTGCACCGGATTCAGATCGTCCTGACCGGGTTCAGATCGCCTGAACCGGGTTCAGATCGTCCTGAACTTGGTTCAGATCGCATGAATCGGGTTCAGATCGTCCTGAATCGGGTTCAGATCGTCCTGAATCGGGTTCAGATCGCATGAATCGGGTTCAGATCGTCCTGAATCGGGTTCAGATCGTCCTGAATCGGGTTCAGATCGTTCTGAACCGGGTTCAGATCGTCCTGAACCGGGTTCAGATCGTCCTGAATCGGGTTCAGATCGTTCTGAACCGGGTTCAGATCGTCCTGAACCGGGTTCAGATCGTCCTGAATCGGGTTCAGATCGTCCTGAATTGCAGCAGGACCAGCGCCGTGAAGCCGACTCTGTGAATCTGCCAGCAGGATCTTGTCGTCCTCGCTCATTGCCATTCGAAAGATAAGCGCATGGGAAACACGACACGTCTGTGGTCGGGCGCGCAGCCGGGAGGACGGGGCGACCGATTCAGTCGCCGATTCAGCTGATTCAGTCGATTCAGTCCGTCCCAAGGCAACCGATTTCATGTTCGTTCTTGCGGTGCTGAATGGACAGGAAGTGGCAGCGCCCTGTCTCAGACCTTGCAACCACGCTGCGTGAAAAGCTGCGGATCCTGGTGGCTCCCGAACGACCGACTGACCTGACCCTGCCTCAGGTCATGACCTGACCGGATCCAGTATCACGCCAGCATGTCCGACTGACGTCCGCCGGTCCGCGTCAGACGCGGAGACTCGCACACACCGACACAGCTGACTTGCACCGTGTGCTCGGCAGGTGGTCTGGGCGGCGCTGGGCGCGGTGCTCAGCCACCAGGCGCGAGGTCAGGACGGCATCCGAGGTCTGCCGTGCATCAGTCGCCTGCACCAGCTCTACTGCAGAGACCAGGGCACCACCTACCCAGTGTGAGTGTAGCACCACCTACCCAGTGTGAGTGTAGCACCACCTACCCAGTGTGAGTGTAGCACCACCTACCCAGTGTGAGTATAGCACCACCTACCCAGTGTGAGTGTAGCACCACCTACCCAGTGTCAGTGTAGCACCACCTACCCAGTGTGAGTGTAACACCACCTACCCAGTGTCAGTGAAGCACCACCTACCCAGTGTCAGTGTAGCACCATCTACCCAGTGTCAGTGTAGCACCACCTACCCAGTGTCAGTGTAGCACCACCTACCCAGTGTCAGTGTAGCACCACCTACCCAGTGTGAGTGTAACACCACCTACCCAGTGTGAGTGTAGCACCACCTACCCAGTGTCAGTGTAGCACCATCTACCCAGTGTCAGTGTAGCACCACCTACCCAGTGTCAGTGTAGCACCACCTACCCAGTGTCAGTGTAGCACCACCTACCCAGTGTGAGTGTAACACCACCTACCCAGTGTGAGTGTAGCACCACCTACCCAGTGTCAGTGTAGCACCATCTACCCAGTGTCAGTGTAGCACCACCTACCCAGTGTCAGTGTAGCACCACCTACCCAGTGTGAGTGTAGCACCACCTACCCAGTGTGAGTGTAACACCACCTACCCAGTGTGAGTGTAGCACCACCTACCCAGTGTCAGTGTGGCACCACCTACCCAGTGTGAGTGTAACACCACCTACCCAGTGTCAGTGAAGCACCACCTACCCAGTGTCAGTGTAGCACCATCTACCCAGTGTCAGTGTAGCACCACCTACCCAGTGTCAGTGTAGCACCACCTACCCAGTGTCAGTGTAGCACCACCTACCCAGTGTGAGTGTGGCACCACCTACCCAGTGTGAGTGTAGCACCACCTACCCAGTGTCAGTGTAGCACCACCTACCCAGTGTGAGTGTAACACCACCTACCCAGTGTGAGTGTAGCACCACCTACCCAGTGTCAGTGTAGCACCACCTACCCAGTGTGAGTGTAACACCACCTACCCAGTGTCAGTGAAGCACCACCTACCCAGTGTCAGTGTAGCACCATCTACCCAGTGTCAGTGTAGCACCACCTACCCAGTGTCAGTGTAGCACCACCTACCCAGTGTCAGTGTGGCACCATCTACCCAGTGTGAGTGTAGCACCACCTACCCAGTGTCAGTGTAGCACCACCTACCCAGTGTGAGTGTAACACCACCTACCCAGTGTCAGTGAAGCACCACCTACCCAGTGTCAGTGTAGCACCATCTACCCAGTGTCAGTGTAGCACCACCTACCCAGTGTCAGTGTAGCACCACCTACCCAGTGTGAGTGTAGCACCACCTACCCAGTGTGAGTGTAACACCACCTACCCAGTGTGAGTGTAGCACCACCTACCCAGTGTGAGTGTAGCACCACCTACCCAGTGTGAGTGTAGCACCACCTACCCAGTGTCAGTGTAGCACCACCTACCCAGTGTGAGTGTAGCACCACCTACCCAGTGTGAGTGTAACACCACCTACCCAGTGTGAGTGTAGCACCACCTACCCAGTGTGAGTGTAGCACCACCTACCAAATGTGAGTGTTGTCACGACGGCAGGGGGTGCCATTTTCCATTGGTGTGGGGAGGGGGTCCTTGGAAGACCCTCATCACACTAACGTCCGATCTATATCAGCTAGAACAAAATGCGGAACACGGTTAGAAAGCTCTAATCAGTTTGCTTGTCAAGGCCTAACATAGATTAATGTATTCATATCGTTCATTGTAAAGAAGGGTCAAGACATGGTAGGTCAGGTCGGGTCAGACTCGGGCTTGAAAACTAGCTTCCGAACTATGCATGCTGGAAAACATGGAACATGTTAACATGAAAAGCATGGAAAACATGGAACATGTTAACATGAAAAGCATGGAAAACATGGAACATGTTAACATGAAAAGCATGGAAAACATGGAACGCATGGAATATGTTATTAGGTAGTCAATATTGCCCTAGAGGACACATCACAGCTTAATTCTTGTGCGGCATGGTCAAACTTTCTCCAATCACCAGTACCACGGAGCTTGACACGTTTAATCTTTAGCCGCATTGGCACATTTTGAGGGGGTGGCCCCTTGCCTACACGGAACTTCACAAATTATGAGCAACCTTGCACCTTGTATTACATCGTTTGGAAAGTAATTCCATAGCAAGGTCAAATCAGGTCAAATCAGGCCCCGTTCTGTGTCCTCGGCTACTCGCGTCCAATCCTCTCGATAAAAACAACTTTGTGGTCTCCACATGCAATTATCGTGGAACTTACTCCTTGCTGGGCTACGCACGTACAATCCTCTGCCTGAAAAACAACTTTTTTCGTCACCGCATGGAATTTGTTTGCTCTTGTGGAATGGCGAAGTCTTGTGCGAACTTGCTCTTGTGGAATTTGTTCCTGCCCAAGCCACACTTAATAGGGTCCTTCTCACGTGCCGTGGTCTTCTCCCCCGCGCAAGCCCCAGTCACAAAGTTGTGTTTCAGTTAAATTAAGTTGTCTCAGTTAAGTTGCATATCAGCCAAATACATGACGCGCCAATCGACTGTTGCAGAAACCGGATCGAGTCGTTCATCGACCTGAACAAGGCGCTGACGCTTCGCATGTTCGGCGAGTACCAGCCGCCGGCGGACATTTTCCAAGAGGTACCCGTGTTCCCCAGCATCCAGTCGTTCAACACGATCGACTTCCCCGAGTACCTGTGGCCGGCCGAGTGGCGCACTGAGGCGCCGCGCGCGCCCGCCAAGGCGGCCGCGCCGCCCCGCCAGCCGGCCAAGTTCGGCGGCGGCCGCGCCGTGCTGCGCGACGCCTGGCGACAAGCGGCGCAAGCTAAGGCGCGCGCGGCGGCGCGCGCGGCGGCGCGCGCCAAGAGCGCGACGGCGGCGCGACGGCGAGCGCAAGCGAGTCGCGCGCGAGCGAACGCGACGGTGGCGCCGACGCGCGTGGCGACGCGCGCGCGCACCGCCACCAGGACGCCCGCGCCGCGGCCGCCGTTCGTGCACAACGTGTTTCTCAGCCAGGGGGCGGACCTTCTGACGGCCGGCAGCCAATCGGCGTTCGCCGGCGACCGCCGCCGGCTGTCGCGACGGCAGCAGGCCAATCGGCGATTCGGGGTGGGCGGAGACTCGGCGGTGGTTGGCGGCCGCCGTGCGCGGCGGCCAATGGCCGGCGCCGGTGGGCGGGGCTCTGTGGTGGTGGAGCCATCTGTTGGCGACCCGCGGCGTTACAATTACCCTGTGCCCTCCGCCCCACTCAGGCTACCACCCCATGGCAGGGACCAGGTGAGCCACAGGACACAAGGACGACATCTCGCGAGCATTCGTGGCAGAGCCGGCCATTCACGTGCACATCTTTCGCGTGAAGCAATGCGTGCAGCACATGGAGGCCAGCAGCCGCTTGTAGAGAGTACCATCACCGTCCGGAGACTAGTTCCAGGAGACAAGAGCACGGGTTAACACGGCTTATAGCAGTTGCCGGGCGGACTTTGCCATGGAACATGCCCTTGACCACTGATACTAACCTCGGCGTTAAATTTAACGGCGTCAAACAGGTGTTGTAAGAATCAAGAATCCAATGGATGGCAAGCATGAGTCAGTTCTCTAATGCGATATGAAATCGCATCGACGCCAGATTTTTAGACCTAATGATGCTCTCTCACGGCGATGTGGCTACTGGGGAACAGAAAAGTGAAAAGCTTTACTTGGACGAATGTCGTACTGTGCGAAACAATTTAATCCGAATTGTAGATGCCATTGTACTCTTTCGTCAGATAAGCTGATGAATGTCGCACCGCTCTTCCAATTTCATTGGTAGTTGCAACTGAACAGAAGTAATAGGAATTTCTTTGACATCAAGTTGGTGCTCAAGGGTTTCAACAATACCCACCCTCCGTGAATGGTTCGCTCTCGGCAGGTTGTATCTGCCACACTTAAGCTTCTTATCACCACTCCACACTCGGCAATATTTGTGCTGCTCAAAATTTGCACCCACGGTCTGTGGCGCGGGCGGCAGGCGCTCCTGCCGCAAGACTCTGCTCTTGTTGAATGAAACTAGACTGTGGGACGTGCCAACGGACGACGCTTCGCGCTGTAGAAGTAGTAGGCGGGTAGTAGGCGGGTAGTAGGCGGGTAGTAGGCGGGTAGTAGGCGGGTAGTAGGCGGGTAGTAGGCGGGTAGTAGGTAGTAGTAGTAGGCGGGTACTAGGCGGGTGCTAGGCGGGTAATGAGTGGGTAATAGGCGGGTAATAGGCGGGTAATACGCGGGTGATGGGCGGTGTGTGGGTGTAGTTTCGCCATTGTATGCCGCATATGTTCGGAAGCTGCACAGCGTCTATCGCAGGCTGGTTTTCAACAGCTTGCAGCTCCCGCATGAAAATCGTCAGAAGTTGGCGGCACCCAAGGCACGACCCTGCCATTTGTGGCCTGCAAATCACTAGTTGGCGATGTAAAACATTGCAAAATCTCGCGAGCGTTGACATATTCTCATGAACGGCAACAGTTTCACCCCAAATTTTTCGTGTTCGATTTCATCATGTGTAACTTGCAGCAGACGCACAGGCTGTGCAGAAATCGAGCCGGCCTAGAGACGACAGCCTAGTAGGTCGACAGCCTAGTAGAGACGACCGCCTAGTAGGTCACGAATTTGTTTCGTGGTTGCAAGGTCTCGGATTCAAATACCACTAGCCACTTAGCTTTTCAGGTTCGCAGCGATCATTCCGCGTGCGCAAATCGCGACGCGTTACAGCAGCTGCTTGCCAGGTAGCATCGCTATGTAGCATAAGTAGCTGTGCGTCAAGAAGCGACACTATATATCCTAATTAGCTGCATGTATCGCAGAAGAGCCAAAGTCAAAATCTGCAGGCTGTCACTTGCCTGCTCTCCATGTATATAATATATATATATATATATATATATATATATATATATATATATATATATATATATATATATATATATATATACATATATATATATATATATATATATATATATATATATATATATATATATATATATATACATATATATATATATACACACATATATATATATATATATATATATATATATATATATATATATATATATATATATATATAGGCATTGCACATGTGGGAAGCGCTCGGTGTCTGGCTGGGTGGTGACGACACTGGAATTCACGTCAGTGCAGGGGCCAAAGTCGTGCCGTAGCAGTGAGTTTAGTGAGTTTGTAGTTAACTGGACTAAGGCCGACCTAGAGCACCTTCAGTACTGCCAACTTCCACGAATCACCATGCAAAACGTGATTTTGTCCATAGCTGGGTGACAACCGGGCGGCAGCTAGGGAGGGGAGACGCTGCACGAGGCTCAAGGCGGGTAGGGGAGACGCTGCACGAAGCTCTGTACCCAGCTTGTCTGGGGGCAGTCAGCTGCTTGAGCTGAACGGAACATGGTTCCGGAGGTTTGTGGGCGTACATAGGGGAACATCGCGTGTTCCAGCACGGTCATTCTCGATGCGACAGTGTTTGTCTTTTGCGTTTCAATTAACACCCATGCTCTCAGATCTACTGAATGAGCTTATCTGTGTATTATTGTTGTAAGCACCTATATAGATTATGTAGTTAGACAACTTTATCGGGCTGAGCAAGTAAAATTTCCCTCCTGACCGATCAGATTTGCTTCGCCCCGTCACCAACTGACGCAGTACGGTGCACCGCGAACACGATTTCGAGTATGACTGACCGGCCTTCCGACACAGCGCCCTTCACAGCATCACTTCCGACACAGCGCCCTTCACAGCATCCTTCCGACACAGCGCCCTTCACAGCATCACTTTGGCAGCCGTTATTTCCACCAGCCAGATGGCAAACCAGTTCCCCCTGACCACCCCCTGGCGGCGGGGGGCACATGACCTTGATGTCACGCGCTTGCAGCCCATGTATATGCGTGCCGCTGCTGGAGCGATGCCGGTGGCTTTGGCTAAGTGCTCGCCGGTCGGCGTTCCTCCGGCCTCCCCGTCAGAGGTGGCGATTGCTCTCTGTTGTGCTCTGCTTTCCGGTGGTCACCGCTCAGGGGCGCACCCAAATGGGACTGGTGGGATTCCACACCAGAGGCGCAGCGTTACTGTTCTCGCCGCCTGCTGTGGGATCCGGCCTTCTAATCGCTCAGGACTAAACACTTTTCATCAAGCACTTTTATCATGTTGTACTTATCGAGTACAACATGTATTTCATCCGACTCGCGAAATGTTTGGGTGTGCACCTCAGCGTGTTCTCTTCTGCAGTCACGCTTTAAGCCTCCTTGTAAATATTTAAGAATGTGGTTAAGTCAGTTGCGGGTGGCTGGCGCCAATGCAGCTGCCGCTCCTCTACACCAGACGTACATTCGTGGGTTTTGATAGCCGTCGGCTGCACTGAATCCGAATGTGTTGGATTTGCTTGTATAGGCTACGTGCTGCTAAGTAAAATAGAGAACATTTCGTGATGATGCATATCAAACAAAGATAATACTTAATTAAAGTCACTGAAATATTCCTACCAAGGTTGGATAATTTCCATTGATTAACCTATAAACGCTTGTAGCATTAGTAGTTCTTAATATGATGCTTTAAGGTTCAAATGACCCCGAACGAAATGCCTTGGAAGCCACTGCAAACTTAAAGTAACACCATAGTTAGCAAGCAGATATTCCATTTCCGGGATGAATGGCATTTGGTCGCCAGACTAGCTTCTGTGTTTGTTTGACTTTTAGTTTACATCTTACAATGCTTATTTGTTTTGTGTTGCTCTGCATCTTTCACGCCTCGTGACTTTCCACTTGCAACACGACTCATGTGCTTCCTGTGATGATGTTAATGACTGTGAGCCGCAGCCGTTGGGGTCGCGGTAGCTCAGTCGGTGGGCCATTCGATCCCTGGTCGCAAGATCGCGAGTTCGAATCCCACCACCGACTGGATTTCCGAGTCGGCCCGCGACCCGCCGGCGAGAGAGCTCGGCGACGCTGTGTGGTCCTGCCGCCGACTGTGTCCCGGAATAACTCACTGCTCCTCCGAGCCACTCACGCCATCTGTTGATGACCGCAGCAACTACGCGGTAAGCGATCCGTCAACGGCACCATCACACCAGCCGCGGCCGGCGGCAGGCGAAAGCGGGCGACGGTGGCGCCACCACCCCGGATCGACAAGGGCAGCAAAGACCTGTGAGTGCGACGGGGCTGCTCTAAGTGGGGCACGCGGCTGTTTTGGTGATTTCGTAGGTTACGGAGCAATTTGGGTGACTACGTAGGGTACGGAGAGGTTTGGGTGACTTTACGTGGGACACGGAGCGATTTGGGTGTCTTTACGTGGGGCACGGAGTGGTTTGAGTGACTTTACGTGGGACACGGAGCGGTTTGGGTGACTTTATGCGGGGTACGGAGCGGTTTGGTGACTTTACGCGGGGTATGGAGCGGTTTGTGTTACCTTATACGGGGTACGGAACGATTCGGGCTTGTTTAATCGACGGGGCTTGTTTGTTTGTTTGTTTATTGTGCGTTTCACGACGCACTTTATGCACGATCACGGCTGATGGCGCCACCCACACTGTTTCGTCGGTTGGCCACGAGATCGAGAAATGTTCTGCGTGGTACAAGTGTTGAACCCGGGACCTTTGGTACCCAGAGCTCATCACCTTAACCACTCGGTCATCTCCGCCCCAGTGGGACTGAACTACTCTACGTGGGACACGGAGCAGTTTGGGTGACTACGTAGGGCACGGAGCGGTTTATGTGACTATGTAGGGCACGGAGCGGTTTGGGTGACTTTACATGGGGTATGGAGCGATTTGGGCGATGGAGCCCTGGCTTGATATAACCGGAGCCGGAGTTGGGATATCAGGCGAGTCATGACAGGGTTCGAGGTGGAAATATTAGAGCTAGAGAAGTACGGATCTTGTCAATCGCGGCCAGCTTGGCCAGTCCATTTTCGGCCAGAGTCCAGCCAATATCCGTTCGGTATGGAAAATCCATATAAATCCTCTGGACTAGTCCACGTCTGCTAATGGCTGTCATCTGAATATCCGCGAGACCATTGGTTGGCCAGGCCCGTGGCGAACACTGGCCAGAGCCAACCTTGATTGTGGGAAAGAGTATTTTCGATGGGGAAAATCTAACGGTATCGTGGACATTACAACCGTTGGGGATAGGCGTGCCTTCCACATTCCATCCAAACATTGGTGCTGACTGATGCGATTGGGGTGAGAAGCGGAGCCGCTTTTGCGTGTGATGTTCAGACGTAAGCATGTCCGGTTCACATGTCCACCCAACGGTCACGTGACGTGACGTGGCGCTTCACCTCGGCTCAACAGTGGACTGACGGTTACGTGACAAGCGTGCCTTGTCACGTGATATCACGCTCCGCTGCACAGCCATGCCGACGCCACTGTTGCCATGCCGACGCCACTGTTGCCATGCCGACGCTACGCCACACCAATGTTGTGGCGTGACGCTACGTGCCGTGCCGTGACCTCACGCTACCTGGCGTGATCCGTCGTAACGTAGCGTGCCGTGACCTCACGCTACCTGGCGTGACCCGTCATAACGTAGCGTGCCGTGACCTCACGCTACCTGGCGTGACCCGTCATAACGTAGCATGCCGTGACCTGACGCGACGAGCCGCGCCGTGCCGTACCGTGACCCGACGTGCCGCGCCGTGCCGTGACCTGACGTGCCGCGCCGTGCCGTGACCTGACGTGCCATGCCGTGCCGTGACCTGACGTGACCTGCCGTGTCGTGTCGCACCGTAGCCTAACATGCCGCGACATGCCGTGTCGTATTCTGACATGACCTGGCGTCAGCCGAGATGCCGTGCCGTGACGTGGCGTGACGTGGCGTGACGTGCCGTCAGAGTGGACAGCTGTCAGTCCCGCATTGAGATCATCACGCCCTACTGGGCTGCCAACTCTGCCGGGGAGATCCGCGCCATCGTCAACACCAAACACTTCCCGCAGGCCATCCACCAGACGATCTGCAAGTGAGTACTGGCAACCAACGCATGCCACTTAACGGAGCTAATTTATCCCAGCTGTAATTGATTATCGTAATGAACAAACAGAATAAAAAAAATAACAAAACACAAACACAAACGTGGCATAGCGGTCGAATTTATGAAGATATAGGCAAGTAACTTCTGCAATCAATGCATTGATGTAACTTCATGTGTAACGAAGGTTGTTGGAGACAAGGGTGGATTCAACAACGAATTTTCACACTGATACAAACTATCTTTTAAGGTGTTTAATCACGAATAGAGAAATTGAAGAAGAGTGTCTTTAACATCAAAGTATGACAACATGTAGAAAATCGAAGATTTCTATGAAATATATATGTAGGGAGTAAGTCCAAAAACTGGAGGCGACCAATTAGGTCTTTCCCAAAACCCGGGGGGGGCATTTCTCGCCCGTAAGCGTCTAACAGTACTGAATGAAGTGACGCCATAAATAATGATAATGGGTACCCACTACATCACGGAGGCTGTTCATGAAACTGAAATTCCATCAATCAAATTGTGTTAGTACCTATTACTTTACAGAGGCTGTTCATCAAGCTATGAGTCCATCACTCATATTGAGTTCGTGCCCATTAGTTTACGGAGACCGTTCATCAACCTATAAGTCCATTAATAATGAGCTATTGCCTATTACTTTACGGGGCCTGTTCATCAAACTATGGGACCATCAATCAAATTGGGTTAGTACCTATTACTTCACGAGGCCTGATATAGATCGATCTGGAGATATGCCGGTGGAGGATGATCCCATTGAGCTGATGTATGACGTCATGGATGCCACGGCCAGCATGTGATAACATGTGGCCACCGGATGCCTGCTGTCAGCCACCTGTTTCGGCTGTGCTCGTTTGCAAACTATTGCGACATTGAGGCCTTGGGGGGGGGGGGGGGGGAGCATGTCCTCACCGGCGCGGCCTGCCCAACTGGAGGACCTGGCCAACTAGAGGACCTGGCCAACTGGAGGACCTGGCCGCATCGAATCTTCTGACGAGTGGTACGACAGGCGCCGACAATGCCGTCAGCTTTTGTTTCATGGCGTTCTGTGCGTTTGGTATCTGGAATGTAATTGCAACGCTCCGGAGGCTATAAGCATGGGTCTAGCCACGGTTTCGAAATTGGGTGGGCTGGGGGGGGGGGGGACAAACCAGGGACGCGGTAAGCTTGGACAGGAGAGAGTGGTAGCCCCGCCCCCCCCCACAAAAAAAAAATATTTGGAATTCAGCCACTTCTTTTTCAATGTCTGGTTTTCAGATTTGCTATTGTTAAAATGATATTTTGCGGACAAAAATTCCGCCAAATTAGCAAGTCTCACTCCTTATCATTACCTATCAACATCTACCTTCATGTCGTATGTGCTGGGCCCGATTTCACATCACCATAGAGCCATGCTGTAAGAATGCTAAACGTCGCCCTCTTGTAGCAGGAAAAACATAATATATTGGACGATGGTTTTATTATAGTAAATGTGGACATACAATAACCTTTCCCGTGCTTTCCCGTATTACGGGGACACATTTCGATGCAATGACAACCAGGGCGGATAAAGGGTGTGGCAATGAGGGCATGTGCCCCCCGTCGTGAAAGGTGGCGTCCCTCAGGCCGGGAAAAGGCGCCCCTCTGAAAAGATTCCAAAGTACACGCTCGAACTTTTCAGCCAGAAACGCGGGGACGAGTGGTCTACGGGTAAGATGCTCGTCTCACAATCGAAAGGTTGTGGGTTCGAGTCTCACCTCTCGCTTCTCTTCGCCCGCGACCAATCGGCGTGAGAGATTGGCGACGCTACATGACTCAACGGTCGACGTGTCGCAAAACCAATAACCAACCAGCCAGAAACGTCTCTGAAAGAAAAAGGCACCCCTTTGGAAGGAAAGGCGCCCCTTCGGGAAGGGCCGAGTGCATCCCGCCCCCTCGAATTTTGCAGCCGGAGGCGCCCCACCAGGTGCTTTCGAAGTGGCGCCGCTCCAAAGAAATGGCGCCTCTCCAGACAAGTGCCCGTATGACAATTCCTGGATCGACCCCTGATTACAACATTGCTCTCTCGTGGTTAAGAATTCCGGCTGGTTATAAGATTGTGCGCATTCACGTGTGGCATATCTTCCAAATTTAACAACGTTCGTTGAACCACTAAGAGGAAAGAGGACAATTTGAAAATATCTACATTTTACATGTCCAGAACAGCATGTGGCAGTGTAAATTAAGAACCAGCGATGAGAGCGCCGTCCGAGCAGGTTATGACGGGATTTAGTGGGGGAGCTCCTAGTCGTATAGGATATGAGTTCCAGCTATCACAACGGCTGCAAACAAAAGCAGAATTGATCATCCTATTCCTATTACACTCAATCATTGTGCACACAGCGTACCTTCGACTCCTTTAAAATTATTTCAATATCTCAACATTCTGATACCATACGGCAAGCCACGTCGAATGACACCCACATAATGTAAATTGAAGCCACAGCGACGAAACGCGACGACTTTGAAAAATAAAACTAACCTTGACCTGAGGCTTGACCCGACCTGTCCCGGGTTGAAATGTTGCTCCAGGGTTGCCCACAGGCTATCTCTTGATACCAAACATGGGTAGCTTTGGAAGAAAACGAAGAAACGCGGGGCGACCGAAGAAATGAGCTCGACCATTGACTTTTAAAGTTAATGTGATTTCTGAACAGTTTGCTAGAGTACCTTACGGCACGTCGAATGACCCCCACTTGATGAAAATTGAAGACATAGCGACGAGGCGCGAGGCCTTCGAGCAATTTAAGCTAACCTTCGATCTTGTGGTTTGACATTGACATGCTCCGGTTTGAAATGTTACTCGAGGTGCACCACGGGCTCTGCCCCGCCCCTGACTCTGCTCCTCCCAAATCATAATTCCTTGATCCGCCCCTGACTCTGCCCCTCCCCGATGGGAATTCCTGGACCCACCTCTAACACGCGACAACCAGGTTTATCGAACAAATCGCGAACTGTTATGCTGGCGCGC
This sequence comes from Ashinkailepas kermadecensis, assembly GCA_034440615.1. NCBI lineage: Eukaryota > Metazoa > Arthropoda > Thecostraca > Neolepadidae > Ashinkailepas > Ashinkailepas kermadecensis. The sequence continues at coordinate 224,045 of JAOTOM010004476.1, forward strand.
ATCATCGCTCCTGACCGTTGTCGACCTCCTGCGTGACCTGATGATGATGACTCATTACCTCATGACCTCATGACCTCCCGTCCGCAGAGGCACCACGACGAACCACTGTACGGGGCGGTGTGTGTGCGAGCAGAAGTACACCTACCACCGGCTGCTGGCGTACGACCCGGACAACGACTGCAAGGGCATCTTCATCGACTGGTTCCTGTTCCCGTCGTGCTGCGCCTGCAGGTGTCCGCCGTAGTCTACCAATCAGCGGCCGGCGCGCGCACCGAGCAGCCAATCACATCGACGCCCCAAGAAGACAGCCAATCAGCGGCCGGCGCGCGCACCGAGCAGCCAATCACATCGACGCACCAAGAAGGCATCCAATGACTGTGCAGTATCCGGTGTCCAGCCAGCCAGGTTCTGGCTTCTGCTGCGGTCACCAAAAGCAGCATATTAAGCAGATAAGGCCTTTATTATCAGCTAATCAGTGAACAATTGGATTTGCTTTGTCAGACGGCCAACCACCGGCCAAGCGTCGGCTCGATACTCCAAAGATAGCGTGCCCTTTATATTAGGTCAGTGAGCACTGCTCATCACCCTTGATCACATCTGGTCTTCACTATGCAATGTGCACAGACACTATCTACGTGCAGTAAATCTCTATCAAGGACAGCACAGGGGGTGGAGCTGTAGAAAGAGCCCTGTAATGCTAAAGCTGATGAGTTCAAAACGCATCCGAGCTGGTCTATAGTGTGCCATGTTGAAATGTTGAAATGTTTAGCTATTCGAGGGCCCCGATCGAGCATTGCATGGGCTTTAACACAGCCGAAGAGATAGAACACTCCAACTGTGGCTCGCATGGTTGGTATAATGTTTAATGTTTGGTATAATGTTTGGTATAATCGCCACAACCACGCAGCCAGGTTCCTGCTACAAGTGGCAGCGTGGCGCATCACACTAGTGGTACAAGTGGCACAGGTGGTGCAGCACGCTACAGGTGGCACAGGTGGTGCAGCACGCTACAGGTGACACAGGTGGCGCAGCACGCTACAGGTGGCACAGGTGGTGCAGCACGCTACAGGTGGCACAGGTGGCGCAGCACGCTACAGGTGGCACAGGTGGTGCAGCACGCTACAGGTGACACAGGTGGTGCAGCACGCTACAGGTGACACAGGTGGTGCAGCACGCTACAGGTGACACAGGTGGTGCAGCACGCTACAGGTGGCACAGGTGGTGCAGCACGCTACAGGTGGCACAGGTGGTGCAGCACGCTACAGGTGACACAGGTGGTGCAGCACGCTACAGGTGGCACAGGTGGTGCAGCACGCCACAGGTGGCACAGGTGGTGCAGCACGCTACAGGTGACACAGGTGGCGCAGCACGCTACAGGTGGCACAGGTGGTGCAGCACGCTACAGGTGGCACAGGTGGCGCAGCACGCTACAGGTGGCACAGGTGGTGCAGCACGCTACAGGTGGCACAGGTGGTGCAGCACGCTACAGGTGACACAGGTGGTGCAGCACGCCACAGGTGGCACAGGTGGTGCAGCACGCTACAGGTGGCACAGGTGGTGCAGCACGCTACAGGTGGCACAGGTGGTGCAGCACGCTACAGGTGACACAGGTGGCGCAGTGACGTATTCACGGCTCTGTTGCAAGGCTTCGGTTGCACCTGAATGGCGAGCTTAGCGAGACAACGCGTCACAGAACGCAGTGTGAAGTGCGAACGCAGTGTGAAGTGTGAACGCAGTGTGAAGTGTGACGTGTTTCGAAGCGCAGAATGAAGTGCATTGTGACACCTTCAGCAAGGTGACAAGCGTAGTGAGCTGTTCAATTGAATATACACGAGCACACTATTAAATGTGCAGTGACACCTGTGAACAGTGCAGTGAAACGTTCAGTGAACCTCCCAATGGAGCATGCAGTGAACACTCCATCAAAGGTACTTCATGCAGCACTGAAACATGCGCTGAAGCGCACTGTGAGCGATACGGTACAGTGGATAAAACTGCAACAGTTGTGCAGCGTATTATCTGGAGCGAACAGAAAAGAAGCGGGCCATGTTTTCATCTGCTGACTTCGCTACGTAACTATAGTGTACTGTACTGTGTGCTGTGCTGTGCTGTGCGCTGTGTGACTTGTGCTGTGCACCTGGCTGGCTGCGTATGCTATTTACCGTGGTCTCAAGGACAGGAGACTAAAGGTGCATCATGTGTGTATTCGTGTTTGGAAATTAAGAGCGCAAATCTATGTCACGGTGGACATATTTTGCTTTGCATTTCTTTGTGCGATTTTGCCAAAATTTGGATGGTAAGCATTGAAAAGGACCTATCTTTTTTGGGAATACAGTAAAATATAAACTTGAAAGTACTGCGGGAGACATCCCCACCAGAGACGCAGCCAGGATTTTCTTAATGAGGTCTTCGACCAAGAGCAATTCATGAAACAGAGACTGCATTCGCGAAAAATTTATCGTCCTACTTGGTGAAAATATCGAGATTTCTTGTTTGATTTAGTGCATTTTGATTGCTCGGTTGGTGGGGGTGGGGGTGGGGAGGGGATGGGGGAGGGGCGCCCCCAGTCTTGGCTGCGCCTCTGATTCTCAATCCCAGAGATTATGCCAATGAGAGTATCCGTGTAATTTTTGCGTTTGTTGTGGGATGGTGCTACGACCTCCAGCGGAACGTTTGTGAACTAATGGTTCTAGGAATTATCCGCTAGTGGTGATTAGGCTCGCTTGAGAGGTGGGCATTTTGTGTGCCTTTGGATCTTACTCGGTGCGGGGTCTAGACGGCAGATTGTTCTGGTCTTCATTGTAATGTTTCATATACGTCACACACCACATTGTATCTGATGTGTACATACAGAGCTAAGGAAACACTAGCAATGGGATGCAAGGCATTTATAATAACTAAGTTTAATTCGACGCTAATTGTACTTCTCGTCTCTTGTAGGCTGTTCCCAACGTTAAATCACTCGTTCATTGTGCGGGCTGATGCTTTTTGTGTTTGGTTTTTCAACAGTAGTGGAAATTGGAGTATGAAAGGATTCAGAAATCTTCACCATTGGACCACAACCGTAAGGTTGAAACTTTGTTTAGCGTGAAAACCCACACAGACGTTGAGACGCTTTTCGCGTTTCTGTTGCATCGGGGCATTTCTAAAAAGAACGCAGAAAAATTAAGGACGGCAAAATGTGTGTGCATGGATCCTTGACTTCGCTGTTCAGTGTCATTTGTGTCGCATGTAAAGATGTGATTGTAATAGAAAGGAAGTCCAACTTGGTGATATTGTGTCATACACTCATTAGGGCAACCATGGCTCCACGACACATTCAGGTTATAACAAGAAGCCTGAGTACTTGAACCGTCCGATACTCGAAGCGGCCCGGCGGCGAGAGTAAGATCAGGAGGTACATTCTACTTCGAACGTGGGCATCGCCTGAATATCATCCCCCCACATGGCCCACCACCCGGCCCACCACGAAAGATCATCCAGCCATAATTCGCACATGTGATCACCTTTCTAAAAAAAACATCCTGCATGCCCTGCCTAACTGTTATCTCTCCACAAATGCGGAGCATATGTAAGCATCAATAGCACATGCATGGCAAAATTCGGTAAAACCCAGTGCTGTAAAATAGTGCTGTAGGCCCAGTGTTTGAAGGTTCACGACAACATCGCATAATCTCGGAAAAAAATGCAAGCGCAATTGACACAATACGGGACACGTGACCCCATGTCCCTGCGACAAATCTGTCGATAGACGGTGAGTGGGAGGGCACGTAATCGATTGTGAAGTGTGTCCAGTAGGTATAACAGGTGACATTGTCTTTAATGAAGTCAGAACGTGAGAGTAAGTATCACAAACATATTATAGAGGAGAGAGCAAGGGAAACACACACACACACACACACATACACACACACACACACATACACACATATATATATATATATATATATATATATATATATATATATATATATATATATATATATATATATATATATATATAGATAAATTGATATATAGATATATATAAATAGACAGATAGATAGATAGATACATCTATCTATATTATTTTTTCTCTCTCTCTCTCTCTCTCTCTCTCTCTCTCTCTCTCTCTCTCTCTCTCTCTCTCTCTCTCTCTCTCTCTCTCTCTCTCTCTCTCTCTCTCTCTCTCTCTCTCTCTCTCTCTCTCTCTGCCCAGTTCTCCCTCCCCAGGAGGCGTGGGCGTCGATCCAACAGGGGCGGCTGGATTCGCCGCTGCCCAGCTGGTCAGACGACACCTGCCGCCACCCACCCCGCCGACGCCACCTGCCCCGCGGCCGACCTCGGCACCACCTGCCGCCGCCACCACCTGGCGCCAACACCGCCTGGCCCGGTGCCGACGCGCCGGCCACGAGCCGACCTCCGGGCCGATCAATGTCGACCCGACGACCGAGTGCAAACACACCCGACTGTGTGCCGGCTTGGCCGCTGGCACCGAACGGCGATCGGTGCGGAGGGGGTGAGGGAGGGGTGCGATTCGTAGCATTTTTCGGTTGGTGATCAGTAAACGTCGCGAGAAAACAGGCGGCGTTCGTCAGGGGCGACTCGTAGCACCGCTTCTGTTCTGCTTAGGAGGAGACGGGGTTCACCTCTTGGCTCTGAGTGACATGGCGTGGCTCTGCTTGGTTACATTCATGAGTCTGGGTTATGGGTCTGGTTGGTTACGCAGATGGGTCTGGGTTCTGGGTCCGTTTGGTTACATTGATGGGTCTGGGTTCTGGGTTTATCTGGTTATAATGATGTGCCTGGTTTCTGCGTCCGCTTGGTTACACTAATGGGTCTGGGTTCTGGGTTTGCTTGGTTACAATGATGAGTCTGGTTTCTGGGTCTGTTTGGTTACACTGGTGGTTCTTGGCTTATATTTGTTTGGTTACACTGATGGGTCTTGGTTCTGGGTTTGCTTGGTTACTCTGATGAGTCTAGAGCGCCCATTCGAGGGCTAGTTTAGTATAGAAGGCCCATCAAAGGGCTAGACACAGGGGCGTCGATTTGTATCCTTTTGCGGGGGCCATGGCCCCCCCCCAATGCTGATCTTGGCCCCCCCAATGTTGATTTGGGCCCCCCCAATAACCCATGCTATTTTTATGCTGATAAAAAGCTAAAGGAAAAAAAGAGAAGAAAAACACTGTTAGGTACATAGAAAACTTAGTTGATGTCAACCAGCACATTTTGTACTGAAAAAGAACAGATTTGGATTAGATAGTGGACTGAGTATCCAACTTTTGCTACACAATTCAAAATTATGTGCAATAAAAACAAAATAGCTAGATTTCCCTGCACTGTACAAGGAAAACTTATGCCATAAAATGTTAAGATTCGATGATGATGCATTTTAAACCAGATTGTCTTTTTTTTAATGTTAAGCCACAAAACAAGAATTGGATTGTCATACTGATGTTTGTACACACCACCAATGGCAAAACCACACACATGTGAGCTTAAACAGGAAAAAATCCATTCTTAATTTCCAGTCATTGTCAAACTTGCATTGTCCAGTGAACAGCAGACAATCATCCTTGAGATTGTGGATATGCAAACTATAATTATCTTCAGCAGCCCACCTATCACACCATCAGCTTGATATTTACCTAGGTACCTACCTAAATGCCCAATAACAATGCATGCATTCAATATTGATATGGGGAAAACGAGAGCCATGTGTGGGCAAATCTGCCAGCTTATGATGCCATGACAGAGAAAACTCAGCAAGAAGCTGCATGGCCACTGCAATATAATTGGTATTCCTAAAAGAATAAAAAAGAAAGCTATGGCTCACATGACTTTTAAGCAAACCTTAGTCATCCACGACCAATGCTATACAAGACAAATAGCCTTGACAAGCCCAATGTCTCGTACGCCGCAAAAACACCATTATTAAACGCCGCAAAAATACCAATATTTTAAAAGGTACACCAAAGTGGCATTCAAACCTTGATGACGTCACAGGTTTTTATTCGTATATTGCAGAAATTGGTAGCATCAGGCAAGTTTCAATTTAACTGCATGGGGGAGTGACTTTTCAGGCGTACCGGACCACAGAGGTCATTTGCGCCAACTTTTTTGAAGCGAGTACGTTACATGTCTGACTATAAAAGCGGGTGTTTGCGATCAAGGTGCAGGCATGTGGACGTTTACATAAAGGGAATTTTACGTTACAGTTTGTGTTATATTCTAGGCGCTGAAGGCGGGGCTAGGATGGGGACATCCCCCTTATGTCTAGATGGCAGGGGCGTCGATTTGTATCCTTTTGTGGTGGCCAGGGCCCCACCAGTGTTGATCTTGGCCCCCCCCCAATGTTGATTTGGCCCCCCAATAACATATGCTATTTTTATGCTCATAAAAAAGTTGAAGAAAAAAAGAAGAAAAACACCATGTTAACATTCCATGTACATAGAAAATGTAGTTGATGTTAACCAGCACATTTTGTAATTAAAAAAACAGATTTGGGTTAGATAGTGGACTGACTCTCCACCTTTTGCTACAAAATTCAAAATGGTGTGCACAAAAACCAATTGTCATTGTCAAACTTGCATACAATCCAGTCCCGTGAACAACAATCAGTTATCATTGAGAGTGTGGATTTACAAACTATAATTAACCTCAACAGCCCACTCATCACACTATCAGTTTGATATTTGCCTGGTACCTAGGCACCTAGGTACATGCTGCAGAAAGACTTAGAAGAGCTTGTGAAGTGGTCCAAAAATGGCAGATGAAATTAAATTTTGATAAGTGCAAAATCATGCATGTATGCAGGGGCGTCGATTTGTATCCTTTTGTGGGGCCCCACCAATGTTGATCTTGCCCCCCCAATGTTGATTTGCCCCCCCCAATAACCTATGCTATTTTATGCTGATAAGAAAGCTAAAGGGAAAAAATGAAAAACACCATGCTAAGTAGAAACATTGATGTTAACCAGCACATTTTGTACTGAATAGAAACAGATTTGGATTAGATAGTGGACTGACTCTCCACCTTTTGCTGAAAAATTTAAAATTGTGTGCAAAAACAAACAAAACAGCTGGAATTCCCTCCACTGTGGAAGTACAGCTTACATCTTTCTGGGTTGGTTGGTTGGTTATTTGGGTTTACTGGCGCATTGACTGCGTTGGTCATACAGCGCCCATACAACTTTTCTTGTTCCCACCTTAAAGCACAATAATACCCAAAAGCTTCCGAAAAAAAAATTACACCCATGTTCACAAAAAATATAATTTTGTATTCAAAATCAGCTTAGGTTAGGTTAGGCTCGGTTAGGTTTCTTTTTCAAGGTTGAGAATTTTCAGAAAATAAATGAAGTGAAATTTTAATTTAGTTTAATTTTGTTCTCAAAAGATAGGTTAGGATAGGCTAGGTTAGGGTTTTGTTGCATGAAAAAAAATGTTTATGCGATGTTACCGAACTCAAAGCCTTTTTGGCATTATTTTGCTCACAACCTGAAAAGTAAGCACAAAAAATAAGTGGGTCCAATCATCTTAGTCACCTTCATAAACATGGTATTCTGCATATTTTTCCTTGTTTTAAAGGAAAAAAAAAACCCTAGAATGCCAGGTTACCAAAAAATAAGCCCTTTTTGGGGGAAAAATTTTTAAAATTTTTTAAAAATATACAACCCAAAAAAAAAAAAAAAAACCAAACTTAACCGAACCTAACCCATTTGCTTGCTATATGGAGGCAAATGTGTGTAAAAACTTGTCTTGTTACCACCTTAAAGCACAATAATACCGATTTGGCTAGATTAGGCTAGTTTAGTTGTTTACCTTGGAAAAATTGTTCAATCATTTTCAAAAATAAAATAAAATCGGAAATTTTCCTTCAAAAGCAGCTGACATTAGGTTCGGGTAAGTTGGGTCCGGTTGTCCAATTTAGAAAATGTTCAGAATATATATTGCTTAATTTTTGTTTCTATTTTTTTTCTCCAAAGCAGGGGCGTCGATTTGTATCGATAGACACTAGCGCGCATTAAATGTCACACATCGTGATGGGCGTTCCTCAGAACATCCAAAATCGTAACATCCAAATAAAAAATTCCAGTTACAGAAATTCCAGCGCCTAAAGTCTAAATTTGAAGTTACAGTGACAAATGTGACGGAGGTAAGACATTTGTGGTGCAATTGCGCGCAGTGTTTAATCCGGAGGCCAATCTCATGTGACGTCGTACTGATTCGTTTTTGGTACTTCGCACATTCTGATGTATCTGCGGATTGGTGTGATTTTAAATAGTGAATAAATAGCTTGCTGATATTTAATTCACAAAGGAACAGTAGTTGAAGAAGTTGGCAGGTAAGCTTGCAAAAGTTCAGTCCATGCTTTTTTCTGATTTGTGCTCAGGGTTTCCATGTTAATATCACATAACTACCACGTTTGTCTTCAAGAAGAGCTGTTTTTAGTTTACTTTTATTAATATTTTCATTCAACTGCTCTTAGTGCCCTTTCTGCCCAGTATTGGGGCACCTAGTGTTGTATTTCCGTCCAGGGGTCGGCACACCTTTTGGTAAATTTACAGCTTAAGGTAATTTCTGATTAATTTTTTTTCCATGCAATGTTTAGGAATGTGATGAACATGATGTTTCTGCTCATTTTGGTAAATTTGTGTTCTAAGGTGTTTTATGAATTCGTGGAATGTATCATTTCAATGCAATGTTTATGAATGTGACTCAGATGATGGGACCACTCATTTTCTATACAAATGCCTACATTTCAGGTTGTAAGCAAAATAACACCAACAAAAAGCTTTGAATTAGGTGACATAGGGTAAAGTATTTTTTTTAAATACAAAAAATGCATCATAACCTAACCTAACCTAGTTTAACCTCCCCTTGGAGAAAAACAAAACCAAAACATCAAGTTGTAAAAATTTCAAGCAATGTATTATTTTACAATAAAAAAATGTAACCCAACTTAACCTAATCTAACATAAGCTGCTTTTAAAGAAAAAGGATCTATTTCTTTCAAATTTTGGAACAATTTTTGCAAAAAATGTCGAGCTTAAAACACTTAAACTAATCTAACATCACAAACATAGCCCATTTGTTTGCTTTATGGAGGCAAATGTGTAATAACTTGCCTTGTTGCCACCTTAAAGCACAATAATTATGGTTAGATTAGGTTGGGTTAGGTTTTTTTTCATTTGTAAAATTTCAAGAAAATAAATTGCTAGATATTTTTCCAATCTTGTTTTTATAGTTGTTTTCTCCAAGGTCAGCTTAGGCTAGATTACATTAGGTTATGTTGAATTTTTAAGGTATTTCTTTTAATTGCTATGTTACCTAACTGAAAGCCCATTTTTAATGTTATTTTGCTCACAACCTAGAAAGTAAGCATTTGCACAGAAACTGAGTAGTGCCATCAGATTAGTGACATTCATAAACATTGCATTGGAAATTTAAATATAAAAATATTAATAAAACACATAAAAGCACAAATTGAATGTCCTTTCCTCTGCAAATGCATGCCTTTCAATTGGGAGTATAAAATAACACCAAAAAATGGTGTGGAGTAAGGAAATATAGCATGCCAATAATGTTCAAGATGTATGATAACCCTACCTAACATAGTTCAACTTCCCACACAAGAAATTAATTGATTTTAATTAAAATTTTCGAGGCATTTTCTCAAATATTTTCAACTTAAAAAACCTAACCTAACCTAGCCTGAACCGTTTATTTTTTTTTTTTTATAGAAAAATGATTAACAAAAATTATTTCCCAACAAATGATTTTTTTTTATAACTTACAACAAAAGCCTAACCTAACCTGACAAACCTCACCCCTTTGTATGCTTCATGGAGGTAAAATGTGTGTAAAACTTGTCTTATGGTTACCTTAAACTGTGATAATACCTGGCTTTTTGGGTAATATTTCAGCTCATGGTACTCTCTGACTTCTTTTAATTTCTTTCTTAATGCAGTGTTTGTTAATGTGCTGAACGTGATGTAACCGCTCATTTCCTCTGCAGATGCACACTTTTCAATTGTGAGGAAAAATAACGTGGAAAATTTGGGCTTGGATTTGAGTAATATAGGATGAAAAATAATGTTCAGATAAAAAAACATGTAACATAACCTAACCTAACCTAGCCCTTGACTTCCATGCAAGAAATTATTATTTTTATGCCAAATTTCCCCCCCCAAAAAAAAAAATCAAACTTTTTGAACTTAAAAAGTCTAACATAACCTAATCTAGCTTGAACCGTTTTTGAAGATTTTTTTCATTTACAAACTTACAACAAAAGCCTAGCCTAACGCAATTAGGCAAAACCTAGCTCCTTTGAATTATAAAAATGGGTGTAAAACCTGTCTTGTGATTACCTTAGACTATAATATATCTATTTTTATCTATTTTTATAAATAGATAGATAGACAATAATACATAAATAAATAAATACATAAATAGATAGATAGATAGACAATAATATCTAGTTTTGTGCTACCTGGTGCACGTGATGAACCTCCATCTGCATGCTGTATGAGAGCATTGCACTTATTGCTTCACAAAGAACAATAACATGTTGAAAGTACAATATTTTCAGGAATGGAATCCCGTGCTGATAACATTTTCTGAGTTATAAATTTGCAGATCAGATCTACATCATTTGTGTTAATAAATATGAGAAATTCATAGAAATGCATACACCGGTTTGTGGACAAGAAGTTATTCTGATGATTTCTGATGTATTGGAAAATGACAAATTTTCATGATGGAAGCAGGCAAAGTTAAAGTACATATATCTCAATAAGTGGTCAGTTCACTAACAAGACAGCAAATTCACTCAAATAGCACTCAAAATGCCAGGCGGCCCAATCTTTTTGCAAGTTTAAAATCGATGACAGTGCTTTCTTGAATCATGTTTAAAGCACATGAAGGAAATGTATTGCTGACACTTGTTAGGAACTGATGTGTGTAACGTTAATTAACATTTCTAATGTCCCGATGTTTGTACACAAAATATAGCTCACTATTGTAAATAGGATGGGAAGTATGATGCCATATATCATGGCTAATTTATGGTCAAACTGTAATGCAGCAGATTCCCTGCATTGTTACTTAGTTATTTGGGCTTTAGGGCACAGACCATGTTGATCACATAGCTCCCTGCATTGTTGTTAACTGATACATCAGTATGTTTGCAAATTCACTGATGAGTGTATCCATACCATTCTCACTGGGGTATAAAAGCTACATTATAACATTGCTTATACCGGGCGGCTGTGTCGGTGCATTGACGGCACGTTAAACTTTCGGTCAAAATTATGCCGTTGAACTTGAATTAATGGATCGGGTGGTGGGGCCAGGGTTCACGCAACAAGCTCTGCTTAGAAATCGGACCCTGGTTCATAAAGCCACCCCAACAAGCAGTGGCGCAACCAGGATTTCAGTTCGGGGGGGCAGGGTTGGAGAGCGGACCCCCTCGCAAGCGGGCCCCCCTCATGTTTTTAAAAAGTCTGCGGAAAACATGCACTTACTTTTGAGCGGGCCCCTATGTTTGTAAAAAGTGGGCCCGGTTCGAAGCGGGCCCCTGGTTCCAGAGAGCCCCTGGTTCAAGACAGGGCCCCAGGTTGAAGCGGGCCCCTGGTTCTAAGCGGGCTATTGGTTCAATGCGGGCCCCTGAATCAAAATTGGCCCCGGTTCGAGACGGGCCCTGGTTAAAACTGGCCCCCAGATTTTCAGTTGGTTCAAAGGGCCCCTGATTCGAGCCACAGATCCGCTTCGCGGGCCCCTAGCCAGGGCTCTGAGTAGGGTGGCCCACTCCGAGCCAGGGGCCCGCTTCGCGGGCCCCTGGCTCGAAGCGGGCCCCCAAAAAATTTCGGGGGGGGGGGGGCCATGGCCCCTTGCCCCCCCTGGTTGCGCTACTGCCAACAAGAACTCGGATGAAATTTATTTAAAAAAAAAAAAAATGCATATAACAGAAACCCATCCCGATTGTCCTACTTACTCAGGACACCATAGAAGTCAATGAAGCCAATGAAAACCATAGAAGTCAATGAAAATGTTACTTCATCCCCTGTATTGTTAATGGAAACAAGTCTCTTGAACCATATGTTATGTCCTTCACAGTGTTGCTCCATCCACCTCCAACTCCAACCCTGACCAAGCTTCAGGAGCTCATCCATCTCCAAAGCAGTGTGTTGAAGAAGGTATGTATTGCAGCATAACTACTGTGACCGGAATTCCATGATATCCATGTTGCCTTACAATCCATCCTTGCTGATCCATGTAGCAGATGTTTGACTTTCCTCAAACTGTCTGGATAACTGGGGAGTTGAAATCACATGTGTGATGAAACAGATGAACTATTCCTTGATTCTTATGTTGCATCATTGCATGGCACAGTGACATACCGAATGGGGAGGGGGAATTGTGGGAAGTTTCCTCCCCCCCCCCCCGTCCTGATAGGTTGTGGGGCCCCAAAGAATCCGCCGAGCTTAGGAAAAACATGCGCTATGCTCCCTAAGAATTTCACTCGGTCCACCAAAAATCGCACCGGGGCTCAGAAAAATCACATTGGGGGCCCCCAAACGTAGCGCAGGGGCCCCGATAATGAGGCTGAGGCCTCAAAAGTTTGCACCTGGGCCCCTGAAAATCACGTTGGGGCCGCAAACAAGTCGTGCCGGGATTCAAGAAAATCACGACGGGGGCCACAAACGGTCGGGCCGGGGCCTCCTGAAAATCACGCCGAGACTGGGGTATTAAGAATTATCACCCGGGCCCCTGAAAATTACGCCAGAGGCCTGACAGGTCCCACCGGGGCTCTAAAAGTCTCGTTGAGATCACCCAACAAATGAAACCGGGTGAATGAAAAACAGTCCGGACACGGAAAATCAATCTGGGATCTCAACAATAGCTCCAAAAGCCCACAAAACTTGTTGGGCCCCCACAAACGTGTCGTAGCCACCGCAAGGGATCCCAACAAGTGACGACGGGGCCCAAAAAAATCGCACTTAGACAAAAACAAATTCACGCCGCTTCTCTTGAAAATCTGACTGGGGCCAAAACGTCGTGCCGGAGCCCCACAAGTTGCAGCTGGCTTCCCAAGTACCAATATATACCCGGAATGTCACCTTGCGGACGGAAAAATTGCGTCAAGGATCCACAAAATAAGAAGTCGTCGGACGCCGGAAAAGAAACCTGTTTGGGCACCGGAAAAAACGCACCGAGAGCCAGAAGAATCGTACCGGGTTCCAAAAATAGCCTGCAGGGGGCTTATAAAAATAGACTTCACCACAAAAACCACAAGGAAACTCCATCGAATCGACCAGAGCACCGGAAAATTAAGAATGGGTCCCGAAAGAAAATTATCCGAAGGGCCTTTCTACTCTCGATCGTGCAATCTGCGGACAAAAACACGTTGAGCAGCCGCAGTGGCGTACTAAATGGAAAAATTCCCCTCCCTAACGTTAGGCACCAAGGAAATACTTTCACCCATCGTCATCACCGTTCAGGTCTGCTGTGCTCTGATGCTTCAGCAATGCCGGTGTGCTTTAGCTTGCATCTGATCGCTGAAGTATTTTTATTTAAGCCGGTGTGTGTTTGTTGGTGTGTGGAGTGAGGAGGAGGGTAACAGTGACGGTGACGGTGACGATAGATTCGAGCCCACTATATGGCACTGCAGTCGCATGCTATTACTCAGAGTTGTTATGTTGGTGAGTTCGAGTCTCACCTGTCGCTGCTCTTCGCCCGCGACCAATCGGCGTGAGAGATTCGCGACGCTATATGACACAACGGTCGACGTGTCGTAGAACCAATAACCAACCAAGAGTTGTTATGTTGAAATGTACTGAGCACTGCTCTTTTAATTATGTGACTTCACCAGTTATTGGACGATTTTCCCCGTCGGTGAGGATGCTGAATAAACATAAACATACACATCGTCGAATACAAAATCAGAATTTCTGAGATCTGAAAATATAGTGGGCTAAATCCGATGAGTTTTTTTTTGTTGGGGGGGTGGGGAGTCTAGTGCGTTGGCACTTCGGCCCCCGCAATGTTTTTCAAAAATCGACACCCCTGTGTACACGTGCATGAACGTTGACGTGGTACAAGACGTTGAAAGAGAACGTGAACGTTTTGGTAAACAAGAACAAAAATCCGGTAACATAGAAACGGTGGAGGTAGGCTGGGGCCCCTACACAGGAAATTATGTTGTCAATTTTTTTTACTTCTTCAAATGGGCCCCTTTGCTTGTGCTTTTAACGGTGCCCGAAATCCGGTGCTTTTAACCAAAAATAGCGGGTGAAGGCGCACCCTCCAAATCCGTTCGACCCCTCCCCTGATATAATTCCTAGGTACGCCACTGGGGGAGGGGAGGGGAGGGGCTGACGCCGAAAACCGAAAGTTGCCCCCCCCCAAACCGGTGGGCTAGATCCGCCAGTGGCTGCTTGGACCCTTTTCATTATGCTCAGTATAAGTGAATGCTTCTATGTCCATTCCTGAAAAAAAACTATGTCGAAAGAACGCAAGTACCTACTATCTTTTTAAAACAATTTCCATGAACGTAAGTCTGGGTCCTTACATTGACATAATACTACCTCTGGTGACCTCTTTATCAGTCAAAATGCAAATATAAGGTACGCTTCTGGCTCTCCATGACCAGAGCTTTCAAACGATGTTCTGCATTTCATACTAGCGTACGTAGATAGGAAGTTAGAGGGTGAGGGGTCTATCAAGAGCCTGGCCCAGGTGGATGTGGCGGCCGGCCCGGCGTAGGTTAAGGTCTGAAAGAGGAAGTTTGGTTGGGTAAAGGTTTTTTAACTTTTGAAATTTTCGAATTCTTCTGTTGATAATTGTACTTTATGTTATTTTTCTGAAAAAGAAGATACTAGCATAGGCAGGATAGGTTAGGTTATGCTAGGTTAGGTTTTATGAATCTAACATATTTATTCAGGACATATTGTGGTGGTGCAGGCTCAGTCCTCACTGTCTGTTAGCAGTGCACTGATAGATCACGGTCTCTATATTCACTGTACACGCTCTGGCAATGCACGCTGTTGTCTCGAGCCTTGCTCTGACGCCCGCGCTGACTCGCTCCGGCAGGCATGAGTCCATGCAGCTATCGCGAGCGGCCATGCCACTGCCCAGCCTGTGCGTTGGGACCCACGTGTCCCTTCAGGACCCCTCGACCTGATTATGGAACCGGCGAGGCACTATAGTAGGTGTAGGCCGACGGCGGGACTTCTTAGTGAAGCTCCCCAGTGGCTACATATATTGGCGCAACCGCCGCTTCCTGCGCCCAATCCGCCCGCTCGTGTCCGTGTGCACACCGCCGTGTCCGTCCGCGCCGCCCAGTCAGGCCGCGCCGACCCGCCCACCGCGCACTGTTCGCTTTGCGGACGAGGTGACCGACCGCCGGTCACCGTCCTCACAGCCACCGACCCGTCCGCCCCCCCGCCGCAGCGGCAGGCGTTCTCATCGCTCCGCTCGCCTCCAAAGGGACCCAGCCTTCCTTCTTACGGGTAGCATTCCTGCACTCGCCGGTGCAATGTTCATATTGTGACGCATTGTGCTGTAGCCCGAGCTGTGGCGGCAGATTGTTAGGAGTCGACCCCAACAGCCTGTCGTAGTCGTCGACTCGGAGGGGAGGTGGGAATGTGGAGTAGTCGTTGGCATATAGGACAGGGCCAGTCGGTCCTGTCGGGGCGAACAGTCGGGAGTGGGTCGCGCGTCCGTGGTGCCATAACCATAAACCACGGTCCGCGCTCCGCACATGCGACACACGCACAACACCTCCCCTCCAAGTTCACGGTCAGGTTCCAGACTATATCCCACCGACTGCCACCTGCCTGTCACTCTGACTAACTGTCTGTACACGCTCTGACTATGTACGCTGTTGTCCCGATCCTTGCTCTGACGCGACTGGCCCTGTCGGGGCGAACACTCGGGATTTCTTCAATTTTCTCGTCAATGTGACAGTACAAGCAAATCGTGCAAGCAAGCAAAGACAAAAAGAAAGCAGCCAAGATAGTCCAGGCAAAGCACACAACAAGTAGCTATTTTAGCCGTATCCATTGCGTGTAGATATTTCGTCGAGCTAACGAAGCAATGACCAGGTTTCTATATTTTTTCTTAGTTCAAAGACTATTTGCATAACTAGTGTACCAATTAGACCGGCGTTCTTAGCGTTGAGGGACCACCAGTTTGAGTCTTGGTCACTGTCTATTGTACTATTTCACTGGCCTGCACAACACACACAACAATCAGCATAAGAGGTTGCTATCTACAGCATTATTTTTTGGGGGACTTCGGAAGCTCACCTTGCAATATTACACAAATGTAAACTGCATGATAGCCCACAATAGATGTTAAATAGATACAAAAGGACGAAAGCGCACGCAAGGTGAAATAAACATTTGAACTAGAAAATACATGGAAAGAATCAGGGCTACTATGACATCTGACCTGTGTCATAATGGCATAAGTCAATAAAACAAACCAAAGATAGTTTGCAAAGCAATTATAGATGCACCGAGCTTATTGCTTGCACATGCTAGGCGCGCTATAATATGCTGAGAAAAAGAAAGGCCTCCTAACCAAATTTGACATGTCCCGTCCTAACGTTAGCAACAGCGTAGGGACACTCACACAAGTACCCTTCATTGGGTGTCCAAGGGTTAATATATAAAAGGTCCATCTCTCCGTCTCTCTATCTCTCTGTTCCTGCCTCTCTGTCTTTCTCTCCGTCTCCCCTCGCTTTCTCTGTATCTTACTCACACTCTTCCACTTTCTATCTCCCCTCTATCTCTCCCTCCCCTCCCATCTGTCCCTCCCTCACTCTTCGTCGGTCAGCCGTGTCGTGTCGTCGTGTCGTCGTGTCGTCGTGTCGTCGTGTCGTCGTGTCGTCGTGTCGTCGCGTCGTCGTGTCGTCACGTCGTCACGTCGTCGTGTCGTCGTGTCGTCGCGTCGTCGCGTCGTTGTATCGTTGTATTGTTGTGTCGTCGTGTCGTTGTGTCGTTGTGTCGTTGTGTTGTGTCGTGCCGTGTCATGTCATGTCATGTTGTGTCGTATCGTGTCGTGTCTTGCCGTGCCGTGTCTTACGGTGTTGTGTCCTACCGTGTAGTGTCATGTCGTGGCGTACCGAGTGTGTCGTGTTGTGTCGGTCGGTAAACCGGTCAGTCGGACGTGTCGTGTCTTGCCGTGCCGTGTCTTACGGTGTTGTGTCCTACCGTGTAGTGTCATGTCGTGTCGTACCGAGTGTGTCGTGTTGTGTCGGTCGATAACCGGTCAGTCAGACGTGTCGTGTCTTGCCGTGCCGTGTCTTACGGTGTTGTGTCCTACCGTGTAGTGTCATGTCGTGTCGTACCGAGTGTGTCGTGTTGTGTCGGTCGGCCAACCGGTCAGTCGGACGTGTCGTGTCTTGCCGTGCCGTGTCTTACGGTGTTGTGTCCTACCGTGTAGTGTCATGTCGTGTCGTACCGAGTGTGTCGTGTTGTGTCGGTCGGCCAACCGGTCAGTCGGACGTGTTGGTCATGCCGGTCGGTCTCTCATTCTGGCTCTGTCGAAGAAACAAAGTTTGTCCTGGAAGACATGTGAAGTATTGGTGCATCGCAACTTAGCTCGTTCCATGTCCTGTAAGGTGCAGGTAAATTAACATAACTTTAAGTTATGTCTTTGTTACACATAAAAATGATGCAACTGGCGGTGACACTGGTGCTTGTTTACTTACCTTGTGTCAACGGTACGTGAACTGATTTAATTTTCTTTTGAGGTGTCGCCACGAATGCCCTGCCCTGACTCTTCAATGAAGGCGGCAAGATTTGCGTGAGTTTCCATTCACTGTGGGCATTAATTTTGAAGCAGCCCCTGGCACTGATCATCATGGTTGAGGATCAGGAGATCGCTACTTGCGACGACGAGGAGACCCTTCTGCTCTGAGCAGATTCACTTTTTGTGTTGTATCAGAGGTAAAGCCCGTGGAGAGCCGTCGGAATGTTCGTGGCGAAGTTCGTTCTGGTCATCGACGCAAAGCTGGCATAGGTGACCACCAAGGTTATGGACAACATCCACGCCCAGGGACCGAAGTGGTAAATGTCTGGAGCAATTGAAAAGTCGGGAGGAAGCTGTTCGTAATTTTCACGGGCGATGCTTAGGTCCTGCGCACCACCAAGGTGCGAACGCTTGGTGTGTGTTTTTTTGCCATGTAAGTATAAGCTACCGAGTAGTGCCGATGTCTGATGTTGCGTATATTTTCTGGTTTGTTGAACAGCGCATCTGCTTGTCTTCATGGAGTATTCAATACGCTATACGCTCGGATATAACCAGAGCAATTGACTACTCCGCCGTGCCAGTTTTGGCCAGACTGACTGCTGGTTATAGCAGTTTATTTTTAATTTTCGTGGGGTGACACCCGTCGCTCTTTTCGCATTTCTTTTCTAGTGGGGTGACACCCGTCACCCCACCCATTTTTCGTCGTCGTCGTATTTCCGTTCCCTGAGTTTCTGTGTGTCCGTTATCTTTGTTTATATTACATTAGGTAGGATTTTTTCCCCGTGATGGGGAAAAAGCGTAAAAAAGACACGGACCCATGCTCGCCAACGGACTCGGACTCGGATTTTCCTTCTCTGACCACACCCGACGGCCATCGCACGAACACAGACCTGGCCCTTGATGCTCCCTCGATTGATGGAAATGTTGATGACCCGCGCCGAACTATTCCCCTCGATGACGCCATGGAAGCCCTTTACGCCTCGCCGACCCCTGCTCGTCCCAAGACCACGACCTCGCCTCGCAATCCAGACCAGACCATCACTCTCCACGCCGCTGACCCACGCTCGAACCAGACCACTTCATCCCAACCTGAACCCATTGAACCCTACCTCGACGGTGCTGGATCATACATCGTAGTAAAGCCTGTCGAGGAGTCCGTCTCCTTTCGTCGTGTCAACGTTTTCTGGCCAACCAAGCAGCTCCTCGCCATTTGTTCCTTAGCCAATCCTGACATTGAAGCCCCAGCCAACGGAACCCTCGTAATCAAAACCCAAACCCGAGCCCAGACCAAAGCTCTCCTCCGTACCACCACATTTTGTGGTAAATCCGTGACCATTTCACTCCACTCCAACCGCAATTCTACCAAGGGCACCGTCTTCGCGCCGGAGCTCCGCTTCATGTCTGAGGAAGATATTCAAGCGGAGCTCAGGCCGGAGGGGGTGACCCACGTCCGCCGCATCACATCCTTCAAAGATGGCCAGAAACGTGACACGAGTCTCTTAGTCCTTACCTTCAACTCTACAACTCTTCCCAAGACCCTCCTCGCCGGCTACATCCGATTCAAAGTCAGTGTCTTTATTCCCAATCCTCTCCGCTGTTTCAATTGTCAGCGCTTTGGGCATGGCAGCAAGACTTGTCGCCAAACAGCACGCTGCCCAAAGTGTGGTGAATCACCCCATCCTGATTCCACCTGCTCCAAACCTGTCCACTGTCTCAACTGCAACACACCCGACCACCTGACCACATCACCCCTCTGTCCAGTATGGCGAAAGGAGAAGGAGGTCTGCGCTGTCAAGGCCACGACCGGGGTGTCATACCCCCAAGCCCGACGGTCTGTCGAGGCCGCATCTCCATCAACTAAAACTTACGCCCAGGCGGCCACCGTTGCTCCCGCACACGTCGCGTCAACACTACTTCTGCCTCGATACAAACAGACACGATTCCAGGTTCAGCTCCACTAAAAAAACTTACTCCCCTGACCACACCGACACAAACCACCCTGGCTCCCAACACTCAGACCACTCCGACACAAACCACCCTGGCTCCCAACACTCAGACCACTCCGGCTCCAAACAAACGGACCACTCCAGGGAGGAGTAATAGGCCCCGCAGTCACTCCGCTGCGGGAGCAAATTCTCGTTCCCCGTCAGCGGGCCGCCGGTCCAACGCGGCTTGTCCAGCGCCGGCCGGCGCCCACGTGACCCGACCGACTCCCAGCCGACGGGCGTCCCCCGCGGCAGTGGCCGGCCGGCGTGATCCTGCCAAGGTCACCGGTCGGCCGGACGGCTCGAGCGAGCCAACCACCGCCGTTCGCACTCAACACACGTACCCACCTGAACTGCACTCCTGGCTCCGACATGCACCGAAAGGTGCTGACAAACATTAACTCTTCCCGACTTGCAAGGATTGTCGTAGCTTGATATCAAAATGGGCCGAAATGAAAGCCTTTTTCAATATTATCGCACCTATTCTCATAGCACTTCAAGAAACATGGTTTTTGCCTACAGATACTTCAAGACTTCAGAAGTTCAATCTTTCCAATTACTCACTGTACCGTCACGATGAGGTCCGTGGACCACATCGCAGTGGCGGTACAACACTGTACATCAACAATGATTTTACACATACACAAATTACACTGAATTCACCTTTACAAGCCGTAGCTTGTACTTTACGTTTGCATGGCAGGAATGTGGATGTATGTTCCATTTATATTCCACCACAAACAAATAACACAAACATTTTGATACAATTAGACAACCTCATAACACAATTCAAGAATCCTTTCATATTACTTGGCGATTGTAATGCCCATAGCCCAGCGTGGGATAGAACACGCACACTTACAGACACTCGTGACCACATCATTGAACAAATTTTAGACCGACATAATTTAGTATTACTGAACACCGGAGAACCAACCTTTTTTCACCTTGGACATAATACACAAACAGCTATTAATTTATTAATATGCTCTCCGACTCTGGCCAATGATTATGATTGGACCATAGACACTGATATTCATAACAGCGATCATTACCCTTTTAAATTAACACCCACATTTTCAACTGCGGCAGATACGACACCCAGTTTTATCCCTCGCTGGAAAATTTCGAAGGCCGATTGGACAACTTTTCAGGAACTTTCACATATTCAATACAACCCCAATATTTCTCCCGTCGAAAACATCAACCAAGTTACCAAAACACTTCTCGAAGCAGCTTCCACCGCTATTCCACTAACAAAACCTTTCACAAAAAGAACACCAGTCCCCTGGTGGTCGATAGAAGTTTCCCGAGCAATAGCCGCAAGAAAGGGAGCATTTAGAAAATATTTACGCCATCCCGACCAACAAAATTTAGTCAGCCGTAATTATGGACGTGCGAAGACACGCCGCATCATTCGCGAAGCTCGTCGCCGTTCATGGTCACTATATTTACAGCAACTCACCTCTCGAACACCATTAAGCACCTTTAAGCAACATCTGGCAGTTAATCCGCCGATTATCAGGACGCACTCCATTTAAATCACTCCCGGCATTCAAAATTCAAAACACCACAATTACAGACCCACAAACAATAGTAAATACAGTAGCGGACACCATGGCTCACAATAGCTCTGACAACAACTACAGACCGGGATTTCTCCAAAATGCACAACACACATTTCACACCGATTTGGCACAATTCGATTCGGACAACACTGAAACATACAATATCCCGTTTCAAGTTTCAGAACTAGATACTGCAATTTCCTCAGCCGGTAATACTTCTGTAGGTCCCGACAATTTACATTATTCCTTTTTCAGACATTTATCTAACGACACAAAACATTGCATCTTACAAACATTTAATGCATTATGGTCTGGCCATACTTTCCCCGAAACCTGGAAGGAAGCCCTCATCATCCCTATTCCAAAACCCGGCAAAAACCACAGCAACCCGAACAATTTCCGACCTATCGCTCCCACCAGTTGTCTAGGAAAACTTTTAGAACGTATGATTGTAAAAAGACTGACCTGGTACTTAGAAACAAATCATCTGTTATCTCCAATTCAATGCGACTTTCGTCATGGCCACAGTACAATAGATCATCTCATTCGATTAGAAACTGACATACGCCTTGGTTATAAAAAAAAACATGAACACACCATTGCAGTATTTTTAGACATTAGTAAAGCGTATGATATGGTATACAAACCGGCATTAATTTCCAAACTTCTTCACTTCGGCGTCAAAGGAAATTTAGCTCATTATTTGATAGGATTTTTGTCCGGTTCCCGTCATTTTCATCTCCGGTGCAGGTCAGCGATTTCCGAGTTACATTTCATGAAAAATGGATTACCACAGGGAAGCTGTTTATCACCAGTCTTATTCAACATAATCATTAACGATATTTTCACCGACATGCCACCTCAGATATCACACTCCCGTTTTGCAGATGACAGCGCAATTTGGTGCACAGATAAAAATAAAACACATTGCTTATTTAGACTCCAAAACGCACTTGACCGGATACACCAATGGTCCATCAAATACGGTTTCACATTTTCAGCTCCAAAATCTGCCACAATGATATTCAGCAAATCAACTCCGTGCCAAAATCCAGATACACCACTTCACCTCGGAAACACTGACATACATTTTGTAAATTCGTTCAAATTTCTTGGTGTTATTTTCGATCGCAAGCTTTCCATGCACTAGCACGTCAAACACATCCAGACCAAATGTTTTCACAGACTCAATTTATTTCGCTATATTACGTCTTCATCATTCGGATCCGATCGTCACACGCTATTACAATTATACAAATCCTTGGTTCTTCCCATCATAGAATATGGCTCCATAGTTTACGCAAGTGGCAGTACCTCCGCTTTGAAACTTTTGGACACCTTACAAAATAAATTTATTCGCATAGCACTCGGTGCAATGACCACGTCTCCCATTACTTCTTTACAAATCGAATCAGGAATTCCACCATTAGGTCTCCGAAGAATTGAACAAACACTCAGATATGCCGCAAAAATTCAATTTAGAGAACACCACCCCACACACGGATCTTTACAAATTCACCCAAATCTACACCACGAATATTTAGGTCCCGCCGAAAAGCGAACCGGGCTTATCATAGCTTCACGCATTAAAACATTTTCTACACAACTCCAATACAACATTCCACATATTACAGCTCTTTCTTCACCAACTACACCACCGTGGCAGATGGCCGAGAGACATATTTTCTATCTCACCACCACTCCAAAATCACAGCTTTGTCTAGAATACGCCAAACAAAAATTCCACCAGTTTCGTTCTCGTTATCACCATTTTCCTGTTCTTTTCACCGACGGATCCAAAGACGCAAATTGCACAGGAAATGCCATTGTTTCCGGTACATACACACAACAACATCGCTTGCCAAACGAGGCCTCCATTTTCATCGCCGAATTACACGCCATTCTCACTGCCCTTCGCTATGTCCGCAACCGTTCAATTTGTCACCCCATGCGCCATGTCGTCATTTGTTCCGACTCAAAATATGTTCTTCAATCTCTTTCTTTACTTTCCTTTTCGCACCATTGCCATATTTCCATTTATAACACACTTGAAACACTTCATCTGATGGGCATGAAGGTCCGTTTCCTGTGGGTGCCCAGCCACTGTGGCATCCCAGGAAACGAGAAAGCAGATCATTTCGCAAAACAATCATTACAATTATCACACATCACAGAAATCCCACCACATTTTGACGCCATCAAATCAACAATACGACAAAACATTCGACATTTCTGGAACCAACAATGGACTGAAACCACAAACCACACACAATTACGTCTCATCAAACCTGTCATCGAAAACTGGACCACATCATACCAAAAACAGACAAAAAAAAAAGTTATACCACGGCTCCGCATAGGTCACACTTTTCTCACCCATCAATATATTTACACTGCATCACCACGACCTTCATGCCCATCATGCAACATTAATCTTACCGTTTCACACATTCTCCTACACTGTCAAAAATACCATGAACATCGAAAAACACTTACCAACTACTGCCGAACACATAACATCCCCTTTTCTCTATCCACACTATTAGGAGATACTCACCCTTCCCTCATCAATCTACTTTTCACTTTTCTCCGTAAAACCAACTTACTTCAAGAGTTGACTGTCTGTTGACTGTCTGTTGACTGTTGACTGTCAAGACTGATTGTCATAACATAAATATTCATCCATTCTACTCACGGCACGAAATTGCCTGAGCAGGCCGAAGTGCCCAACCCAACAAAACTGAAACTGAATCTTCATGGCTTCAATCAATCTTGGTGCTTCACTTGAGCATCGAGTACGCCAGTTGTCTACCTGATGCTTAAAACTGTACTTGATGCGCACTTTTCGTACTTGATGCTACACCTGTACAAGTGATGCTTCAAGAACAACTCTCCGAGTGAATGGGCATTACTTTATGGGAAGAGCTGTGCTGTATGCTCCTCGTCGGATCATCGTGGTGTAGCGGCGCGTGCGAGGCGCGTCAAGGATGAGTATCAATGGCGTTACAGAGGTTTCCTGTAAGCGCGACTTGCGCGTTGGAGGCGCGTTACGGACGAGTTTCATCGGTGTTAGGAAGGATTACTGAAGATAGTGTTGGTGTCTAGAGAGTGTACGCACAGAGTTGCATGAGTATGGTCGAGTTCCAACCGGATATACTCGGTGTCATGAGGATTTTACACGTGTTTAGGATGGGTCATGTCCGTGTCAACAGCGTGTACACTGGGAGTGAATATGGTGTCAAACTGGGTTCAACATGGTGTTTTTGGGAGTTACGGTACTCTTGACGCTGGTGCTGCAAAGGGTGACAAATGGGACACTCCAGGAAAACGAGTTGTCTCTCTGTGTGGTAGGATACAGCAGCATAGGAAGTGGTTCAATACACACACACACACAACTACACACACACATACACACACACAAACACACATACACATACACAGACACATACATCGGTGATAAATCATGCCATTTGATCTGGCAAACGATCCCGGTTGGCGACAATGAGTTGGTCATTGTTCCCGACATTTCTCGAAAGTATGCCAATGAAGTCGGTTCAGCTTTGGCACAATATAAATTTCCGGGATGCCGGTCGCACTGAACTTCACCCGTTCGACGTCTTGTGGACAGACAATTATAGAATGACCTTGGCCCTGGAAAGTTAATATCATTGGCCCCATGGGGCGCTATTAATGCTCCTCATGCTGCAATTGAGCGTATAAACATGACATTAAATGCTGTTCAGTCATCAAATAATTAAAGGTGGTTTCACACAAAGATGGTCCGGTTACATTTCGTACTGAAGCAATGTCATCTAAACAGTTTTGATTATGAAATAGTTGGGTGGTATCCGTTTTATAAATATTTTATCTGCATATAAATATGAATATGTCGCTTGCTTTACAGTGCTCAATATAACAGTTAACAGTTTATTGTTATAGGCACTTCGGCCTCCCGAGGCCATTTCGTGCCGCGGAAAAAGGAATAAAAAATTATTGGGCTATGAAAGTAAATTTAGAAGTCCTGGAATAAGTTGGTTTGTCGGAGAAAGATGAAAAGTATTTGATTAGAAAAGGGTGTTCATATCCCAGTAGCGTGGGTAAAGAAAATGGAATGTTGTGTGTTCGGCAGTAGTCGGTAAGTGTTCTTCGCGGGCCATGGTATTGCTGACAGTGTAGGAGTATATGTGTGACTGTAATATGGGTGTTGCATGATGGGCATGAAGGTCGAGTTGAAGTCGTTTAGATATATCGATGGGTAAGAAAAGTATGGCCGATGCGTAAACGTGATAGGACTTTCTCTTCGTGTCGGTTTTTTTGAAAAGATGATGCCCATGGTTCAACAGTAGGCTTGATGATTCGTAATTGTGTATGGTTTATGTTTTGTGTCCAATTTTGTGTCCAAAAATGTTGAATTATCTGTTGTATTGATGATTTAATGCCGTCAAAATGTGGTGGAATTTCTGTAATGTTTGGAAGTTGTAATGATTATTTTGCTAATTTGTCGGCTTCTTCGATTTCTGGGATGCAGCAGTGGCTGGGCACCCACAGGAAACGGACCCTCACGCCCATCATGTAAAGTGTTTGGAGTGTGTCATAGATGGAAATATGGCAATGGTGCGAAAAATAAAGTGAAGAAAGTGATTGAAGAACAGATTTTGAGTCAGAACAAACAACGACGCTGCGCATGGGGTGACAAAGGAAACGATTACGAATATAACGAAGGGCAATCAGAATGGCGTGTAGTTCGGCAATGAAAATGGAAGTTCCGTTTGGTAGGCGATGTTGTGTTGTGTGTGTACCCGAAACAATGGCGTTTCCTGTCGTGTTAGCATCCTTAGATCCGTCAGTAAAGATAAAGGGAACATGGCGATATCGAGATCGAAGCTGGTGGAATTTGTATTTGGCATATTCTGGACAAAGTTGTGATTTTGGGGTGGTTGTTAGATGAAATATGTGCCGTTCGGCCATCTGCCACGGTGGTGTAGTAGGTTGAGGAAGAAAAGTAATTCGTGGGATATTATATTGAAGTTGTGTAGAAAATGTTTTGACGCGTGAAGCTATGGTAAGACCGGTTCGCTTTTCGGCTGGACCTAAATAGTTGTGGTGTAAGTTTGGGAGAATTTGTAAGGATGCGTGTGAGGGGTGGTGTTCTTTAAACTGAATTTTTGCGGCATACCTAATTGTTTGTTCCATTCTTCGTAGAGCTAATGGTGGAATTCCTGATTCGGTTTGTATAGAAATTATGGGAGATGTAGTTATTGTACCGAGTGCTATGCGGATAAATTTATTTTGTATGTTGTCCAAAAGTTTCGAAGGGGAGGTACTGCCACCAGCATAAACTACCGACCCATATTCTATGATGGGAAGAACTAATGATTTGTAGAGATGTAAAAGCGTATGCCGGTCGGCTCCGAATGAGGAAGAAATAGTACAGCGAAATAAATTGAGTCGCTGAAAAAATTTCGTCTGGCCGTGTTTGATGCGTTTATGCATAGATAGCCTACGAGCAAAAATAATACCAAGACATTTGAATGAATTTACAAAAGGTATGTGATTGTTCCCGAGGTGAAGCGGTGTATTTGGGTTTGGGCAGGGTGTCGATTTATTAAATATCAGTGTTGCAGATTTTGGGGCTGAAAAAAATGAAACCATACTTCAGAGACCATTCGTGTATTCTGTCAAGTGTGTTTTGCAAGCGAATTAAAAAATGTTCATAATTTTTCCTGGAGCATCAAATTGCTCTATCGTCTGCAAATAGAGAATATGATATATTGGCAGGCATGTCATGGAAAAGATCATTAATGAGAATGTTAAATAATACTGGTGAAAGACAACTTCCCTGTGGTAGGCCGTTCTGAAGATAATGTGGATCGAAAATGGCTGACCGGTACCTGATGTGGAATCGACGAGAACCAGATTAAAAAAACCTACTAAATAATGTGCTAAATGTCCTTTTATATCGAGTTGTTGAATTTTGGAGAGTAATGCGGGTTTGAAAACCATATCGTACGCTTTGCTTATGTCTAAAAATACTGCGACAGTGTGTTCATGTGTTTTGTAACCTAGGCGGATGTCTGTTTCTAACCGAATGAGATGATCTATTGTGCTGCGTCCTCGCCGAAAACCACATTGAAAGGAGATAGAAAAGAATTTGCTTCCAGGTGCCATATCAGTCTTTTGATAACTATGCGTTCAAAAAGTTTTCCTAAACAGCTGGTGAGTGCAATGGGTCGAACATTTGTTGGGTTACTATGGTCCTTGCCAGGTTTTGGTATGGGTATAATGAAAGATTGTTTCCATGTTTCGGGGAAGGCATGAGTTGTCCATAGTAAATTAAATGTGTGCAAAATGCTATGTTTGGTGTGAGCCGGTGAATGTCTGAAAAAAATAATAATGTAAGTTGTCGGGCCCTACTGCAGTATTGCCGGCGGAGGATATGGCTGTGTCAAGTTCTGAAATTTGAAAAGGAGTATTATATATTTCTGTGTTATCAGAATCAAATTGTGCGAGATTGAGGTAAAAAGTGTGCTGTGCATTTTTTATGAAGCCAGGTCTGTAGTTTTCGTCGGAGCTATGGTGGGCAATGGTATCCGCTATGGTGTTTACTATTTCTTGGGTTCGGTAATTGTGTGATTATGAAGTTTGAGGGCTGGTAATGATCTAAATGGGGATCGTCTGCTATAACGGCGAATTAATCCCCATATTTTGCTTAACTGTGTGTCGAAAGTGAGTTGCTGAAGGTAATTTGCCAAAGAACGGTGCCGAGCGTTACGTATAACGCAGCGTGTTCTTGCACGTTCATGGTTCCGGTTGATTAAATTTTGTTGGTCGGGATAGCGTAAATATTTTATAAATGCTCGTTTTCTAGCGGCTATTGCTTGGGAAAATTATATGGACCACCAGGGGACTGAGGTTCGTTTTGTGATAGGTTTTGTGAGTGGAATTGTTGCAGACGCTGCTTGTAAAAGTGTGTTGGTAATTGAATTATAATGTTTTGTACTGGATAAATGTCCGGGTTGTACTGCAACGAGGAAAGCTCCTCAAATTTAGTCCAATTGGCCTTCGAAAGTTTCCAGCGAGGGATAAATCTTTGTGTGGTATCGGCAGTTGTTGAAATGGTC
This sequence comes from Ashinkailepas kermadecensis, assembly GCA_034440615.1. NCBI lineage: Eukaryota > Metazoa > Arthropoda > Thecostraca > Neolepadidae > Ashinkailepas > Ashinkailepas kermadecensis. The sequence continues at coordinate 252,457 of JAOTOM010004476.1, forward strand.
GGTATTAATTTAATGGGGTAGTGATCGCTATCATCAATGTCTGTGTCTATTGTCCAATCAAAATCGTTGGCCAGGGCTGGATAAAAATTGTTAAATCAATGGCAGTTTCTGTATTGTGACCGAGGTGGAAAAATGTTGGCTCACCGGTGTTGAGTAACACTAAATTGTGTCTGTCTAAGATGTGTTCAACTATGCGTCCGCGAGTGCCTGGAAGTGTTCGCGTTCTATCCCACGTTGGGCTATGGGCGTTAAAATCGCCAAGTAAAATGAAAGGGTTTTTAATTGCGCTATGAAGTTTTCTAATCCTGTCCAAATACTTGTGTTATCTGTAGATGGTGGAATATATAATGAACATACATCTATGTTCCTACCATCAAAACGCAAAGTACAAGCTACGGCTTGTAAAGGTGAATTGAGTGTAATTTGTGTATGTGTGTAATTATTGTTTATGTAAAGTGCTGTACCGCCACTGCGGTGTGTTTCACGGACCTCGTCGTGGCGGTACAGCGAGTAATTAAAGATATTGAAATTATATGGATCGGTGGGTATGAACCAGGTTTCCTGAAGTGCGATGAGAATGGGAGTGAGGAAACTAAAGAATTCTTTCATTTCTGCCCATTTTGATATTAAACTACGGCAGTTGCATTGTATAATTATGAACATTTGTGAAAATTAATATTTGTCGGCACCTTTCGGTGCATTTCGGAGCCAGGATTGTAAATCTGGCGGACATGTGGGTTGTGTGCGGACGGCGGCGGTGGACCCGCCCGAGCCGTCCAGCCGGCCAGTGACCTTGGCAAGGTCACGGCGACCGGTCACTGCCGCGGGGGAAGTCCGCCGGCTGGAAGTTGGTCGGGTCACGTGGGTGCCGGCCGGCGCTGGACATGCAGGGCTCGATCGGTGGCCCGCTGACGGAGAACGAGAATTTGCTCCCGCAGCGGAGTGACTGCGGGGCCTGTCACTCCTCCCTGGAGCGGTTCGTTTGCTGGGAGCCGGAGTGGTCTGTGTGTTGGGAGCCAGGGTGGTTTGTGTCGGTGTGGTCAGTGGTGTACATTTTTTTTCTAGTGGAGCTAAACCGGGAATCATGTCTGTTTGAATCGAGGTAGAAGTAGTGTTGACGCGACGTGTGGGGGGGGGAGCAACGGTGGCCGACGCGGATTTGGTAGCGTAGGTAGCTGGCGAGAAGGGATTTTGGAAGAGTGGTATAATTAAAGGTAAGGACAAGGAGGCTCGTGTCACGTTTCTGGCCGTCTTTAAAGGAAGTGATGCGGCGGACGTGGGTCACCCCCTCCGGCCTGAGCTCCGCCTGAATATCTTCCTCAGACATGAAGCGGAGCTCCGGCGCGAAGACGGTACCCTTGGTGGTGTTACGGTTGAAATGTAGAGTGACGGTGACGGATTTCCCACAAAATATGGTGGTGCGGAGGAGGGCTTTGGTCTGGGCTCGGGATTGGGTTTTGATAACCAGGGTTCCGTTGGCAGGGGCTTCAATGTCGGGATTGACTAGGGAGCAGATGGCGAGGAGTTGTTTAGTCGGCCAGAAAACGTTGACACGACGAAAGGAAACGGATTCCTCGACAGGCTTAACGACTACGTACGAGCCAGCACTGTCGAGGTAAGGTTCCATGGATTGGATTGGTTCAGATTGGCAGGGCGTGGTCTGGTTCGAGCGTGGGTCAGCGGCGTGGAGAGTGATGGTCTGGTCCGGATCGTGAGGCGAGGTCGAGGTCTTTGGATGAGCAGGGGTCGGCGAGGCGCAGAGGGCTTCCATGGCGTCATCGAGGGGAATAGTTCGGCGCGGGTCATTAATGTTTGCATCAATCGAGGGAGCATCGGGGGCCAAGTCCGTGTTCGTGCGATGGTCTTCGGGTGTGGTCAGAGGAGGAAATTCCGAGTCGGAGTCCGTTGGCTAGCATTGGTCCGTGACCTTTTTACGCTTTTTTCCCCATCGCGGGGAAAAATCCTACCTAATGTAATTTAAATAAAGATAAAGGACATACAGAAACTCAGAGAACGGAAATACGACGACGACGAAAACTGCGTGGGGTGACGGATGTCACCCCACTAGAAAAGGAAATAAGAAAAGAGCGGCGGGTGTCGCCCCACGAAAATGAAAAATAAAGAACTGTGTTAACAAGCAGTCAGTCACGCCAAAAAATGGCACAGCGGAGTAATGAGCGGGCTCTGGCTATGTACGAGCAGATAATACCGAATACTTCATGCTCAATATATGTGATAAAATAGTGATATATAGCATACAACATATGTCGTTCGCATAACAACATGCGTTTCTCAATGAAACAGGTGCAATTTAAGAAAGTAATTACTTGATTTTTCTATCAATATAAATTAAGCAAGCAAGTGGTGCCCCGGGATGTGCCGCTCCAACAGCTCAGTTCGTTTGAGCGCTGGCCTGCACAGGTCTCCCCTGTCCTGGCAAAACAGGCTTCGAGTCGCTTCTCACGCTCGCATTTAGTCCCCGGCTGGGAGGGTCAGTTGGCAACTGACCCGATAAGGTCGAGAACGAGCTACCGGGGTGACCGTGTATGTGCATTGACGGCACGTTAAACGTTCGGCCAAATTTCAACCTTGGAACTGGAATTCATGGATCGAGTGGTTGCGGCCAGGGTTCACGCAAAAATCTGTGCTTAGCAATGGGGTCCATAAAGCCATCCCAGCAAGAATTCGAACTGAATTTCCAAAAGTGTAAAAGTTGGAAATTCTATCATTATTTTAAGAGAACGCTTCAGTAATATCATAAATCTCCTTTCGCTGCCTTTCGCTACATCCTTTGCAACCGAGCTCTTTTCAGCCTTTCCAGCTCATTATGTGTTGTCGAAGTCCGAAATCCATAGTGATCAATTGCTGCTTATCGACAGGAGTCCAGCGGTAGCCTGCTCACTGAACTGCCAATGTTGTTCGGCCGACTGGGGCATACGGGCGGCACCAGGGTGTTTCTCACTTTATGGTTGCAGGGCAAATGGCCACGTGACGAACGCACAAGCGGATTCCTATGATTGAGACACTGGCCCCTGGTCAACCTGGTAGACTGTCACGTAACGCCCAACTGTGAAGCGGCGCAGCCTACCAATAATTGCTGTGAAGCGGCACAGCCTACGTTCCTAGTGATCAGCCATATTAAAGATTGCTGGAGATTAAATGCTGGATATTAAAGGTATCGATAACCGACTATACCTAGTGTCGAGATTGACAAATGAATCCCACCAGGTGGCAACAAAAAGTGGCAAAAACCATCGAATTTATTGAATAGACCTTAAACAATGTTTCAAATATGGGATTTCACATTTCCCATCCTTTACGTGGTCATTATTCTGACCATTATTCACCGTACAGAGCAATGTAATCCTTTATGGTCCTCAGGGGAGCAGTCAGGATTATCTAAAGGGGGACCCGACCCAAAACAAAATGTCATGTTATCGAGACCGCTTTCGGCCCTTCGCGCGACCAATAATTCCGGTTTGGCGTGTGCAAATGCCAAAACGTCTTATTTGATCTGGTGAGTACTTTGTTCAGAGTAATCCGGACCTCCGGCCACCCTTCGCTGCACCTCTGATGGTCCTAAATGTCCAACTGCAGCGAGTATCATATGCGGTAATGCTTATATAGGTGTCATCCCTCAAAACAACACACGATATCTGTAAACTATTCAAACCTACGATAATTGAACCAAGCCTAACCTGACTTGACCTAAACTAACATTTCCATCTGTACACACACAGCATACATATCCAGGGGCGTTTATTTCTGAATATTATTGGGATGCAATTCATGAAGAAAATTGGCTGACCGAAATTGATTGGGGGGGGGCAGCCCAACATGTGGGGGACAAGGCTCCCTGAAAGATATATAAATCGATACAAGTTGGTTAGACTATGATTTGTATCATTTTACCACCAACATTTTCGCTGAAAAGGGTAGGTACATTTATCATTGCATTTGCTGGTGAAACGCTCCATGCTGTTTGTTCTTTTCTACAGTAGCAGTCATGTGTACCAATGTGGATAATGGCACATCAAAGAATACATCATTTTTCAGAGCATACGTTACGCTGCAGGCTAACCTGGTATCGGTCGGTATGCACCAAAGCCTGACAACTGTAAACTATGGCTAAATATTGTGTGCCGGTGAACCGTCCAGGATTTTGTTAGCCGATGATAAGCGAGTTTAGCCCAGGCTAACTACTAGCCGATGATAAGCGACTTTAGCCCAGGCTAACTGCTAGCCGATGATAACCGAGTTTAGCCCAGGCTAACTGTTAACCGAAACTGACGAGTAGCTCACTTTGGTGCATGTGGTTGCAGGATTGAAAAGGAAACTAATGATGTGAAACCACATGTTTGAAAATATAATACATTTTAGCAGCTTCTCCAGCAGTAGTTCGAAGAGTGCTCAAGGGCCAGTCAAAGGCTAAAAGCAATATGCACCAAAGTCGGCTTGCACCAAGCTCGTGTTGGCTACTCTACCGATTTTGCATACGTTTTATTTCTATTCTAAATGGAACGAGGCCAAGGCACTAACAGACCCAGACGGGGAGCCATTTTGACCATGCCTCACACCACAAATGGTCGAACATCAGGCAAAAATTGCATGTTCCTAGGCTTCGAAGAAAATCTGCAAATTACGTCGGGAAAAGGTTTGTTTTAAATGACTCCTTTGGCCAAAAACAAGCAAAACCTGACGAGGTTATGTAAATCAGTGTACATGTTTTCACCTTGGTCCTGTCAAGCAAGCACTTTCCCCCATCACCCTCCACACCCATCTCCAGATGTGATGTTTGCGGGTGATGTCCATCGGTGAGCCAGGGATGGATCCCAAATTAAATGGGGGTAGGTGCTATGTAAGGGAATGTGCCCTTTCGTCAGGCCCCTGGCCCCTGGTCCATTATTAGCCTGAGCTCGATGGCGAGAGGTTCTCTTTGGCTCAGTACGTAGGTACTGTCTGAGCTTGAGGCAGTGATAATCAGATAATTTGCTTCTGTACAGTTGTATGATATACTGGTAGGGGTGTTGATTTCTGATGATTATTGGGGAGGGGGGGGGACATAATACATCGAGGAAATGGGCGGGCCCAAATAGACTTGAGGCACACTGCATATGGTCCCATGTTAAAAGTTAAAATTATTGGGAGGGGGGCAAAGCCAACATTGCGGGGACTTACCTTCTCAAAGGTATACAAAACCATACCCATGTATATTGGCATCTGTCAGGTGTATTCATGCGTGCTAAATTGGGTGTTGATTTTATTCGGGTTGGCTAGTTGTTTTTGTTTCAAGTAGGTAGATATGGATGCATTATATGATATATCCTGACTGATGCTCACTGGCGGATCCAGAAGACTGGTTTTTGACCGGTTTGGTGGGAAATTTCAAATTTATATCTTCCATTTCGAAAATCTCTTCGGATTTGAACTGATATCATTTCGTGGGTCCGATTAATACAATTTGTTTTCTGCTAATAAAATGATTTTAGATATCTAGAAAATAGGAGAGACCGGGTCTAGTTCATACACGGGATGGTTGATACAAGAGCATTTTCTCGAAAAGTATGAAGCCGGTTGTCATGGCTACCACACATGCTGCTACTGCCACCCTCTTCTCGCGGCAAAGACAAGCGCAGGTCCTTTCGACCCTCGGCTGCGGATTGGTGACGATGTGCCACATGTTTGTGGCGGAAGAAAAATGTCACTGTCTGTGCTTCGCACTAAATTTATAAGTTATCGCCCATTTGCTAACTTTTTAGGCATTGGTTCTTACTACCATGTTCTCTCAGCTTTGTAACGGTGAAATGTTTTTATCATTTGCCGCTGCGGTGTACTCGCAATTTTGCATAACATGTTGCAGCCTGCACCAGAAAACCTGCGGGGTAAATTGATACAGCCTGCATTTACATAATCAGCCTGTATCAACATCAGCCTGAAGCAACGTTTTCTGTGGACCAGTCATGAAATAAAATAACCACATAATTGCCTATTTTTATCCAGTTGTTAGCTGAAACTTTTTCAAAGTCATCTTATTCAATATTTCCACCGGCATTTCTCACTGAACGGAAAAGACTGAACGAAGGAAAAGGTGCAGCAACGGAATGAATGTTTGCGCATGCCATAAGTGGCATACACCATGAGCTATGGTCCGCCAGGACTAAAACCAGCATTATTACTGTTAGCGTGAAATATGGACGCTTCAGGTGGCGTAAGCTAATGCACCTATAGATAATATATTGTTTTAAACTTACATTTCATCAACTTACCCCATCGTCAGTGCAAACTTACCCCTATAGCAGGGTAAGTTGGTGAACTGGTAGTTGCGTGATGTTTTGCTCCCTGGTGGAAAAAGCCCAGAGGATGCCACGAAAAATAATTATTGAGGATGATACTAGAAGGTTTAGCCTTGGCGTAGGTGTAGCTATCTCCTCGCTACCCTTCCAAAGTCATGAGTTATTTTGAGTTTCGCCAAAATTGTATCAACTAGACCAGATCTTCCCTACCATTTAATGCATCAATCCTGAAGAAAATCGACCTTTTTGAGGGCCGTGCTCCCCCCCCCCCCTGGATTCGTCAGTGTTGATCCTGATACAGATGACTCCTGAAACTGCTGATATGATGCTGCATAACATAGAAGTTGGGTATTATAATGCAATACATTCCATATTATTTAATTACTACTCATAACTGTTTTAGTAGAATGGCAATGGTCTCAAAGTAAAATCAAACAGACTGAAAAACCAGCGATATCATCCAGCAAAGATGTTAACCTAAGTAATCTTTGGAAAAAACATGATCAGCACTAACCCGATTGCCACCCGGAATACTACATGATCAGCAAAATACTACAGAAAAATACTACAGAATACTACCGAAAATACTACAGAATACTACAGCAAAATACTACAGAAACATGATCAGCACTAGCCCGATTGCCACCCGGAATACTACAAGTTGTCAGTCAGTCGTCCAGGGACGGAGGCAGGAATTGCCCAAAGAGGGATTTTGCGAAAGAGTCCGGGCCACCACCACAAATTTCAAAGTCTCGTGATTTCGGCCACTCTGGTTCGAAAACGACCCATTTGTCCGAAGAAAAAACTTTTAATCATCATGGTGGGTCCGAATCATCTGATCCCCTCCTTTCTCAAGCTGTAGGCACCGTGGTGTTGTTCTGTGAACATGATTTGGATGTAGATCCGATGATTTTGCAACTTCAATATTTTGCTTTCAATATTTATCCACTCGATGGAATTTTGATCAGTTCCCGGTAGCCATTCCCGAAATCAAATGGCAGGAAACTGCGAAAAGGGTTGCATAAGACCCGGAAAATACTATTGCATAAGATGCAAAGACAAATGGACAGAGTCGCACAAAAGCCACAAACAGTGCATCGATGTACCATTATCGCCGTGTTGTCTAAACTCCAATGGCAAATTTGAATCCGTCCCGCTGATGCCAATCACCTTTCCTCTCTCCGCCTAAGGTCCGCCGGAGGTGCCGAGATTACCCCCACAGGCATAAATGGCGGCTTGGCCGACGAGCACTTTCGCAGGTCCCAGTGAACCTTTGTTCCGCACCGTACGCATGAGAGCCGCAACAAAACCTCGCAGCTCTCAGACATTCGGCTCGGACATTTTCTTTGGCTGCACGTATGCCCTGCTTGCACGGCGTGCCGGCCGGCAAAATTATCGAGTTTGGGCTGAGGCGCCGCCGGGCCGGCGCCAGGGGCCGTCTTCCCTAGGACACGGACCAATCAGAGCTCAGATGCGGCGCTGCGTCAGCCGAGGAGTCGGCCGGCATAATGGACGGCGACGAGCCGCGGCGGCCCGCTCTCCGGCCCGGGCGGAGATATATCATCTCGACGCTATCGCACGATCTGAAAATCCATCGTCGAGATGATCTCCATGATTTCCGACCGGCTCTGAAAATGAATCGGCGACTGACTCCCCATCGTATTTAAACGAGGTTTGAATGATAAGGAGCCAGTCGTGTGCGATTGTAGGAGTGGACTCACCATCGCACACAACTTCAAGAGCTGTTAAGAGATGACCAATTAAGTTCAGCGTGGCGCGAACATTTTGCCCAGCAAATCGTCGGACGCTTTATCAGTATTTATAGGCATTGCATGTTTTCCGGTACAGAATGGCCTCCACATAATCTTAATTTAGGGCTCCTCACCTCCAGGCCCAAATGACCGAAGACGCCATCCAAAGTCGATGACAAGAGGCACCATTAAAAGGTCAGCTATTAATAGGAACAATTTAATCTGGCTTCCAATAACTCAGTCACTTCAGACATGTTTTATGTCGAAGAAGCTCTGCAGTACAAGTTCTCAGGGCATCTCCACCAAGGTCCGCGGAAAGCATGGGGTGCTGGGGCACCACGCCCCCCCCTCCTTGTACGAGCAAGGGGGCATCGCACCCCTTGGTAAGTTCGCTAAAACTGCTTACTCTCCCTAGATACCAGACTTCTTTAAATAAGACAAATCTTCAAAGTGAATCATTGTTTCCGAGGTGAAGCGGTGTGTCTGGGTTTGGGCAGGGTGTTGATTTACTAAATATCAGTGTTGCAGATTTTGGGGCGGAAAAAAATGAAACCATACTTCAGGGACCATTCGTGTATTCTGTCCAGTGTGTTTTGTAAGCGAATTAAACAATGTTCATAATTTTTCCCGGAGCACCAAATTGCGCTGTCGTCTGCAAATAGTGAATATGATATATTGGTAGGCATGTCATCGAAAAGATCATTAATGATAATGTTAAATAATACTGGTGAAAGACAACTTCCCTGTGGTAGGTCGTTCTGAAGACAATGTGGATCGGAAATGGCTGACCGGCACCTGATGTGGAATCGACGAGAGCCAGATAAAAAACCTACTAAATAATGCGCTAAATGTCCTTTTATACCGAGTTGTTGAATTTTGAAAAGTAATGCGGGTTTGAAAACCATATCGTACGTTTTGCTTATGTCTAAAAATACTGCGATAGTGTGTTCATGTTTTGATAGCCTTGACGGATGTCAGTCTCTAACCGAATAAGATGTTCTATGGTGCTGCGTCCTCGTCGAAAACCACATTGAAAGGGAGATAGAAGGGAATTTGCGTCCAGGTGCCAGGTCAGTCTTTTATAACTATACGTTCAAAAAGTTTTCCTAAACAACTGGTGAGTGCAATGGGTCGAAAATTAATGGGGCTACTATGGTTCTTGCCAGGTTTTGGGATGGGTATAATGAAAGATTCTTTCCAAGTTTCGGGGAAGGTATGAGTTTTCCATAGTGTATTAAATGTGTGCAAAATGCAATGCTTGGTGTGATCCGGTAAATGTCTGAAAAAATAATAATGTAAGTTGTCGGGTCCTACCAGGCGCGCACCCAGGATTTTTCCATGGGGGGGGCGGACCGAAAAGGGCACTTGGCCGGCTCCAAAAGGGCACTTGACCGGCTCCAAAAGGGCACTTTGCGGCCCGGGGCACACTGGAAGGTTTGCTGACCGGGGGGGAGGGCGTGAATTTTCCATGGGACACGTAATATGTTATAGCACCGAACCCTTGTATTTACAATAGTATTTCCAAAAACATGCAGCCTGCTCACAATTCCTCCGTCATAATTCCTCCGTCATAATCCCTCCGTCACAATTCCTCCGTCACAATTCGCTGCATTTGTTGCAGGCAACCGGGGGTGCCAGATTATGAATCATGGAACCTCAAAAGGGCCCACAGAGGCTTCACTTAAGGGACAGTTGCCCTGATTGCCCCTCCCCAGCACCAAGTCCTTGATATCAGTGCAACTAGGTAGGTACCTCCCTACTTATTGTAGCCTGCAGTTAATCTGTCCTTCTACTGAAAGGTAACCAGAATAGAGGTAGGTGGGAAACTAGGCTCTGGAGCATTCACAGCCTTTAAAAGTGCTATCTCGAACCAAGGCTGTTTCATAATAGGTTCAGATAGATAGCTACAGGTACGCAGGTAGGTACTTTTTTCTAAGGGCCTGAGCTACTGCTATCCAGACACCTGGGGAGGGTTATGCATGCGCAGACTGAAGAAGGTACATGAGCTTGGGACATAACAGCCCAGTGATTTATAGTTTCAGGGTGGTGTAGGTACCTATAAACATAAAGTGCAAATTTATGCCATCGTGCTTAACATCGTGCTTGTGCCCGCCTCAACCTTGAATGGAGCTTCAGGCCGCTACAATTTTGGCGCGTAAATTGACTGAATACAATTTTTAATAAGAAACCAATGTTCGGCCAGATGTACCCAGGGCAAACGCGCAAGAAAGTCCAGCTGTTCACTGATGGAACACTGAAAAGTGAGATTTAAGCAAGGATTTTTTGGGAGGCTGATACATTTTTTACGCCGAACCTAGGGGTAGGCGGGGTAGGTATGTATCGTTCGATCGTTTAGGCCAAGGCCGATGGGCACTTTTGCGCCCAAACCCAAAAGGGCACTTTCTGCCGAGGGACACTTCTCGATCTCGACCTAGGAAGAGGAAGCCGGGCCCCCTGGGCACCACACACCGGTGCGCCTATAGGCACAGGCCACAGGACAGGGCACAGGGTAGGGCACAGGGCAGGGCACAGAGCAGGGCACAGGACAGGGCACAGGGCAGGGCACAGGGCAGGGCATAGGGCAGGGCAGGACCCAGGGCAGGGCACAGGGCAGGGCACAGGGCAAGCATAGGGCAGGACACAGGGCAGGGCAGAGTTCACGGTACAGCACAAGGCACAGGGCAGGGTACAGGGCAGGGCACAGGGCACTTTTAGATCAAAAGGGCACCTAATTGGGACAGGCATAGGACAGGAAAGGGCACAGGGGAATGTCATTTTTAGGCCAAAAGGGAAGTTTTGGGCCCAAAGGGCACCTTTGGCACAGGCGGGACACATAAGGCAGGTGATTTTTGGGCTAAATTTGGGACATTCCGGCCAAGAGGGCACTTTTCGGTCAAAAGGGCACTTTTTGCCAAAAGGGCACTTTGGTCTCATGGGGGGGGGGGGGGCCGGGCCCCCTGGGCCCCCCCCCCCCCTCCGGTGCGCCTATGGGTCCTACTGAAGTATTGCCGGCGGAGGAAATGGCTGTCTCAAGTTCTGAAATTTGAAAAGGAGTATTATATATTTCTGAGTTGTCAGAATCAAATTGTGCGAGATCGAGGTAAAAAGTGTGTTGTGCACTTTCTATGAAACCCGGTCTGTAGTTTTCGTCGGAGCTATGGTGGGCAATGGTATCTGCTATGGTGTTTACTATTGCTTGGGGTTCGGTAATGGTGATGTTGTGAAGTTTGAGGGCCGGTAGTGATCTAAATGGTGATCTTCCGCTTAAACGGCGGATTAATCCCCATATTTGGCTTAAAGATGTTTGAAATGTAAGTTGCTGTAAATATGAAGACCATGAACGGCGCCCCACTTCACGAATGATGCGGCGGGTCCTCGCACGTTCATGGTTCCGGTTGATTCATTTTTGTTGGTCGGGGTGACGTAAATATTTTCTAAATGCTCTTTTTCTTACCGCGATGGCACGTGAAATTTCGGGACACCACCAAGGTACTGGCGTTCGTTTTGTAAAAGGTTTTGTGACTGGAATTGTTGCAGACGCTGCTTGTAAGAGTGTGTTGGTAATTAAATGAATGTTTTGTACTGGAGAAATGTCCGGGCTGTACTGCAACGACGAAAGCTCCTCAAATTTGGTCCAGTCGGCCTTCGAAAGTTTCCAGCGAGGGATAAAACTTGGTGTGGTATCGGCAGTTGTTGAAATGGTCGGTATTAATTTAATGGGGTAGTGATCGCTATCATGAATGTTCGTGTCTATTGTCCAATCAAAATCGTTGGCCAGGGCTGGAGAACAAATTGTTAAATCAATGGCAGTTTCTGTATTGTGACCGAGGTGGAAAAATGTTGGCTCACCGGTGTTCAGTAATACTAAATTGTGTCTGTCTAAGATGTGTTCAACTATGCGTCCGCGAGTGTCTGGAAGTGTGCGTGTTCTACCCCACGCTGGGCTATGGGCGTTAAAATCGCCAAGTAAAATGAAAGGGTTTTTGAATTGGGCTATGAGGTTTTCTAATTCTGTCAAAATGCTTGTGTTGTCTGTATATGGTGGAATATATAATGAACATATATCTATGTTCCTACCATGAAAACGCATAGTACAAGCTACGGCTTGTAATGGTGAATTGAGTGTAATTTGTGTATGTGTGTAATCATTGTTTATGTAAAGTGCGGTACCGCCACTGCGGTGTGTTTCACGTACCTCGTCGTGGCGGTACAGCGAGTAATTACAGATATTGAAATTATATGGATCGGTGGGTAAGAACCCGGTTCCCTGAAGTGCGATGAGAATGGGAGTGAGTAAACTAAAGAATGCTTTCCTTTCTGCCCATTTCGATATTAAACTCCGGCAATTCCACTGTAAAAAACCGACATCAGAAAGAGAAAAATTAACGTTTATCGGCACCTTTCGGTACATGGCGCAGCCACGATTGCAGTTCTGTCGGGGGGACGAGTGGTCTAGGGGTAAGATGCTCGTCTCACAATCGAAAGGTTGTGGGTTCGAGTCTCACCTGTCGCTACTCTTCGCCCGCGACCAATCGGCGTGAGAGATTGGTGACGCTACATGACTCAACGGTCGGCGTGTTGCAAAACCAATAACCAACCAGCAGTTCTGTCGGGCATGTGTGTTGGGTGCGGGCGGTCGAAGTCGACCCACCCGATCCGTCTGGCCGACCAGTAACCTTGGAAAGGTCACGGCGGCCGGCCACTGCCGCGGGGGATGCCCGCCGGCTGGGTTGAGATAGTCGGGTCACGCGGGCCCCGGCCGGCGTTGGACGCGCCGGTCTTGGTCGGCGTCCCACCGAAGTGGAGCTCATTTCCCCTGCAGTCGAATGGCTGCGGGGTCTGGCATTCCTTGTGACTTGAGTCTGTGGAGCCGGAGTGGTCTGTGTGTTGGGAGCCAGGGTGGTTTGTGTCGGTGCGGTCAGTGGTGTAAGTTTTTTTTAGTGGAGCTAAACCGGGAATCATGTCAGTTTGAATCGAAGTAGAAGTAGTGTTGACGTGACGTGTGGGGGGAGCAACGGTGGCCGCCTGGGCATAAGTTTTTGTTGATGGGGAGGTGGCTTCCACAGACCGTCGGGCCTGGGGGTATGACACCCCGGTGGTGGCCTTGACAGCGCAGACCTCCTTCTCCTTGCGCCAAACTGGGCAGAGGGGTGATGTGGTCAGGTGATCGGATGTGTTGCAGTTGAAGCAGTGGGCAGGTTTGGAGCAGGTGGATTCGGGATGAGGTGGTTCGCCGCACTTTGGGCAGCGGCTGGTTGGCGGCATGTTTTACTGCCATGGCCGAAGCGCTGACAGTTAAAACAGCGGACAGGATTGGGGATAAAGACACGGACTGGGTATCGAAGGTAGCCGGTGAGGTGTGTCTTGGGTAGAGTTGTAGAGTTGAAGGTAAGGACTAGGAGACTCGTGTCACGTTTCTGGCCATCTTTGAGGGATGTGATGCGGCGGACGTGGGTCACCCCCTCCGGCCTGAGCTCCGCTTGGATTTCTGCTTCAGTCATGAAGCGGAGCTCCGGCGCGAAGACGGTGCCCTTGGTAGTGTTACGGTTGAAATGTAGAGTGACGGTGACGGATTTTCCACAAAATGTGGTGGTAAGGAGGAGGGCTTTGGTTTGGGCTCGGGTTTGTGTTTTGATGACAAGGGTTCCGTTGGCAGGGGCTTCGATGTCAGGATTGGCGAAAGAACAGATGGCAAGGAGTTGTTTGGTTGGCGAGAAAACGTTGACACGAAGGAAGGAAACGGATTCCTCGACAGGCTTGACGACGATGTACGAGCCAGCACTGTCGAGGTAGGGTTCGATGGGTTGGATGGGTTCAGGTTGGGAGGGCGTCGTCGGGTTCGAGCGTGGGTCAGCGGCGTGGATAGTGATGGTCTGGTCCGGATCGCGAGATGAGGTCGTGGTCTTGGGACGAGCAGGGGTCGGCGAGGCACAAAGGGCATCCATGACGTCATCGAGAGGAACAGTTCGGCGCGGGTCATGAACGTTTAAATCAGTCGAGGGAGCATCCGTGGCCAAGTCCGTGTTCGCGCTATGGTCGCCAGGCGTTGTGAGTGGAGGAAATTCCGAGTCGGAGTCCGTTGACGAGCAGGGGTCAGTGTCCTTTTTGCGTTTTTTCCCCATCGTGGGGAAAAAGCCCTACCTTGTGTAACTTAAAAAAATAAGGACACAGAAACACAGGGAACAGAAATACGACGACGAAGAAAATTGCGTTGGGTGACGGGTGTCACCCCACTAGAAAACGAAATGAGAAAAGAGCGGCGGGTGTCGCCCCACGAAAATGAAAAATAAAGAACTGCAGTAACAAGCAGTCAGACGCGCCAAAATTATGGCACAGCGGAGTAGTCAGCGGGCTCTGGTCAGATGCGAGCGAATAGTACTGAATACTCAATGTGTGGGGGTGCTAGCTGTCTCAAGTGAAGCCTTTAATTCAACAGAGGCATTACCTGTCCCGAGGAAGCGCCGGAATAAGAAGAGAGCAATGGCTGGTCCAGGAGGGCTCCTGCATTTTCAAAGTACCCAACGGCCCAGAAGGACATCATTCTTGTCGGGAGAGGAGCATATGTAGCCAGTAATGGTCGGCATGTTACGAAGAGCGGTGCCCGAATGGCCCAGGAGGGTGCCTACATTTTCAAGGCACGCAGCTGCCCTGAGAAAAACACCCGTCTTGGCCAGATAGGCGCCTCCCCGTAGCGGACCGGTAGAGGAGACCGGGTCTAGTTGATGCAATTTTGGCGAAACCCAAAATAACTTATCACTTTGGAAGGGTAGCGAGGAGATAGCTACACCTACGCCAAACCCTGTAATATTTTAATACCTTTTAATATCATCACCGATAAGTTTTTTTCTGTCGCATGCTCTGGGATTTCCACCAGAGAGCAAAGCATCGCGCAACTACCGGTTCATCAACTTACCACGCTATAGGGATAAGTTGTTGCTGAATTACTTGCATTTCATTACCCGAGTAGAAATGAATGCGATCATCCTAATTGGTGGGCTTCCTGCAAACGGAAAATGTTGGCCCCTGTGGCGTTCGCCATATTAGTGTATCAAAAAAGTCAGTTTCCGTCTTTTTTACTTCGAGTGTGCACTGTATTGAAGGTTCAACACCGTTGAGCTGGCCGAGAATATGTTGTAGGTTAGGGTTTTCAGGGACGATCACGAGAACATCATTCACGTATCTTAACCACAATGCTCCTATGCGGATTATGTTGGTAAAGTGGTCCACTTCTAGTGACTCCGTGTACGGGTTGGCTAGTATTGTACTCAACGGTGATCCCATGGCCAGACCAGTCACTTATTTGTATTCCTTGGTATTGAATTCAAGTGATCCAACATCGAGCAAAGTTCGACAAGCTTGATGAAATCGTCTCTCGGCACTGGCAGTGTGTCCTCGTCGTGTTGTTCAAGCACTCGTTCAGCTGTTCACTGTACTGCCGTTCAGAAGTTCACTGTGCTGCAGTTCAGCTGTTCACTGTACTGCCGTTCAGAAATTCACTGTGCTGCAGTTCAGCAGTTCACCGTACTACTGTTCAACAGTTCACTGTACTACCGTTCAGCAGTTCACTGTACTACCGTTCAGCAGCTCACTGTACTGCAGTTCAGCAGTTCACTGCACTGTCGTTCAGCAGTTCACTGTGCTGCCGTTCAGCACTTCACTGTACTGCAGTTCAGCCGTTCACTGTGCTGCCGTTCAGCAGTTCACTGCACTGCCGTTCAATAGTACAGTTCACTGCACTGCCGTTCAGCAGTTCACTGTGCTGCCGTTCAGCAGTTCACTGTACTGCCGTTCAGCAGTTCACTGTGCTGCCGTTCAGCAGTTCACTGTACTGTCGTTCAGCAGTTCACTGTACTGCCGTTCAGCAGTTCACTGTACTGTCGTTCAGCAGTTCACTGTACTGCCGTTAAGCAGTTCACTGTGCTGCCGTTCAGCAGTTCACTGTACTGTCGTTCAGAGAAGTTCGCTGTACTCGCAATGTTTCATAAAATGTTGCAGCCTGTGAGGTACGGTGGATAGCCGGTATCAATGTTTTGTGGGCTGGAAGTGAAATAAAATAGCCACAGAATGCCCTATTTTTATTAAGGTGTTTGCTAAAACTGTTTCAAGATGGCCATATTCAATATTACTATGGAAATTCCACACCTGGCAGTGAAGACAGAGCGAAGGAATAGGTGCAACCATGGAATTAACTTTTGCGCCCTCCATACACGACATAAACCATGAGCTATGGCCAGCCAGGACTCAAGTCGGTGTTATTACTGCAAGAGTAAAATATGGGCCTTTCAGATGGCGTAAGCTAATGCCACCTACGGATAATATATTTGATGTAACTTATATTTTATCAACTTACCCCATCGTCAGTAACAACTTACCTCCAGAGCGGGGTAAGTTGATGAACCGGTAGTTGCGCCATGTTTTGCTCTCCGGTGGCAAGCCCAGAGGGTGTGACGGAAAAAAATATCGGGGATGCTGCTAAAAGGTTTTGGCTTCTCTTAGGCGTAGTTATCTCCTGGCCGCCCTTCCAAAGTGATCAGCTACTTGAAGCTTCACCAAAATTGTATCAACCAGACCCGGTCCTCCTGTTGATGATGGCGAAGAAAGAAAAATGTGAGCCAGGAAGCACTTCCACGATAATAGGACCACATGAAATTCCTTGCGGAAAAAAAACTGTAGAGAACCACGAGCCTGATCAGACGGTTGGAATAGGATATACTGTTCACTTGCCCGTGTTCTAGCTAAAGGGGAAATCGCTATGCTTAAAAATTATTTAGAGTAGTTGAGGACCGGATCACGGATCAGGACGATGGGCGACTAGACGATGCCTTCAAAATGGCCCTTTGTAAAATACAAAAGCGTCTGCTAGTCACTTCAACTTAAATAGCTCTACTAAGAAAGCATTGATTTATATTCATCCTTGTTATCGTATGAAGCCAAGCGGGAGATCACCGCCACTGAATACAAATAATATATACGCCTATCCTGACTTTGATGGTAAACGGATGTCGACAGATTCTCCGGCAGAAACACTCGTATTCGACCGTGGAGCATGACAGGGAGATCTGTCGACAAAACTAACAACTGCATTTATATCTAACAAATATTTGAACATGTCACCATATCTCTCTCTCTCTCTCTCTCTCTCTCTCTCTCTCTCTCTCTCTCTCTCTCTCTCTCTCTCTCTCTCTCTCTCTCTCTCTCTCTCTCTCTCTCTCTCTCTCTCTCTCTCTCTCTCTCTCTCTCTCTCTCTCTCTCTCTCTCTCTCTCTCTCTCTCTCTCTCTCTCTCTCTCTCTCTCTCTCTCTCTCCCTCTCCCTCTCTCTCTGGTCGTTTCGTCTCCCGGAGACGCCTTGCCGGCCGTTTCCGTGATCGATCCGACGGCACACAATCTATTCGGCCTGCGACCGACCAAGATGGCCGACCGGCGTCGGATGTCGGCTGTCTTCCGGCCGGCCTCCGCGGTCGTCCGTCCGGTCCTGCCGCGACGCGCACCGCCTGGCCGGCCGAAGCGTGCCCAATGGACCGCGACAGGCCCGACTTTCATCAGCGCCGTCCCGACCGGGGTGGCAAACTCGGCGACAACTTTTCGCATCAATCGTCCCCTGTCCGCCCGACGCTCTGGATCCGTCGTCCGGACGGGTAGCTGGTGGTGCTCTCGACAGCCCCCAGCAATCGTAGATAACTTGCTAACTTTCGCCGAGTTTACGCCGCCTACGTGCGTGAAGATGCTGCCTGGCGCGTCGTTTGACTCGAGTAGCGACTTCGTCGATCCACGTGTCTGTGCACTGGTGAGGACTGTGCGGTGTTTTGGGCGTCGATACCCGTGTCTGTGCACTGGTGAGGACTGTGCGGTGTTTTGGGCGTCGATACCCGTGTCTGTGCACTGGTGAGGACTGTGCGGTGTTTTGGGCGTCGATACCCGTGTCTGTGCACTGGTGAGGACTGTGCGGTGTTTTGGGCGTCGATACCCGTGTCTGTGCACTGGTGAGGACTGTGCGGTGTTTTGGATGTCGATACCCGTGTCTGTGCACTGGTGAGGACTGTGCGGTGTTTTGGATGTCGATACCCGTGCCTGTGCACTGGTGAGGACTGTGCGGTGTTTTGGGCGTCGATACCCGTGTCTATGCACTGGTGAGGACTGTGCGGTGTTTTGGATGTCGATACCCGTGTGTGTGCACTGGTGAGGACTGTGCGGTGTTGTGGGCGTCGATCCCCGTGTGTGTGCACTGGCGAGGACTGTGCGGTGTTTTGGATGTCGATACCCGTGCCTGTGCACTGGTGAGGACTGTGCGATGTTGTGGGCGTCGATCCCCGTGTGTGTGCACTGGTGAGGACTGTGCGGTGTTGTGGGCGTCGATCCCCGTGTGTGTGCACTGGCGAGGACTGTGCGGTGTTGTGGGCGTCGATCCCCGTGTGTGTGCACTGGTGAGGACTGTGCGGTGTTGTGGGCGTCGATACCAGTGTCTGTGCACTGGTGAGGACTGTGCGGTGTTGTGGGCGTCGATCCCCGTGTGTGTGCACTGGTGAGGACTGTGCGGTGTTGTGGGCGTCGATCCCCGTGTGTGTGCACTGGCGAGGACTGTGCGGTGTTGTGGGCGTCGATCCCCGTGTGTGTGCACTGGTGAGGACTGTGCGGTGTTGTGGGCGTCGATCCCCGTGTGTGTGCACTGGTGAGGACTGTGCGGTGTTGTGGGCGTCGATCCCCGTGTGTGTGCACTGGCGAGGACTGTGCGGTGTTGTGGGCGTCGATCCCCGTGTGTGTGCACTGGTGAGGACTGTGCGGTGTTGTGGGCGTCGATCCCCGTGTGTGTGCACTGGTGAGGACTGTGCGGTGTTGTGGGCGTCGATCCCCGTGTGTGTGCACTGGCGAGGACTGTGCGGTGTTTTGGATGTCGATACCCGTGCCTGTGCACTGGTGAGGACTGTGCGGTGTTGTGGGCGTCGATCCCCGTGTGTGTGCACTGGTGAGGACTGTGCGATGTTGTGGGCGTCGATCCCCGTGTGTGTGCACTGGTGAGGACTGTGCGGTGTTGTGGGCGTCGATCCCCGTGTGTGTGCACTGGCGAGGACTGTGCGGTGTTGTGGGCGTCGATCCCCGTGTGTGTGCACTGGTGAGGACTGTGCGGTGTTGTGGGCGTCGATACCAGTGTCTGTGCACTGGTGAGGACTGTGCGGTGTTGTGGGCGTCGATCCCCGTGTGTGTGCACTGGTGAGGACTGTGCGGTGTTGTGGGCGTCGATCCCCGTGTGTGTGCACTGGCGAGGACTGTGCGGTGTTGTGGGCGTCGATCCCCGTGTGTGTGCACTGGCGAGGACTGTGCGGTGTTTTGGATGTCGATACCCGTGCCTGTGCACTGGTGAGGACTGTGCGGTGTTGTGGGCGTCGATCCCCGTGTGTGTGCACTGGTGAGGACTGTGCGATGTTGTGGGCGTCGATCCCCGTGTGTGTGCACTGGTGAGGACTGTGCGGTGTTGTGGGCGTCGATCCCCGTGTGTGTGCACTGGCGAGGACTGTGCGGTGTTGTGGGCGTCGATCCCCGTGTGTGTGCACTGGTGAGGACTGTGCGGTGTTGTGGGCGTCGATACCAGTGTCTGTGCACTGGTGAGGACTGTGCGGTGTTGTGGGCGTCGATCCCCGTGTGTGTGCACTGGTGAGGACTGTGCGATGTTGTGGGCGTCGATCCCCGTGTGTGTGCACTGGTGAGGACTGTGCGGTGTTGTGGGCGTCGATACCAGTGTCTGTGCACTGGTGAGAACTGTGCGGTGTTGTGGGCGTCGATCCCCGTGTGTGTGCACTGGTGAGGACTGTGCGGTGTTGTGGGCGTCGATACCCGTGTCTGTGCACTGGTGAGGACTGTGCGGTGTTGTGGGCGACAAGCACACGAGGTCAATTTGCGTTCGAAGGCTTTTAATATTAATAGGAGAGACATAGGTATAAGAACAGGAGCAAAGTCCACCGAATTCTTGGAGTGAGCGGGTCACGAATATTAACCATCGCTGTACCGGGGGGGGAGGGGAGCTCTCGAGAACAACATCCCCCTCCCCTCCCTCAGGTTTTTCCACCATAACGGCTGAATGAGCAGACGCAGAGACGCCACATCTTCAGTAGC
This sequence comes from Ashinkailepas kermadecensis, assembly GCA_034440615.1. NCBI lineage: Eukaryota > Metazoa > Arthropoda > Thecostraca > Neolepadidae > Ashinkailepas > Ashinkailepas kermadecensis. The sequence continues at coordinate 272,606 of JAOTOM010004476.1, forward strand.
TTATTATGCATCTATTGTTGCATACTTTGTAACATTTCTGGTCCAGGTCACCAAAGGTCATTGACCTGGAATGGGTCAACGGGAGTGATATTCCAAAATACTCAAAGTGCCGTCATCGGAGTAGTTGGAACACATAAGTGCCAACCTCAGAGCATGCTGTCCTTGCATCAGGACGAACGAACTCCTATCTGAAAATTTTAAGCAATGTCAAAGTTACTAACCTGAAGTCAGGTCAAATTCCGCATATTTTTACTGTATTCAACGGGGAAAACTCAATTTGAGGGTAATTTCTCACGTCAAAAATGATACAGAGCATGAAATAAGCATTCTGGGTTAATCTATGCGTGAAAGGTCAATGGCATAAGGTCAGGTCACGTATCACGAAGGGGGACGAGAAGTCTAGGGCTAAGTTGCCCGTCTCACAATCGAGAGATTGTGGGTTCGGTTCTCGCCTGTCGCTTCTCTTCACCCGCGGCCAATCGGCGTGAGAGATTGGCGACGTCACATGACTCAACGGTCGACGTGTCGTAAAACCAATAACCACCATCACCACGGATCACGTACATTCTACGCCATGCCATCTCATGCAGAGTCTGGTTCTTCCTCGCCAGGTGATACCTTAATTCGGTTTCAGCACTGCCTAAGTCATGCGACCTGAGATTGGATGACAAATGAATAATCTGAGATGACCTGACCTCGTACGAGCTGACCTGGCTTGACCTGGTTTGACCTTTATTTTGAATTACTTCCCAAGCAGTGCACACTTAGGCGAAGACTGAAAAGATCGGTTTATCAATTTGAGCATTGTCTCAGCGTGAACTGGGGTCAATTCAGGTCAGAAGTTTGACAGCTTACAAAGATGCTTCAATATTATATCAGTTCTTCTCGGGACACAATTTAATACTTCAAGGTGATGTTCCGGACATATTCAACCTTGGAATTACTTGACCTGACAATATGTCATGATCTGACCTGACATTACAATTTTCGGAGGCCAATCAGATTCGAGTATTTTGCGCTTGAATGGTTCTGTTGCAAGGACCCGTGACATATATGTTCGTATTTCCCAGATCTTTCTCTACGGTAAAGTTCATGTCGCTGTCTTGACCTATTACAGGGATGGATACAGGGAAGGGGGCACGGGGGCATTTGCCTCCTCCCCTGTGGGAAGGTGGCGTCCATCCGGCCAGGAAAAGGTGCCCATCTTGGAAGGCTCGAATGCACCCCATCGAATTTTTCAGCCAGTGGCGCTCCTCTGAGAGGAAAAGGCACCCCTTGGAAGACAAGGTGCCCCTCCGCGGAAGGTCCGAGTGTACCCACCTCCATTTGAATTTTTAGATAGAGGCGCCCCTCCGTGAGGAAAAGGCGCCCCTTCGGAAAGGCTTGAATGCACTCTCTCTCAAACTTTTGACGCTCCTCGGAAGGCAAAGTGATGCCCCTCCGGAAATCCGCCCATTCCGGAGGGGCACCCATTCTGATGCCCATCCGCCCCTGATCTATTATCAACCTTAACGACATTATCATGGCGGAAAATGGAGAAATAGATGTGACATCAGCTATAGACTATTTTGGCTTGCAATGACATTGACTTTGTATCCCTAACATACACAGTTTACCAGTTGGTTTTCAAGCCTCATACCGACCTGATGTAATATATCCTGTCTTGACCTTTTTCACCATGATCAATATAAAGGCATTCATCTGTGATAATTCTTGGAAAACAGTGTCGAAAGAGCAAAACGTCGGTTAAAAACATTCAGGGACTTTAGTCAGTGGTCATATAGTGACCTAACAAGATCTCTGGTGATTTTTTTAATCTCATAAATTGACCTAAATCATCAACAGTCAAAAAGCAAATATAAGGTATGTTTCGGGCTCTCCGTGAACAGAGGATTCCGACGGTGTTCTGCATTTCATCCCTGCATACGTAGATCGGAAGTTAGATGGGAGGCTTCCAAGAGCCCCATCCCCCTCCGACCCGGCGAAGGTAAATGGCCCATCCGCCTCTTGTTCTGATGAAATTGAAGGAGCCTACGCTTATTACGCCTACGTTACGCCTACCTACGGCTCGACTACAGAAGTTCATCTGATCGGCCCGGCCCGGCTACAGAAGTTCATCTGATCGGCCTGGCCCGGCTGCAGAAGTTCATCTGATCGGCCCGGCCCGGCTACAGAAGTTCATCTGATCGGCCCGGCCCGGCTGCAGAAGTTCATCTGATCGGCCCGGCCCGGCTACAGAAGTTCATCTGACCGACTCAGCCGACTGTCACGATTTTGAAACCGAAATAACCTTTTTGTTGTATGGTTTCGCTTTCTAATTTCTTCACACTGAGCTGTACTGTTTTTTTTTCTGTCAATTATTACCACAATTTTCTTTATGAAGTGCTCGTAATGTGTGTTCAAAGAAAGAGGTTTGCGGCGACATTTCCACTCGCAGGCAACTTTGAACAGAGCCTCACGTTGCATCACAGCATGTCAGGTTCTAATCTTTCCACTCAGCGCCGAATCTTTTCTGTTCATTTTGAGATCAACCCACCTTCATCGTAATGCTTATGCACGAAGTACCCCCAATCTTTGTTCAAAGACAGGGATCTGCGGCGGCCCTCCGGCGCACTGGCAGCTTACCACACATTGGTAAAAATAGTATGATGATGAGCGGCAAATTATATATCAATTGATTTAAAAATTGGTATTTTGATACAAAAATTCAAAGATATTTTCCCGACGTTTCGACGTTATTGCCTTCATCATGGAAACAAAGCGAAACTGTATCCATGGAAACATGGATACAGTCGAAACGTCGGGAGATGTCTTTGAATTATTGATCAAAATACTATGTTTTTTTTTCAATCAATTGATATATAATTTACCGCTCATCATCATACTATGTTTACCAATCTGTCTCTCCGACAATTACCATACATCTCGCCACGCAGCCGGCGTGGCGCGGAGCCGTGCTAATCCAGATGGTAGAAAACAAGCTCCCTCCTCCAGCTGGGTTTAAGCAGGCTTCTGGATGCTAACTTGGATGCTGCACTTGACATTCATATTATGTTAGCACCATGCTCAATTTAAGAACGCATATGGTGCTAGAAATCATGAGGCATGAAACACGAGCGCCGGAAGATGCTAAGGAAATGGTACCTTTCGCGGTGTATTCTTTTAGCATCTAGGGGTGCTGTGTAAATATGAGTACCTTTGGGATGCTAATATTTTAGTTTCCTCCAATAAGTTACCAATTTTCGCACTCTTAACTACTCTATGCAAGCATATCATTGCTAACGCTGGAGTTAGAAATAGCACCAAATGTTTATATGCCGCTATACCGCACTGATTTTGAGGATGCTATTGCTAAAATTAGCACCACTCCGGGATAGATCGAGGAGGAGGGATACTGACACCCTTTGAAACAGTGATTGGTCTCGCGACAGCTCGGAAGTACCCCATTAAGAAGCGACAAGTGTGCTCTCCCGGGGTACTTCCCCCAAGCATGGTTGGCTAACCGTAGCACAAAGCAAAGCATTAAATAGTAGCGAAGTCCAAAGAACCACGCAAAACGATGGTATTGCAAATCTCTTTGCCAACCCAACCGCCTTCGATTCGCTTTCCTACCAGGTGCCATGTACAATTATATACATCGTTTCACTTATTCATGTATTCCTAAGCTTTGGCATAATTCGGAGCGGACTCCAGAGGCTGGATAAACTTTTGGGACAATTTCAGATCGCAACGAATACGGCCGATAAATGCTATACCTAGACGTCTTTCACACCGTGCCGGACGCAGTCGGGAAGTGCAAACCTACATTAGCACTCTCACATACCGTACCGGACAGAACCGGGTAGTGTGATGCCAAACAACGCAAAACAAAGGACTGATTAGCACATAGGCGTAGGAACGTCTCAAAAGTGCCAGGGTCAACAGCAGGGGCGCACCCAGAAATTTCGCAAAGTACCATGGTTGAGCACTTTTGGATACAGAACCAGATAATTTGAATAGTGAATACACAACTTTCAAGGGGCAGGCCTAAGGGGCCCCTAGGGGGAGGAGGCAGGCCCCCTGGGCGCGCCTATGGCTAACAGCAACATGTGGTACTGAAAAAGAACTATTATAGCAGCATAAGTATTTTCAAATTCACACTTCTCGCTGAACATGGAACTCTTCATGACTGGTGGATTCAATAATAGGTTTATCTTCCTGGTGCAAGGGAAACCATTAGTACCTATTACTGTTCAAATAAAATTTATTCAACTCCCGCTATGTGCGTGTGTGTGGGGAGTGCAAGCTCATTACAGCCTCACTAATGGATATGTGGTATGCCCTAGTTTCCATGAATTAGTACTTTACGTCACTAAGATGTCCCCCTTGTAAATGTTCACCGATGTTGGTGAGGAGAAAGAATAAGCAAGAACGTAGCTTGCTTGCTGCCACATGGCAAAGGAAGTCTCATGATTGATGCTGGAAAGGATGAGAAACAGGGAAGACGGGTGATCGCTGGTTGAAAATGCTTTGATCCGGTGTGTGACAAACCAAGATTGGCAAGCTGACAGACTGGGGAAAATACAATCGTAATACATAAAAATACATTGCATGGTATTTGTTCTTAGAGCCTAACTCCAACACATAGATGATCAGTCACCTCTGTAGTACACATTGTGCACCTTAGAATATCCGCCATTTAAAACGAAATGCTACAACTATATCATGTGGCACCCGGCTGAAACGGAATGTAAGCGCTTATTTTGGAGACCAACAATTCAGCACAAAATAGCTAACATGCGACAGCACACGGCACCTCATAAAGTCATAAACGTGTTCAGACTTAAGAGCCACAAAAACCCATCCTGAATTCAATTAAATGGTCAATTTTCTCCTTCCCACGTTTTCTGGGTTCTAAGAAATCCGGATAACCGCTGAGCTTTGATGTACCTCATCTCTTTGGTTAAATACGTTCCCAGGTTGGCAACCGAACTGAGGCTCTAGTTAGGAGTTCTTTCTTGGACCTTTCCGTTTGTCTTTGTCTGCGGATGTGCTTTAGGGCTCCAGCCAATTTTTGTTATAAACCAATAATTTCAACTTTTTAAAATTGGACCCTATGGAGTGGGCCACAATCCATTTGAGCCCGTCCATTGCCTTCATGTATTTTCAGAATGTGCCTTCCCCTCCACCAAGTAATCTTCAGAAATAAACGCTCGTGGCTTCAGACTGCGGTGCCAGACTACTGAAGGTGCCCGGCCCCTACAGATTAAGCCGGCTGAAGTAAACGCGCCTGTGGTGACGGCCTAGCAGAAGAGGCGGCTCTGGAGGCGGCTGCCGACGAGGCGGTAGGTAGACTCTGGTGGCGGCTGCAACGAGGCGGTAGGTAGACTCTGGAGGCGGCTGCCAACGAGGCGGTAGGTAGACTCTGGAGGCGGCGGCCGACGAGGCGGTAGGTAGACTCTGGAGGCGGCTGCCAACGAGGCGGTAGGTAGACTCTGGAGGCGGCTGCCAACGAGGCGGTAGGTAGACTCTGGAGGCGGCGGCCGACGAGGCGGTAGGTAGACTCTGGAGGCGGCTGCCAACGAGGCGGTAGGTAGACTCTGGAGGCGGCTGCCGACGAGCCGGTAGGTAGACTCTGGCGGCGGCTGCCAACGAGACGGTAGGTAGACTATGGAAGCGGCTGCCGACGAGCCGATAGGTGGACTATGGAAGCGGCTGCCGACGAGCCGATAGGTAGACTATGAAAGCGGCTGCCGACGAGCCGGTGGTGACTCTGGCGGCGGCTGTCAACGAGATGGTAGGTAGACTATGAAAGCGGCTGCCGACGAGACGGTAGGTAGACTATGGAAGCGGCTGCCGACGAGCCGGTAGGTAGACTATGGAAGCGGCTGCCGACGAGCCGGTAGCGACGACTCGCCGCAGGGTACGGGACGCATTATGGCGCGTAGCTGACTGCGCGGGGCGCTCTGGGCCGGCGGCGGCGGCGGCAGACGCGGCGCCGATTTGGCCGCTCAGCCGAGCGGCAGAAGGGCCATCTCATCTGGCGGCCTCCCCGCCGCCGTCTGCACTTGCCTGATTGTGCCCGGCCGGCGCAGAGGGGAGCCGCCGGCCGACGCGATTAATTCATATGACATATTATGACCTGAATAAAACATGACGCCGCGGGACGACCGCGGCGCGCCGGCACCCTTGCTCGGCGGAAGCGCAAACGCGGCGGACCGAATCGCGATCACCGCCGACACGCCCGCGCTCCGAGGTGGGACGGCACAAGTCGCATCACAACACGGTGGCAGTCTGGCAATATTCACAATGCACAACATTGGTCAGCTTTGCTCTTAATGCCCACGGGTCTATTTTGCTATTATTGGGACTATGACCGACAGTCTCTGGAGTCACTTAACCTGTTCGGGGTCAGAGAACCGCAGTTTGGTCATACAATAGACAAACAATTGCTGTCACCATAGGACTCAACGTGACCGATCCGCCATCACCTGATAAAGATAATAAACGATTGATCTTATTTGACTTCGGAAAAATAAATATATAGATAGTATGGGGCGGACTGCTTGCGAGAAACGGTATGCTGGCGTGGATATGATATATGAGCACATTTGACGCATATTTATTCCCACATAATAGCCACATTGTTGAAGTTGCTATCGACCCTCGACGGACCAGCCGACAAACCCTTCGCCGGGCCGGGGGGGGGGGGGTGCTCTTGAACACGCCCACTCCTACTAACTTCCTACCTGCGCAAGCTAGGATAAAATGCCGAACACCGTTAGGAAGCTCTGGTCACGGTGAGCCAATTATTACTTTTTCAGTGTGGAATTGTCTTGATCTCGTCATGCAGTCAGTGGTGTTTGTATGGTGTTAAGAAACCCGCTATTGCTCGTCGACAACTCGGTGACGACTCTGGCGAGTTTGAGAACCGCGTATTTATGGAGTAATTTGCGTGCTCAGACAGCATTTTCAGGCAGTAGCATGCTCGATGATAAGATGCTTCAGAGGTGTAACTCGACAACCTGGAGGTTCTTCAGAGTCATTTTTCCTTTCTGTACCGACGTGTTTATTTCATGGTTTATCTTTGTGGACTCACAGTATATTTGACTGACCGACGCCATTTACAGGGCCCCGATGTGTGTATTTACCGCGCCGGCGCGTTTCTGTGACCGTGTCGTTTTCTGCGGCCCCGGCCTGCATTTGAGGTTATCGTGCTATATCTGGGATCACAGTGTGTTTTCAGCGTCCCACCGAGTTTTGTCGGTCTTCTTTAGTGGCTTTTAGGGGTCCCATAGTGTTTATTTTGGGCCCCGAGGCATATTCTAAAGCAGTGTGTTTTTTTTCGGGACTGGGTGTGTTTTGAAGGGTTCCGGTACGCGTTCGAGTTCCAGTAGCTTTAAAAGGGTTTAGTTAGGGCTCCCCGATAGGATTTTTTGGCCGACATTTTTGTAAGGGCCTAATGCGATTGTTGGAGGCTCCGGCCCGATTTGTCCGGGTTCAGGCACTATTTTTGTTTCGGGCATAGGCGCAAGTTTCGGGAGCACTGATGGGAGTCATCGGGCCCTGATGCGAGTTATCGGGATCATGATGCAAGTTTTCTGGGCTCGAAGCGACTTTTTCGAGATCTCTTCTGAGTTTGTTTAGCCTGGGTCGCTTTTTCGGGTCCCGGCACGATTCTTGGAGCACCGGCGCAGTTTTCTTCGGGGCCCTTTGCGATTTCTGGGATTCTCTGGCGTGATTTTCAGGACCCCTGAACGATGGTACCGGATTGTATTTCTCTTAGTCCCTGTTTAATTGTTCGGACCCCAGATCATATTTTTCACATTCCATTCTGATATTTGGGGCCCCCACTTTATTGATTTGAGAATCCGATGCAAATATTTTCGTCCCCCGACTGGAGTTTTTAGGATCCAAATGCCATATTTGGGGGACTCCGGTGCGATTCTTGAAGCGCCGGCACGTTTTTGGGCCCAGGTGCGTTTTTGTGGGGGGGGGGGGGGACCTGCCGCGGTTTTTTTCCCGACCCACGAATTTGTCAGGGCCCTATGCTCGATGGTGAGGGCCGCTGGTGTGGTATTTGGGACTCCAGAGCGATTTTGCGCGTTCAGGTTGATTTTTTAGGGGTCCCTACTGAATTTTCTGGGTATATCGGCTCGCTTTTTTTGCGGATCTCGGTTTGATTATAGGGCTCCAGGGTGATTGTTCGGGACTCTGACGCAAATTTTCCCAGCCCGAACAACATGACCAAGTCCAAGCATATATATCTGTATCTTTGCAAATAATTGATGCCCATGGTCGAATGTGTCCTCAACACATACCAATGCACACATTGTGATAACTCAAGGGAAAACTGGCCATAAATGCATTTCTCGACAAAATTTGATATAGTAATAAGCCCATGAACATGGACAACATAACGCGTGGAAAAAAAGCGATGCACATGTGCACAAATGTTGTCGGAGTTTGACAACTGATAAAGGTAAGATGCATTCTGAAAACCTGGGCAAGCGAGATATGAAATGATAGCTGAGAACATTCTCACTGCGTTACGTAATTCAAAAGGTCATAGACCAATTCACAATATGCTATTTTGTTTATCAAACAATAAGTAATTACAATAGTCGTTCAGCATTTTAGTACCTCCAAATTCGAATGAGGTTTAAAAAAACACACAACAGCGCACAACCAGAGACCAATCCCAATGAAATCAGCGATCCTTTGACTACATGTGCCGCAAGTTTCAGCTGCACCTAGCTGCTCTCACACCGGTTGTGATCAATTAATTGTATCCCGGCAGGCCTCGGGGCGGTGTGGTGGCCTGCCCGGGCGGCACGGGGAAGCCCGAACCGGACGCCGCGACGCGCCGGCTAGCGGGGTGTTCTGACCGGGTAACCTGATCCAGCAGTTGCTATGCCAAAAAACTCACCTAACTGACGAGGCGACTGAGTCGAGATAGGGCACGTACAACGTCTCCCATGGCAGGGAAGCTGTCCTTGCCTCTAAGGGTCGGGTCAGTGTGGTTGGATTTTGCGTACAGTGAACATGGAGTTGCGCGTCAGCAGAGAGGAATTAGTGCACTTGTTAACCAGTGAAAAAACGTTTGGGCGTGGAAACTATTATGCTCATGTATTTAATTATAGTTTGCAGTTGATCATGGAAAAAATCCCTCAAGGATATCTCCCAAGTGAGTCGTGGATTGTGGACGTGAGAAAGGCGACCGACTTGATCGCCAATAACTTAAAAGGAAAGTGGGTTAAGTGTATGCGAGTCCAGGACAAATTTAGAAGTCAGTTTGCGACTTATCTTTCGGGAGACGAGGTGTTCTCCGTGTCCCTGAAGCGTGGTGACCACGTCGTGAGTGATGATGAAGCCAAGACCCGCCTTGATGACGAGACCGTGGAGAGAGCGCAAGGGCGACCAACTAGAATCTACGATCAGCTCAGCGCCCGTTCTCAGCGTCGGGCATCCTCGAGAGTTGCTCAACAGCACAGTTATCTGCAGCTCGTGGAGGCTGCTAGGTAAAGTGCTCGTGCTGAGGGCATGAAGGATGCAGCTTTCGTGCTGCGACAGGTGGGGAATCACCGAATCGGTCCAGCAAGATTCGCCGGGCTCTCAGAAGCTCTGAAGTGAGCCAACCCGAGTGCCTGTCAGGAGACCGGGCGCTGGCAATGTGTGTGTCGGCTGACTTGTCTGTACACGGCTACCGTATGGTCCACCGAGTGACGAATGATGCGGCGGCAAAGACAGACATCCTGCCGCTTATGGAAAGGTACATGAGGCCAAGGTAGAGTGCTATCCGGCAGTCAGCAGCATGCAATTCACCGAGACGTCAGCTGAGGTGACTCTGCAGGCTCTCCTGGATCATACAACGCAGCGGCTGGTGGCATGTCTGCCGTCTGTCGCCCTTACCGACTCAGCATCACCTGCCGACCAGCCGTCGACGTCATCCAGCGCCTACAGCTCGGCCGTGCTGCACATCAAATGGGGTCTAAACGGGGCAATAGGGCAATCTGTGTGCAAACAGATGGGAGTCAGCGATGAAGCTGTAGAACAAAATCTGTTCTGTACCACTCTGGTGCCTTTGCAACTGACGGTGGGTGGCACTTGCGTCTGGACCAACCCAACGCCGTCTTCAACCCGCTTAAAGTCATAGAGTCATAAAGTATTAAAGCTTAATAAGAGCCACAGGGGCCCATCTGGGTTAAGCCTATCTAGAAAATGTACTAGAAATGTACATACTCTCACCCCAATCAATCCCTTATCCCAAGTTCCTAGGAAGCTATATATCCCAGCCTATCTAGCACCAGTCATTTGCTACCGCATAACACCCTCAACAATCACAAGCTCCTCCCATCATACCCATCGTGCCACCATAGACAATCTCATCAGCATCACATCCCGAAGGAAGGTGCCGAATCCACTGCTGGGCACACCCCACACAAATTCATAAAGCGTTCAGACTTAATAAGAGACTCACTTGCTATTGCATAATACACTCAACAATTACAAACTCCTCCCATCCCCATTGTGTACCATAGACAATCTCATCGTATCATCCCGAAGGGGTGTGATCCACTGCTAGGTACACCCTATATTAAGTTATAAAGCGTTTAGACTTAATAAGAGACTCACTTGCTATTGCATAACACACTCAACAATTTCAAACTCCTCCCAACTCCTCCCTGTCGATCAACCCTCCCTGGAATACAGAAAAACAAGCCCCCTATTCTTATAATGATTGTCTATGCCGTTTTTAAAGATGTTCAGTGTGTTGCTACTGACAATGGTTCCTGGCAGCTGGTTCCAGTGTTCTACTACCCTGTTGGTGAAGAAAGACTGTCTTAACCTTGTCCTGCTATGATTAACTTTAATTTTGAATTGATGACCTCTAATTGCATCATGTCTGTTAAATTCAAACATTTCCCTGAGATATCCCTGTTCCTGACCATGAACAAATTTAAAAACCTCGATGAGATCTCCTCTCAGCCTTCTATATCTAAGTGAAAACATATTCAATTTCTTCAATCTTTCCTCATATGCCAGGTTGCCTATACCATTAACCATTTTTGTTGCCCTCTTTTGTACTCTCTCTAAAAGCCAACAATCTTTCTCATAACTAGCTTCTGCCGGCCGTTGCGGATCCAGTACAAGCGCGAGACAGCAGAGGCCTCCCGAAAAGAATGAGACAGTGTTGAATCAGAGATATGTTTATTGAGGCCGACCTACGTCTCCGCAACAGACGGTACCAGTCTCAGAGTGGCGTACAATCTTCAACTCACCATGGTTGACGGCAAGGTGGCGAACGCTCTGACCAACACCGGCAGCAGCATGACATGCACCATCTGTGGGTGCACACCTCATCAGATGAATGATCTGTCTGCTGCCGCGGCTCGACCTGCTCGCGAAGGTACATGCCAGCTCGGTCCCTCAACCACGCATGCCTGGATTCGATGTTTTGAGTGCCTTCTCCACATTTCTTACCGCCTGGAGATCAAAGTGTGGGCGGTTTCTGGCGAAGAAAGCAAGAAGCGTTGAAAGAAAGGAAGAATAAATTACAGTAGCAGTTCAGGGAGAGACTGGGTCTTGTGGTGGATCAGCCACATGCGGGTGGTTCGGGTACGTCTTAACGGCGGGAACACAGCTCGACGTGCCTTCAGAGACCCAGCTGCATTCAGCGAGATCACTGGGATCGACAAGGGTCTCGTCGTCCGTTTCTCAGTGATTCTGGCTGCTCTGCAAAAATACGAGCCCGTGGATCCCGACCGGTACGACAGGTACACAATGGACACTGCTCAGCTGATTTATGGCCAGTTTTCCCTCGAGTTATCACAGTGTACAATGGGACAAGTTACCACCAGGGTTGGAAAAATAGGCTGTTAAAATCAGCCTGTTTCTACGTTTTATTGACCGGGAATGGAATAAAACAACGACAGAATTGCTTATTTGTATTAAGGTGTTCGCTAAAACTGTTTCAAGATAATCTTATTCAATATTTCTACGGTAATTTATCACCTGCCGGAAAAGACTGAACGAAGGAAAAGGTGCCACTACGGAATGAACGTATGTGCATTCTATAAATGGCATAAACCATGAGCTATGGTCAGCCAGGACTCAAACAGTATTTTTACTGTAAAGGTGAAACATAAACCTTTCAAATGGCGTTTACTCACATTTTATCAACTTACCCCATCGTCAGTAACAAATTACCCACCTCTATAGAGGGGTAAGTTTATGAACTGGTAGTTGAATGTTTGGCTCACTGGTGGAGAGCCCAGAGGATGCCACGAAACAAAATTGTTGGGGATGATACCAGAAGGTTTCCATTAAACACAAGGTACTCGAAATCGCACCCCGCCGAGATCAAAACCGTATCTAACACAAAAGATTCGTTTCGTTCGTTTGTTTCGCCGACACCACCCAAAGTAAACGCCATAGTCATATCCTAACCCAAGTATAACAATCCGTCCACGTCCCATCGCTAATCGAAGCTTCTGGAACCCCTCTCACGACCGTGACTTCCGGTCAAGGTCGTGAGAGGAGGCCGAAGGCGGAACTCGGAACAATCCGTGACCTCGTACTTCCGAACAACTAACGTCATCTGCTAGTAGATCCACAAACTGCCACCCTATATAGACGGCGTCACTGCTCCGCCTACGTATGTCATTAGCTTTTTATATATTTAGGAAAACATTCCATATTCAGCATCTTGTATTTTGTTAAACACAAGTTGCCGTATGTGGCAAGGTCTATTTGAGCATGTTAGCTAGGAGACCCCAGTGATCCGAAAATGTATTCAGTTTTCTCAGAAGCAAATTATCCGGTCCCGACCAAATTCTTCGTTTTCGTACATACCTGGTCGCAGTCGTCCCATTTGGATATTACAACAAAAAAAAACGGTACGTCCCATCAAACTGGAGTCTTGAGGTAATTTTACAGCCCCGTTTATGGGGGGGGGGGGACAAAAGAACTTGGCCCTATTGAGCAGTTGTTTATGGGACATGGCCCCAGTGCCCCCAAGATCCGCTAGTGTGGAAGCTGGACTACCTGTTATCAAACGGCAATGCGTTATATTTGTGTGACCTAATCGGAGGCGCGCTAGAACTTCGTCACTTGGACGTTATTGTCGACCAAAATATGTGATCACTTAGCTACCTCGTGTAGACGACATGCTCGGTTTACTGTCAACCAGGTCGGAGTACAGGTTTAACGAGGAATAGATGTTGATGTGGTTTCTGCTCCAATTGCTTTTGTTGACAGCACGGGCAGATGGGGGGGGCAACGGTCGAATGCCCTCCCCCCCGCCCAGATTTTTCAGCCAGAGGCACCCCTCGGAAAGGAACAGGCGCTTACTTGGAAGGAAAAGGCGCCACTTCATTGTGCTTTAGTGCCCCGATTTTGAGCCGAAGGCGCTCCTCCAGACACGTGCATCTTCGTGCAAATTTCTAGATTCGCCCCTGATTGAAAGGTCCGGTAGCTAGAGTGAAGATTCGAAAGAACATGACAGAGGAAAATAGGGAAGGACCATGGTGGGTTTAAATGAACTTGCTTTGGCCAGCGAGTCAGCCGTTTCGCTACCGGACACCCCAGCACGCCCCAGCACCCCAGAACCCAGAGGACTGTATATTACTTTCCAGAATACTCAGCAATAGGTTTTGGATACTTGCAGTGATTCGATTGGATGGAATGAGGTGCATTGCGGCGTTTCGCTATTGCTTGAAGGACTCACCGAGAATCGGAGCAAATAACTGCTCGGGGAACCTTGTGGCGCGCTATATATTGTAGCCATTCGTACATTGCATATAATTCCGATGAGAAACTGCCATTATACTGGGAAGCCGTCGGTGCTGCGCGACATCTAGTCCAAAAAAATATTGCACCAGCTTTACCGTCGGCATCAGTGCCTAAGTCAGGATTTTCTTAAGGAGGCTCCCGACCCCTACAAATGTCACAAGGCAGAGAACACTTTCGGCGCTCGAAGCGCGCCAAAGACTTGGTTTTCGGTGGTGAAAATGAAAAAAATCTTGTTTGATCTGGTGTTTATTGTTTACTGGGTGGTTCACGACGTACTTTATGGTTGGTTATTGGTTTTACGACACGTCGACCGTTGAGTCATATAGCGTCGCCAATCTCTCACGCCGATTGGTCGCGGGCGAAGAGTAGCGACAGGTGGACGTACTTTATGCACAATCACGAATAATGGCGCCGCCCACACTGCTCCGTCGGTGGGTCACGGGATTAGGAAATGTCCCGAGTGGTACAAGGGTGTCTGTAAGTGTCTCAAGGGAGGAAATCTGGTGGCATCAACGAAACCAAACCCATATAATTTTAACGGGACAGGAGTATATTGATGGGGGAAAAATGTGACAAAATGGAACGAAGGATGTGAAGATTAAGAGAATGAAGCAAAATAATAAGTTGCCACTCTACTCTGATCTACACCACATCAGTATCGGAATATACTACTGAAAGTAAAATGTGCAATTTGCAGTTTTGGTGCTACACACACAACAGTCGTTTGCACCCATGTTCACAACACGAACTATCAATTATGAAACCTTTATTAATAGCATCAAACACCTTTTCCACATTTTCAACACATTTTCCAAAATGGATGGAAGCACTCGCACCCAAAAATCAGCACATAGCGCGCGCTCTGGATAACGTTAAAATAGAGGTTCTCGCAGACAGAACGCACTGGGCACAACACAAATCGTTCATCCCACAAGCCCCGCACCCCGGTAGACCCCCCATATAAAACATACCAAAGTGATCGGTGACGGTACCTGTAATAAAAACATCACACCTCGAAACATCACCGAGACGACGCGGTGAGATTGTACCCTGGGCCCATGTACCTCCGCCGACCAGTCGATGCCAAGCGGCAAACGCTACCTCGTCACACCAGGGTCCATACACGAGGTACACGTGGCCCTGTGTCCGAGACGCTGGCTGCCGCCGGCGCCGTCGGTTCCTCTGGAGGGGGTCCGGCCCAGCACCGGACCGCCGACGCCAACTCCTCCGAAAGGTGCGCGGGCCTGGCGCCACACCAGTGCGGGAAGCTTAGAGACGCCGCCCAGACGAGACGGCTCACAATCACTGCCATTGCACATGGTAACCGGCGGGGGGGGGGGGGGCACAGTCCGTCTGGCCAGAGGACGCCGTACCGCCCCGACCGACAGCACGGTCGCAGACGGGCACCGCGCACAATAACGTGCATTCGGAATGACGGAACCACAACACTGATCCACCGGCTAGTAGAACTTCTTCGCCGCCGCTTGCTTACTTTCTCTGAAACAAACAAAATCGTTATCAGCCAATCCTGCCGTCAGGACACGACTTTAAATCGGGAGATCTTCACTTTTCCGGCTGTAAACAATCCACCAACTCAACTGCTCCACTGGAATCGTTCAACTGCTCCCACTGGACTGATAGATTACTGGCAGTTGCAATACGAAAGGACGGTTAACATAGGACCTAGAGGACGAAATTTAAGATTACTGGCACGGGCAGAAAATACACGGAAAGGGGTTAAGGTGGCCTGGTATTGGCTGAGTCACAGAGTTACAGGGCATACTGGTACAGAGGTACTGAGCTCAAATGCACAGGGCGTGGGCGAAATGGACTAGTACTGAGCTCAAAGATCAAGAAAGTGGGCGAAACAGCACCCAGATTAACTTGACTCGACTGAGGGTGAGGGCTGTGAAGCCCACGCCGACCGAAATCGACCATATTTTGGCAGGCGGTGAATTTGCAATACGTGGAATGCATCTGAACTTACTCGCCCATGGATCTAATCCGGAGCCATGGACGGTGGAGGCTAAGACATATTCCAAATCCACAGCCATTTTGGCAGTGAACAGCGGACCGAAATCGGATCGGGTCAAGGGGGCCGTCGATAGGCCGCGGCCGTGTCCTCACCTGTACGCCATGACGGCGACAATGACCAGCAGCTGTACGACGCCGATACCGATGCCAACAGCCATCGAGAGGCAGCTGCCGCTGGTGGGGCAGCTGGGCGGCGGCTGCTGCAGCCGCTGTGCCGTGATGCTGATGTCACGCTTCATCACGTTCAAGCCGTCTCGAAGTTCGTTCAGCACCTGTCGGACAGTACAGTTCAGTAACTGCCCAACAGAAGAGTTCAGGAGCTGTGGGCTGGAGTGGTTCAGCGCCAGCCACACATATACCGCTCCAACACGCCAAGTAGCGTTATCTGATCTGCAGATCCAAACGCCACCTAGCCTGTACACTTCACCAGCTGCTGCTCCTCCACGCGACCTACCATCACCTCACCTGACCTACAATAGATGAGGTGAATAACAGGTCAAAGCAACAACAGGTGTTTACTACGCGGTGGAAGCAGCGACCGCGCTGAATTGCGCCGTTCACGTCGCCGGCACCTACTGGAACACGTAACCCGGTTATATCTATCTCACCTGCTCCTGCTCGGACACCCCGCCTGTCGCTGTTCCAGTGGCCTGCCTGTCGCTGTTCCAACGGCCCACCTGTCGCTGTTCGCCCCGCCTGCAGCTGTTCCAACACGCCACCTGGTGCTGTTCACCTCACCTTCTGCTGCTCGAATATGCCGCCGGCGGCGCCCGCCTGCTGGACACTGCCCACCGGCTTCTGCTGGTTCTGCAGGATGGTGTGCGACCGCTGATTGATCTCGCTGACAAAGTTCCTGCGGAGGACAGGGCGAGCATCACCGCGGCGCCGCATGCCCACCCATGACACGCGGGTGACACACAGAGGCCACTGGTCGACACCATCAGCTCAGCCAGACAGCCACGCCAGAGCACAGCCGCTCTGCCTAAACACGCACACACACATACTTGACTCGCACGGACGCAGCACTGGATTATTTGTGTTTTTGACGGGGCTACATAAACAGCGGCGATTGTCTCGCAGATTAGTCACACACTTGTTCGGATGAGATTGGGGAGAACGTAGCTGTAGCAAAAATGGAATACATGAAGGAAGGAGATAAGCATTCAATGTGTTGTCATATTATGTGCTATGGGAACATTATGCAAGATACAGATACAACATGGTACGGAACAGTATCGTACTTCCAATGCGCCTTGTCGCTGCATAACGACTGAGGACGCACGCTTGCCACTCAGGTATTCTTAAGATAGCCGGCCAGTTATATTACTCCAAAAGTAGCATGCATCCCTCGAGGGCATAAGGACTCACCCATATAGGACACATCTAATCGCATGCACTGAACTACTCACCTGACCTGCAATACGTCCACGGTATCACCGGCAGATAGCTCACTTGATTTCTCGAGACGTTTGCACGATCTCGCGCTGGTTGTTGAGCACCGCGTCCACCTCGTGGCGGCGGATCGAGTCCGCCTGGCCGGCAGCTGCCGCCGGCTGACCCGCCGCCGGCTGCACAGTGCCCTGCTGGCCCAGCGCGCTGAGCGTGCGCTCCTGCCGGCCGATGATCTCGTCCATCTTGCGGTGCAGATCGCGGACAGTCTCGTAGATCTGACTCTGGCCTTCGAAGATCTGACGCAGCTCGCGCGCCGTTTCCGGGTCGAAGTCTTCGTCGTACTCGTCCTGATTCTTGGCGTCCGGGTGTTCGCGCTTGTAGCTGCCGGAGCCGAGACGTCATTGATTGATTGAGTATTTGGGTATCAGGGCGCGCAGACTACGGTGTCATTTGGCGCCCATAGCCGAGACGTCAGACGGATGCCGTTGCAGGCCCACCAGTCACGGACGGGGCGGAACACACCCAAGTGGGGGCAACGGCACGGCAACCGGTGAAACACGCTGCAAAGGCGAGGGATGGAAATCGAGTGAAGGACGTTGGAGCCCAAAGTGGCAAGAGCAGATGCATGGACATGTGGACGAATTTTGAGCGAGAGATGCTGACATTAGGGCAGGTACGAGACATTTACGGGGGAGAGCGGATGGGGCAACGCAAACAGGCGGCAAAGATCCGGTTCCAAGTCATTCCTTCAGTTAATCAAAGACACTCACGACTCCCCCCACCCAGTCACTGATTTTATCCAACAAGCCGTGGCCCGCAAAGTAAACTCTTCCTTCCTCTGGATCCCGGGCCACGTCACCATTCCACGAAACGAGCAAGCGCATGGGCTGGCAATAGAAGCCTCAACATTGACCACTTATCCCAGCATGGAATAATCGGTAGACGGCAGCAAAGCCATCCTACGTCACATACGAAAACATCACTAGAATACATGGACACAATACAACTTCACCTCATCGCTCCAACCACATCTACAACGTCAGACCAAGATTATGCACATATAACACATCAATACAATCACACTGCCAAAAGGAAGTCATCCTCAATAAACATGGAACTGGTGGCACAAAGCTTACACAACATCAACTAGAAGACGAATATTTTGCAACACTTCACTACGACACCTGAAACACCACATTAAGCTCACATCCTGCCAGACTGTAGTATCTTTCTTTGATGCTTAAAGGCAACCAATTAAGGCCTTCTGCCAAAAAGAGTGCATCGCCCTCTCGCCTTATCGCTTCTGGATGACAAACATCCAGATCTCCACTTCCTTTTTGGCTATGTATACACCACCGAACTTGCAGGAGCATTGTAGACACCACACAACCGACACGCACTGCATGCCCGTACAACCACTCATATCAGTAACGTAAATAGCCATCTACGAATGGCATCGGACGTATATGAGCAGAATAGTTTTACCAGTCGAAATAAATGGCTACCTAACGGTGCCGTCGGACGTAGATGAGCCGACTTGCTTTAAATTCGTCACGTAAAACGGTTATCCAATGGTTGATGAACCGAATTACCACCGAAACCGACAGCCACCGCTGCTTGCCACCACACGCTGCAGAAACGAATGATGCCTGCTGGAAGCAGCCAGAAGGCACACCGCCAACCTTGACTGAGAACACCCGTCTGCCTCAATACTGACTGCACAGCCAATTCCTGAGCCACAGCAATGCTATGGTAAGGTGTTCACTGACAATGCAACGCCGAGTACTGGAATACTGACTACAGCACAAGCACAGGCGAACGCCAACACTGCACGACACAATGCACAATGTCCATCCTGTCACGTCCCGGCATGTCAGGTGTAACAGCATATTGTGTAGTAGCACGTGCGGTTGGCGACTCCACGATAGCCAGCACATGTGTTGGCCGGTAATTGCCTACAGCTGCAAGATCGCCCGATAACGATGCAGGTCGAGCCCCAGATAACGGTATGGCAAACGGGGCGCACTCGACACCGAAAGTCGCAATATTACGGATGTCTAGTTACCCGACCTCAACCAGGGCAAAAAAAAAACAGGCCAATCCTCGACTTTTGTCATCCATAGCATTCTACTCACCAAAGAGTTATCATATAATTTTTATCACTGGAAAGTGGTAATAAAATGGCACAAACTTATCAACTTTCATACAAATGCACACAACTGTGCGGTCCTAAACCCGGAATTTCACTCCAGCAATGGCACCCTGCATGGACATGAAAAACAACCGAGGTTAGCGCTCCCGTTCCTGTATTAGTTTTATTCTACTTGATTATCAATCCCACCATAACTAACTGACAAACCAAAATTGCCAGCCAAAGAACACGTGCTTGAGCATCTACACGACGTACTCAGCCTTGGCCTGGTCCGTCTTGGTCTGGTAGTCCTCGAACTCCTTCTTGAGCCGCTGCCGCTCCTGCTCGCTGATGCGCTCGTCCTTGATGTCCTGCGCGCTGGTGGCCAGACTGGACGTGAGGAACTTGAGCACGTCGTGGTCGTCGGCGAGGCCGCCCGTGGCGGCCGTCAGGCCGAAGTAGCCGTTCTCGGGCAGGTGCACGTCCTCGGCGCGGAAGCACAGCTCGAAGTCTTTGTCGCTGTTGGTGATGCCGTTGTGCATCTCCAGGGTCAGCACGTTGTTGAGATAGGTTACTCGCACGCGCACCGGGTGCGGCTTGTTGCGGAAGTCGCGCAGGCAGCCGCCGATTATCTGGCCCTGGCCATCTCTGCGGACAGGTGACACGATCAGAGGCTGTCCCTGTGGACAGGTGACACGATCAGAGGCCGTCCCCGTGGGCAGGTGACACGGTCAGAGGCCGTCCCTGGGGACCGGGGACACCAACCCTGTGGACAGGTGACACGATCAGAGGCCGTCCCCGTGGGCAGGTGACACGGTCAGAGGCCGTCCCTGTGGACAGGTGACACAATCAGAGCCTGTCCCTGCAGACAGGTGACACTGCCGGAGGCCGTCCCTGTGGACAGGTAAGTGGCTTCTGAACAGCTGCATACGGCCCAGGGCTCGCTGAGCGCACACGATGTACTCACTTCTCGTGGTCGTAGACACGAGTGCCGTCGTTGATCATTCCCGACACGTATGGGTTGTTGCGCTTGTTGTCGTTGTCGAACGAGTCGAACAGCACGCCCAGGCCGTTCCACTTATCCTTGGAGCCGAACACAGGGCCGCTCTCCATGCGATCGGTGGTGTACCACATGGCCTGCGGCAACGGGTCGGTCACAGCGGTGACACCGCTCTCGGAGGTGGCTCGGCACTGAACGGTCGCCATCTGCACACGGCACTGGTACTGAACAGGTGTGGTGCACACGGCACTCATACTGAACAGGTGCACACGGCACTCGTACTCGACAGCAGTGGTGCACACGACACTCGTACTCGACAGCAGTGGTGCACACGACACTCGTACTCGACAGCAGTGGTGCACACGACAATCGTACTCGACAGGTGTGGTACACACGGGACTGGTACTCGACAGGTGTGGTGCACACGGCACCTCATCACGACGTCATGTTACACGCAATGGTACTTGGCATATCCTTTACTTGATGCAATTTATTTTATTATATTATCAAACACCATCGCAATATTAAAGATAACAACGCATCATTGCGTCTGACGCGACACATCAGTCGAAGCAGTTTAATCTGGGAATTCATGCGAGTTCACCGAAGATCAAGCCAGACAAAAACAGAATTGGGAGATGGGACTACACTGGGATCCAGATACGGACCACATCAGAAATAGCTAATTGAATTGACACCATGAATAATTGAGACCAAATCGAGGCCCAGATCGAAGCATGCACCATGCGGAGATTGAGGCGGAGCTCGCCGCGGACGTGGCAAAAGATGGGGTTACCACATGGGGTAGCTCACCAGCCCGTCGGCGCCGATCCGTCCCCGGCCCGTCACCCGGAACCACATCTCCACCTCCCACCACTTGAAAGTCACTTGGTTCTTGTTCCAAATCATTCCCTTCTGACTCTTGAGGGATGGCGTCACCCGCACGTTCTCTGGACTGGCGATGGTGTCTGCAAACACCAGCCGGTGTTATCTGGAGTGGCAATGGTGTGTGAACATCATACATGTTATCTGGAGTGGCAATGGTGTGTGAACATCATACATGTTATCTGAAGTGACAATGATGTGTGTAAACATCATACATGGTATTGGAAGTGACAATGGTGTGTGAAAACAGCATGCATGTTATCTGGAGTGACAATGGTGTGTGTAAAGAGCATACATGTTATCTGAAGTGACAATGGTGTGTGTAAATGCCATACATGTTATCTGGTGATCCAACGCTATCTGCAAACAACAGGTGGTTTTCTGGAGTGACAATGATACTTGTAAACAAAAGGCAGTGTTCTCTGGGGTGACAATGGTGCATGTAAACACCATGCAGTGTTCTCTGGAACGAAAATGGTGCCTGCAAACACCAGGCGATGTTCTCTGGGGTGACAGTGGTGCATGTAAACACCAGGCAGTGCTCTGTGGTGACAGTGGTGCATGTAAACACCAGGCGGTGCTCTCTGGGGTGAAAATGGCGCATGTAAGCACCAGAATGTTATCTGGAGTGACAATGGTGTCTGCAAACACCAGGTGGTGTTCTCTGGGGTGACAGTGGTGCATGTAAACACCAGGCTGTGCTATCTGGGGTGACAATGGTGTCTGGAGTGACAAATGGTATCTGTAAACACCAGATGTTCTCTGGAGTGGCGATGGTGCCTGCAAACCGCTGACGGTGTTCTCTGGAGTGACGATGGTGCCTGTAAACACCAGACGGTGTTCTCTGGAGTGGTGATAGTAGCTGTAAAACCAGACTATGCTCTCTGGAGTGGTGGTGACATCTGTAAACACCGGGACTGGGACTTACAATGCAATTTATGATATCTGTCTGTGACAAACTACTGGACAGTGGGAAGAGCAGATAGCACTGCAAGCAGAATTTACCACACAATTTAGCTAGTGAAGACAAAAATCCCAGAAAAAACAGCAAAGTAGGTTCAAAGCATCTGTGAGTAGGCTGAAAGAGCTTGATCCTGCAGTAAGCTGGGTAACTAATCATACCTAAATTATTTAACCATTGCAAAAAAAACGTCTTCCAGAGCTGGTCTGTTTGATATTGATGGCGGTATAATTAGTAAAGTTAGGGTTATTAGGATAGGGATTATGCATCTTGAGCAAGGTCTCATCTGTTTTCACCATTGAGAGCATTGGTTGTATGCCAGAAGTGAACAGCCCACTTGCCCATGAGCTAGTGATGTTTGAAACCTTTTCCACTGATGTAATTAAGTATCTAGAGCAAATGAAAGGGAAAGCTGCACCCAGTCCCTATGACAATAATGTGAATTTTAAAGGAGGCTGCTGATGAACTAACCCTTCTTTTAACCATATTAGTGTAACTATGGTAGCTGTACAGTGTTAACCCTCCCTGTCTTCCCGGTCATATCATCACACTCCATCTTGGGGGGGGGGGGGGTTGATACAGACCCCCATGTAATCTCCAAACTAAGTGACGCAAGAAAACGAAAGAGGTGTCATTGGAAAGCGCTCGACGAGTACGGCCAGAAACCACCCACAAGATGTTATCCCCAAAAGTGATGTCACTAGGGGGCCTAGGTTTTCACAACTTACCTCATGTTTTGGGCTCTGGGGAGTTCATTTTGGGGGCGATTTGAAAAAAACAAAACAATTTGTTGCTCTCATAAACCGAATCATGTGACCGAAAAACGTTGTTCAAAGTCAACTTGCTGTCATAAAAATGCTTACTTTGCAAGAATCTTCGATTTCAGCCCTAATGGACAAATATGCAAAACTAATAAGTAATCAAAGATGAAAAAAAACCTCTGGTGCATTTTGTTTTGTCCCTAAAGATAAGCAAATGCTGGAAGTTTCATTAAAATATCTTTATCCATTAAAGCATGACACCTGGTTGAACTTTTCTGGAGGTGACCTCACTTGACCTTGACTCTCATCGACTCGTTCCTGGAACGAGATGTGCGTGTTCCAATTGTGGTAGCTTCTGGATTGTTTTTTATCCATCCTGGTGCAGCAATGCAGGGTGTTTACATAAAAAGCAGATAGATGTGATAGGCATGAAAGGACTTGTTTACTTTAGTTAACTTTAGTGCTTTTGATAAATACTTTTACAGTAGGCACTGCCGTGTTGGTTGGTTATTTGGGCTTAAGGGCGCATCGACTGCATTGGTCATACGGCGCCCAAGGCACCGCAGTGTGTGAACAATGTATGCAAATGTCTGGAATAAAAAAGCCTATGCCTAGCAAGGCATGACATCAACAAAGATAATCAAATATGGCAGTGAGAATTTGACAGTTAGAATTGCTTATTTTTTGTGGTTTCACAAAGGGTTGTACCCGAATATACACCATCTAAGTAACTTTAGACTATTTTTCTAACCATCAAAGAAAGGTCATCGTGTGATTTTGACGATACAATTAATATCATAGAACATTTCCCCTATACCATGGCCAATATGTCATCAATTGTATCGACCACTACTAACTTAAAAGTAATCATTTGTAGATAAAATTTGTGGTTGCATGATCTTAATCACTTTAAAAAGCATATATGCTTTTTAGCACTATAGTGCTATATATATTTCCTTAGCACTATAGTGCTAAGGAAAATCTAAAAAATCAAGTTACATTGACCTGCAAATTTACCAGTTTTTTTTTGTGTAGGTAAACATATTTGCCAGTTACCAACTTAGGCAAATGTAGGGCCGTTATTTTTTGCAGTATTCTTTAATTGTGATTATCTTCATGATTTTTTAAGTTGTGTGTGGGGTGTCAGTGGGTTGCCAGCATGCCCACACCAGGTACCCATCTCCACACAAATTGCACAGCACAGCTGTTCACCTGCCCTGCACCAATGAAATATTGTCAAATGTACCAAACTTTGCAGTCTGGGACACATCTGGAAGGGTGCCTACAACTGAGGGATTTTCAGGAAGGGACGCACTTGAGCATTTGCTTTCTTTTTCATACATGAGATGTGTGTAAAAGGGGGTTAGGGGTAAGTGCTCGCAATCGAAGGTTGTGGGTTCGTCTCCCTGTCGTTTCCGACCAATCGCGTGGTTGGCGACTATTTGATCATAAAACCGATGAGATGTGTGTAAAACATGTCTCATGGTTACCTTAAACTGCGATAATACCATTCAGAGTATTAAATATCTTTTTTGCATGTTGGAAAAACACAGATACTGGCCTATAAAAACCAGTAGATAGATACCAGTTGCTTTGACATAGACAAGCATGACATGCAAATTGTTGCCACCTGAAAATTACACATTCCTGATGGCAATGAATCCCATTCAATCACATTCACCATCATAACCACATTCAGCATCATGATTTACAACATTTTTCCTCAAATGACATTCCCCATATGCATGAATATTGAATAGGCCATTGTCTTATTCATGTTCAGGAACATGTTTGTACAATATTCTTTTCTGGAAATGTTCCATCGGGTCTGAGGTAAAAATCCATATTTTCACTCAGTAACAACACAGTCACAAGGAACATGGATTGCAAGCATGCATCATGTAACTTACTTCCTTTATGTTCCCAAAATGGAACAGTTCCATCCTTTTGTGCCAAATAAGGAGGCTTGAATCCATATTTATACTCAAATCTTTTATGAACAGATTCTCCGAAAATTACGACGGCAATGCAAAGCAGTTGAGCAAGAATCAATACGCTAAAATTAGACATTTTGTGGGAAAATTACCAAAATCACAACCCGCCGCCCAACGGAAACCGGCACCAGACAACACCTGCGCACTGAGAGAACACAGCATGAACCAAAGGAAAAAACTGACTCTTATGATGTGGACGTGATGCGTGCGCTGATTGGTTCTTCAGCCGCCAGTTGTCATAGTAACTTGTTGCTTTTTTGGAGTATTTGAAGCTAATTTGGAACATAAATATTGGTGTTTACTCACGAAGAATCCTAGCAACGACGTATAATAATTGCTTTACAGAATAATCCATTTCAAAACAAAATCATCTGTTATTCAGAAGTGACCTTGCCGCCTTATGACGCCAAGAATAATAAATTACCATATGGCGCATTGGCGAGTGGGGCCGCGTTGGCTCAGTCGGTACGTGTATGTGGATTTTTGGAGATTATTGGGGGGGGGGGGAGGAAAAATACATGAAGGCAATGGGTAGGCACAAATGGGTTGGATGGGGCACAATTTATAGGGTTCCATGCTAAAACTTGAAGTTATTGGGGGAGGGGGCAAAGCTAACATTGAGGGGCACTTGCCGTCTCAAAAGTATATAAAGCAACACCCATGGGTAGGACTATTTACTCTTGACGGTACGATCGTGGTTTGGAACCCCACAACCAACGGGATTACCGTGTATTTACGGGGCACCGGTAGATTTAGCCCACCAGTTCGGGGTTTCATGTCTCGACCGAAACCAGTCCACCGGTTTCGGGTTCCCGGTGACTTTGGGGGCACTGTCAGATTTATTGAGAGGTCCCGACGGAAATGCGATTATCTTGGCACGGAATATTTTTTTCGTGGTTTCCGCTGAGTTTTCCGGGGCCCAGGATTAATTTGTTTTGGGCTCGTCGCGAGTTTTGGGGCCCCCGCCCGTATGTTTATTTATGGCTCCCGATTTTTTTTAAACCCCCAACATAAATTGTTCGTGTCCCAGCGCAGTTTTGGGGACCCCGTGCGATTTTTTTCCGGAGCCTCGGCGCAATTTTTCGGGCAAGAGTCTTCGGGGCTCCGACTAGAGTTTCCGGAACCCGATGCGAATTTTCTCGGCTCGACGCGATTTTTTCTGCACCTCTATTGAATTTGTCTGTGCCCGGGACGCATCTCCGGGTCACAGAGCGACTTGTGGGCCCTGGCGCGATTCTTTGGGGACCCGGCACAATCCTTTCTGGGGCTCCGCACATATTTTTTTCGGGACCGTACGCGATTTTGTGGTCCCCGTGCGAGATATTTGGGACTCCAGAGCGATTGTTCGCTCCTATGTTTATTTTGCAGGGTCCCAGTTCAATTTTTCAGGACATCGGCTTATATTTTATTCGCGTTCCGGTTTTTTTTTTTTTTTTTTTTTGGGGGGGAGGGGGGCACTAGCGTGATTTTTCGGGGTTCCTGCATAATTTTCCGGGGCTCTGGATGGATTACTTTTTTAGGGGTCCCGTCGTGATTTTTGGGTCCCCCGCTACGTTTATTCAGGGGCCCCGGTGGAATCCATTTGGACCGCAACGGAAACTTGTATAGCTCCAGTGCGGTTTTGTAGGCCCCCTTGTGATTTTGTCGGATCCTCGGCACAATTTTTGTCTCGTCAAAGTGTGATTCTTTAGGGCCCGAACGTGAGCTGTTGGGTCCCCGATACGTGTTTTCAGGGCTCGTGGCGATTTCTTCTCTCGAAACCTCCTACGAATGCTCTGAGCCTGGGTCGCTTTTTCGGGTGCCAGCACAACCTTTTTTTGGGACCCCGGCCGTTATAAAAGAAGTGTTTATTAGAAAATAAATCCATTTAGCCAACAACTCCTTCGTGTAATCTAAAGGCCTTACCTGTTTCAGTGACTGTGACCCTGTGCCTGTTCAGTGCCTGTTTCAGTGATTGACTCCTTGCACCTCAGCAACTTACTGATATTGCTGAAGGTAATACAAAATGTTCATGTTATATATAAAACATTTTAGCTCTTATTCCATAACTCCTGCATGAAATCCAAAGATATGCCATTCCCTTGTTCGATTGATTGACTGCTTGCACTTCAGCAACTCACCGACATTGCTACAGTACCACCAGGGGTGTTGTTTTATATACTTGTGTGGGGCCAGATTCCCCCTCAATGTTGGCTTTACCTCCCCCAAATAATTTCAACTTTTAACATGAGACCCCATGGATTGTGTCCCCAAATCCATTTCGGCCTGCCCATTGCCGTCATGTATTTTGCCCTCCCCACAAATCATCTTCAGAAATCAACACCCATGAGTACCACTGAACATATTCTGGTGAATAGCTATCCCCGGTCACATATATTGATTGAACATTTACTATTGGCAACTGTGGCAGTGACTGGACAGTTACCACTGGTGACAATGCTCAGATAGTTATCACTGAAACAGTGGCAGTGACAGGACGGTCAGATACCACTGGCAACAGTAGCAATGGCCGCACAGTTGCCACTGGTGAGTATATAGTGGCAGCGACCGGACGGTTACCATTGGTGACGGTTGTAGTGATTGGACAGTCAGGTACCACTGGCGACAGTAGCAGTGGCTGCACAGTTACCACTGGTGAGTGCACAGTGGCAGCGACCCGACGGTTACCACTGGTAACGGCTGTAGTGACTAGACAGTCAGGTACCACTGGCGACAGTAGCAGTGGCCGCACAGTTACCACTGGTGAGTGTATAGTGGCAGCGACCCGACGGCTACCACTGGTGACGGTTGTAGTGACTGGACAGCTACCACTGATGGCAGTGGCAGTGATCGGATGTCCATGATATTAGCAACGCATTCATGTCCATGATATTAGCAACGCATTCGCATTCGCATTCAGCATCCTATTCGCATACTCTCCGAATTCGTTTATTTTTTCAGGATATGATCTTCGTCGCTTGCAAAAGTAAGGCAAACAACGATTCTTCAGTAGGACGAGCGGTTCGATCTCCAGAGGTCCAGAGATGTGACTCGGGTCAAAAACGATGTACCGTATAAAATTCGAAGTATTTCACTTAGCCGAATGATTCCAACGCCTAGATGTCCGATGTCCATCAAGGATGCAGCACATCGAATTACGTGAACTTCAATGTCAAAGTTTGACCTCAGGTCACCGAAGTTGGTTTTACTCATGCACTATATCTATTTACGGGGTACCGAATAAAATCATGGTGGCACATTGGATATACCTAATTTTTGCAGGTCATAGTCTACATAGCACGTACATAGAGCACATCAATCAAAATGACCCATTATGCCCACTGATTCATCACCGTTCGCCAAAAATTCCCCAAAAATGCAATTATACCAAATTCTTGTGTACTCGATAATTTCCGCAAAATTTTACTTGGCACGACGAAAAAACACCCAGACATTGGTTATGGCCCATGGACGCAGCACATTGAAGCATCTGTCCTACAGTCTCATAGCTTGACCTATATTCGCAAAATACTGTTTTGACCACGCATTATTGCCATCTACGGGGTACCTGATAATACCCTCCTAAATATATTCATCGGATGGACATTAGCGCCCAAAAAATCTCCCATCGGACAAGAAAGCAGCACATCCAAGCATGTCACCTTCAAGATCACCATTTGACCTCAGGTCAACTTAGACTTTAACATTACACCCTATGGGAATATCGCGGTATACCGAATACAATTTCCCTGAATACATTTATCGGATGGATATTAGCGTCGAAGAATCGCCCACCGAGCAAGGACGCAGTACATCCGAGTATGTGACCGTCAGCGTCAGCGTTTGACCTCAGGTCAGGTTTAACGAAATTCAGAAAAAGAAAGTAGTCCACTTGGGTACCGTATGTGGGCCAAACGAAGCATTGAATGTAGACTATCTCAACACTGATGCATGCACTAGCAACACAAGAAGCAGCAAACCGCGTGACCTGACCTCTATCGATGACGCATTTCATCAGGTAGCACTAGCGTCCCATTCAACAACGCATTCAGAAACGAATTCACCAATTTTCCCCGATTCGTCTGAAAATTTTACACAACCTTCGCAAACATACCCGTACATGCATCCCGAGACCATTTTCTGCTACGACGAACCATTTCACCTTCAGAGGCGAAAAGGTCAGCCGGGCCAAATCTGGGGTACCGCATAACTTGCCGGAGAATTCACTTATTGGAATCATTCAAACGCTTGTGCCACCGCTATCATCGTGGCATGCAGCACACCAAGTCAACTGGTCACTCGAGGTCACCATTTGACCTCAGGTCAACGAAGACTTTAACATTACACCCTATGGGAATATCACGGTGTCACTTTCTTTTCTGAATTTCGTTAAACCTGACCTGAGGTCAAACGCTGACTCTGACGGTCACATGCTCGGATGTGCTGCATCCTTGCTCGGTGGGCGATTCTTCGACGGTAATATCCATCCGATAAATGTATTCAGGGAAATTTCATTCGGTACACCGTGATATTCCCATAGGGTGTAATGTTAAAGTCTTCGTTGACCTGAGGTCAAATGGTGACCTCGAGTGACCAGTTGACTTGGTGTGCTGCATGCCACGATGATAGCGGTGACACAAGCGTTTGAATGATTCCAATAAGCGATAATAAGCGATAAGTGATGATAGCGATAACTTGCCGGAATTATCCGGCAAGTTATGCGGTACCTCAGATTTGACCTGGCTGACCTTTTCTCTTCTGAAGGCGAAATGGTTCGTTGTAGCAGGAAATGGTTTCGGGATGCGTGTACAGGTATGTCTGTGAAGGTTGTGTCAAATTTTCAGACGAATCGGAGAACATTGGTGAATTCGTTTCTGAATGCATTGTTGAATGGGACGCTAGTGCTACCTGATGAAATGCGTCATCGATAGAGGTCAGGTCACGCAGTGTGCTGCTTCTTGTGTTGCTAGTTCATGCATCAGTGTTGAGATAGTCTACATTCAGTGCTTCGTTTGGCCCACATACGGTACCCAAGTGGATTACTTTCTTTTTCTGAATTTCATAAAACATGACCTGAGGTCAAACGCTTGCGCTGACGGTCACATGCTCGGATGTGCTGCGTCCTTTCTCGGTGGGCGATTCTTCGACGCTATTATCCATCCGATAAATGTATTTAGGAAACTTGTATTCGGTACACCGTGATATTCCCATAGGGTGTAATGTTAAAGTCTAAGTTGACCTGAGGTCAAATGGTGAGCTTGAAGGTGACTTGCTTGGATGTGCTGCTTTCTTGTCAGATGGGATATTTTTTTGGCGCTAATGTCCATCCGATGAATGTATTTAGGAGGGTATTATCAGGTACCCCGTAGATGGCAATAATGCGTGGTCAAAACAGTATTTTGCGAATATAGGTCAAACTATGAGACTGTAGGACAGATGCTTCAATGTGCTGCATCCATGGGCCATAACCAATGTCTGGGTGTTTTTTCGTCGTGCCAAGTAAAATTTTTCGGAAATTATTGGGTACACAATAATTTGGTATAGTTGCATTTTTGGGGAATTTTTGGCGAACGGTGATGAATTAGTGGCCATAATGGGTCATTTTGATTGATGTGCTCTATGTACGTTCTATGTAGACTATGACCTGCAAAAATCAGGTATATCCAATGTGCCACCATGATTTTATTCGGTACCCCGTAAATAGATATAGTGCATGAGTAAAACCAACTTCAGTGACCTGAGGTCAAACTTTGACATTGAAGTTCACGTAATTCGATGTGCTGCATCCTTGATTGACAGCGGACATCTAGGCGTTGGAATCATTCGGCTAAGCGAAATACTTCGAATTTTACACGGTACACCGTTTTTGACCCGAGTGACCTCTCTGGACCTCTGGAGACCGAACCGCTCGTCCTACTGAAGAATCGTTGCTTGCCTTACTTTTGCAAGCGACGAAGATCATATCCTAAAAAAACGAACGAATTCGGAGAGTATGCGAATAGGATGCTGAATGCGAATGCGAATTCGTTGCTAGTATCATGGACATTAGTAAGACAGCCATGCTATCATCTGAATCATTATAACACAAGGGAAACGACACTGAACCACCAGGTTCCGAATGGAAACTCTGATTGCAGCGGAGTTTCCAGACCATGGTCTGATGAGACCATGGTCTGATCAGAATACCGTTAAGACCATTGGAACAATTAGACCTTAGGTAAATTCCATTAGGAACTACTAAGACCATTAGGGACCATTAGAACCATGAGGAAAATCTTAATAGTTCCTAATTGTTTCCAATGATTTTTTTAGGGCGCGTTTGCCATATGGCAAACGCCGTCCGACGCTATCGTCTGGCTTCCAAGATTGTCGGCAAAGTGGAAAATGTAAACCTGCTTACACTTTTAAACGTTGCATATGCATACCGGGAGAAGTTTTGACCCAAATAATCCAACTGTTTATGAACGCCCCTCTTAGCTGTTTTGCTCATGATGGTCAGTGCATCTTAGTCTGAGGAGTCCAACTTCAACGACCCTGACCTTTGACTTTCAATAGTTTAGCTCGCTTAGCCGTTTATGAACGTCCCTCTTAGCTTTTATGCTCATGATAATCAGTGCGTCACGTACTACCGGTTTACTAATTTTGAAGGGAAACTGAAGAGTTCGTCCTGGCTCGATATCCCGCGAATATCTCAATGTGAATATGAATTTGTCGCTAATTTGACAAACGTTGTTAATTTGACGAACGTGGGGAGACGACCCAGTTATCCACCGACCTGCTGGGGAACCATTCAAAGTTGGTGAATATCCCGGTGAGCAAGGTGACTTTTTCAAGGCGATAATTGTGTTTTCAAGTGCATTATAATTTGGCACCGTTGATGTGAAGCCACCATCAAACTATCGCAGTGGCTCCAGCTAGTCAGTATGCACTCCAGGCAGAGGGCCAGGAGGTGGTGATCAAGTGGACCATGTGATTGTGTCGTGATTCTTTCACATTTAATTAAGCCTTTACACTTTGACTTCATGATGGTACCTATCTTGATGCCTTAACAGCTTCGAATAACCATGCAAAAGCTGTTCTTTTACATGTTTTAGAATGCAGTCAGAATATGATATTGATCTCCATAGGATTGCATACTGATGATCAGGAACCATTATGATGGTTTGGTGAATTTGTGTTTTATTGGAAGGTGATCTAATGCTGTGTTCATTAATATGGTTAACTTAATATGATGATTCATTTCCATTAAAAATGCCTTGCTTCTCAGTTTCCAAAACAATTTGTCCATGTGCTGCACTGCATGCAAAGTATGGCACTATTGACTAGATCTCATTTGTGCTGGGTGGGCTGCCAGCAGTGTGGCCGGTGTGGCTGTACTGAGCAGAGTGGGAAACTTACTTTCTGGGTTGGGAGTCAGAGTGCATACTGACTTCTTCCAGAGTACATTTTCATGGACATTATTTTTTATGCATGGAATCTGTTTACCAGTAACCGACCAGAAAAACCATGTAATCAGTACCTACATAATATGCATATGTTGTATGCATTCTCATTTTTGGTCAAATCAAATGTCAAAACAGGGACAAAGAAGTGAACAATGGATGGCACTGCCTGGCAGTGACTCATAACAATCAGCACTGTTTCGTTTCTCATAACTCACAGGAGCAATGCGCTTTCCTTTCACTGTTGGTCTCAGTACAAGGCTAGCCATATGAAAAACAAACAAAAATACTTGACACTTCACCTTCAACCCAGAGCTCATACCCACCTACGCAACCAATGTCCTACGTAATACGAACGCAACTCTGCTACAGCACACGCCACAGTTGGATGTGATCAAAGCAAAGGATCAGTCAAGGTCTTGTGTTTGCAGTATGACACTGTTAACCATGTGTTCAAAGTTGCTAATGGATATGACATATAAAAATTACCTTGCATTGATTGGTTGACAGACAGATTTCAGAACAGAAAACGCTAACGCAGCCAATTCTGGTTAGTGGCCTCCAGGACTCCAGAGAATGTCTCTTAAAACTGTCAAACTTTCCACTATATGGGTGGCAGGAACAAGTCTTCCGAGACGCTGCTCCAAAGCCGGAGAAAGTGTACTCAGTGCGCATGTGCATCATCTTGCAAGTCACTGTTGGCGCGTTGTTGTCAGCAATTCCGGTGGTTGAGATTGATGGAGTGTGTGAAGCTGTGGTCTGGCTGCTGACTGCTACAAAAGTGGTTAGTTTGAGTGGTGACCGTAAGTGGAATAACCGTTTTTTTTTTGGTGTCGTTCTGTGTTTGTTTTTATTGATATCTTTGTTCCCACATTTGTGTCGGAGTACATGTGAAGCCCATGCTATCCAGTATGAACCTGGAGTGCAAAAATGTATTCAGAGATAAAATATCTTAAGAAGTGCCTTAATTCCCACCCTGGTACTGAGTGTATAGGTACCTGGTGTGGGCAGGCCAATAATCCACTGACAATCTACACATGACTTAAAACATCAAGAGGGCAGTGATGGCTTAGTGGTTAAGGTATTCGGCTCTGGGTACCAAAGGTCCCAGGTTTGACGCAGTTTGGGTGGCACCATTAGCAGTGAATGTGCATAAAGTGTGTTGTGAACTATGCAATAAATGAGATAAAAAATCAAAATCACAAAAAGAAGAAGCCCAACAATTGGAGAAAACTGCAAAAATATATAGTTCACCACATTTGGCTGAGTTGCTAGCTGCCAATTTGTTCATATGCAAAAATCCCCTGCTGCCAAATTCAGTTCAGTGTCCCATGCAGTTTGAAATAGTGGGTTGTGAAGTGTGGGAGGCTGTTTGTGCTTTGATCATGTATGTGTAGTTTTCTATCAATTTGATGTGATGGACATTCTTTTATAGGAAAGATGCTTGGCTTAAGCCTCCTGGTTTTATTTTTCCTCTGGTGTTTTGGAATGTGGTGCATGTACATATTGGTCTACTTGATGTGGATTTTTGCCCTCCAGGTGGTGATTTTTTCTTTCTGTGGCTGGTGTGCCTTGTCAAGCCATTTGCTATGCTCTTCAGTCTGACATGCAATTATCTCTCAATTCACCTGGCTCTCTCACCTGGTTGGCTCCACAAATTCTCAAGTTATGTCACATGAGGATGAGTTCTGTAACAGATTGATGGGATCATGGATCTGTAGGTATGCCAGTCCTGGAGATTATACAAAATAGTGTGATCAGATAGACAACAGGTAGCAGGAACTGGAAAGCATACCTTAAGCACAATATAAACACTTTAGAGTAATCACTACATCTACTAATGCAATTTTGTCACCCTGGATTTATAAAACAAGTTCAGCAAAATTTAATACAGAGGCAAAGCTACCCTTTGCAATTTTATTAGGATACACTCAAGGTTGATGTATTTGTTATATTCATACTGGAATGTGCCAATATTCAAGTCTAGTGCAGCTTTAAATGCAGCCAGCTCTGCTAAGGTTACTACATGCTTAGGTAATTAATTATATATGGCACAGCATCTGAGGCTAAACATTATTTTCCTGCAATCTACTGATGAACATCTGTGAGCCAATTTCAATGAATGTACATATGTATTTGCCAAAAGTGCCAGTACCAACAT
Source organism: Ashinkailepas kermadecensis (assembly GCA_034440615.1). Taxonomy (NCBI): domain Eukaryota; kingdom Metazoa; phylum Arthropoda; class Thecostraca; family Neolepadidae; genus Ashinkailepas; species Ashinkailepas kermadecensis. The sequence goes on from JAOTOM010004476.1 coordinate 307,119, forward strand.
GTCAGGGATCCAGATGGCAGAATGGTTGTGAAAATGAATAGACATCTAGGTACTGCTTTTTCCTCTTTTTTCTCTAAATTTAATCAAAATTATTTCTGGGGTGGCTTTATGAACCAGGGTTCTATTGCCAAGCAGAGCTTGTTGTGTGAACCCCGGCCCCATCACCCGATCCATGAAGTCCAGTTCAACGGCAGAATTTAGACCGAAAGTTTAACATGCAGTCAATGCACTGACATGGCCGCCCGGCACCTCGTCTCCATCCTTATTGGGCCAGCTGCCAACTGACCCCCCCAGCTGGGGGCTAAATGTGAGCTCGTGAAGTGACTCGGACCCTGTGTTGCCAGGACAGGGGAGACCAGTGCAGGCCAGTGCTCTAATCAACTGAGCTACTGGGGCAGCAACTTCATGTAGTACTTCATGAACCCTCATGTATGCCTTGTCAACTGTTGACATCTCCTGTGGGTATATAATATGCATAAGGGAACCCCAGTGTACTTGTAGCCCTGCACATATTATTGCATCCAGGCAGTAGGACCCCACATGTTGCAAACATTATAATCCATTGAATGCATCAGGAAGTTTCCAAGCTAGTTGAAAAGTTCAACATGTTCTCTATGAAGTAAGACTGACACACCTCAAAATGTTTGAGATGGAAGATGGAAGAGTAACAGGAGGGACTCAATGGAAGCATGAAAGGTTTTGACATGGAAGCTGAACATGGACCAGGCTCAGTTCCTTGAAATCCAATTGATTATTGATTGAATGATGGCCATATTTCCCATCAATTCTCAAACATATACTCAGAAACAGCATTTGTTTAATTAAGACAAGTAAGATCACTGAGAGGTCAGTATAGGGAGTACCTTGTTTACCTACCCATGTTGTTTTGTGCATTGTAACAACACTGTTGTTTATTTTCAGATAAGTTAAAGTATGGTGCCAGGTGCAGGGCCCAATACCCTGAGTATTGGTGAGCTGAATGAGCTCATCAAGACATGGGAGGACAGCATCCGAGACACAAATTGGGATCCAACGCCCACCATCAAACGGTAAGGATTAAACCTGGGCCTATCAAACCATCCAATGGTAGGTTTGCAGGTCTGCATTGTGGTGCATATGATTGAAGCAATCCCTTGGGTTTCAAGGTTGAATTTGTGTTTTAAGATTATTTTAACACTAGTTCAGGTAGACTAAGCTGATTCTGAAGCCAGCTACATGCTAAGTTATTGCAGCAAAGCTAACCTTTAGATATTTGTTTATTCCTATCAGGATCTTTTCCATTGGTACATTGCTAGAAGCTTTTTCATATAGGCTTAGCTTTGCACTGATGTTTGTGAGTACTGAGTAAACAGAATATGCATACCCACCAGGGGTGGAGGCTCATGTACTTTTGGTATTGCTGGTGCAACACCAATCAAAATATTGGGGTTATGCAACACCAATAGTTTTATGTCCTTGCTAATGGTAACTCAGTATTGGTATTCACCCTCTGAATTTGGAAAGGGCACCAAACCCCTTTCAAAGAAACGGACAAACATTGCATGAAATGAAAACACTCATTGCATGCTGATCAGCTATCAGCTGACCAGGCTCTGCTTGTTCAGCATTATGAAAGGCTAGTTTTTATCACTTAAAAATTGAAAGGGTTCACACGATTTCTTCTTCAGCCACAAACTACAAAAAAAATAGCAGGTACGTCATGCCATGTCATGTATTGTCCTGTCCTGTCTTGTCCGGTCCGACCCTGCTCCTTGCTGCTGTCACAGTCCCACCTTTCCCTGCCCCTCCTGGTGGTGGGTCATCAGCAGGGTAATCTTCCCATCGACAGTGGTGTACTGTGACAAGGCTGGGTGAACCCACCACTCCCACTCTTGGTGGAGTCAGGTGGCTTGACTGGCCAGGGTCGGGCCATGGTTCGTACTGGTTGAGAAGCCTTTCTACAATTTCATGGCCACAAAGTAACTTGGAGGTTGGCTCACCATAAAACACCAAACTACCACCACCACCTTTCTACAATTTTGATGTTAATAGATTAGTATGATGGATTTGTGGAGCCCTTAGCAGTGGATTGTCAGGTTTTGAGTAGTCTATGGGCAAGGTGCCTGTCTTGCAGCTGAAGGGTTGTTGGTTTGAGTTCCACCTGTTGCTATTTTTCACCCACAACCAATCTGTGTGAGATATTGGCGATGTTATATGACAAAACGGTCATGTGTCACAAGACCAATAACCACCACCCAAGCTTGGAAAAACAGTTAAGTCCTGGATTTTTTACCCCCACAACATTATCCTCTCCAGGAAATCGTCTTCTGTTCTTCCTGTTTAGGGATGCTTTATGATATGTAGGGTGTTTACATCAGTTACATAATTGAATGCATATATTATTAATATATATGTATGTACACACATACATATATACATTCATATATATATATATATATATATATATATATATATATATATATATATATATATATATATATACATATATAACTTATATGATCTCTATGAATTATGACATGCTTAATAACAATAACTACACTCCTTTTGCTCTTTGTTTTAAAAAGCACAAATTCACTGAACTACAAAAGGGAGATTCTGAAGCTAGGGGTAGAGTGAAAAATATCCTCTCCACATTTGATGGCCACGACATTTTGCTCCACATCCAGTAGTCCATGACAAAGCCAACTCTGACATGCTGCAGGATCTCCGAGCTAGTAGAGGAGGAGAACAACAACTACCTGAAGACTGACCCGGACCCGTTCGACGAGCGCCACCCGACCCGCGTCAACCCGCTGTGCACGCTCGGTCAGCTCTTCAAGATCATCTGCAAGAAGGACAACTTCATGGATAAGGTTAGCACTGCAGATCTGTCACCATTGGCTAGGTCTAGCCGTGTTGCCACTGCCGAGGTAGAGTTCAAACC
>JAOTOM010004477.1:0-310454 GCA_034440615.1 Ashinkailepas kermadecensis
CTTCTGATCATGATCTACATAAATAGCATGCCATGTTTTGTGGAAGCACTCAGCAAAACTGAAGGAGGGTCTAAGCGACGCTTTTCCGCTCAGTCTGGTCTGGTTAGAGTGCTCCGTCAGTTCGTTACACCAAGACGTGACGTTCGTGACGCGGCCACATGAGCGGAGAGTCGAGCTTCCGACGGACGGGACCATCTCCTCTCTCGGCGCAACGTCCGCCAGGTTCCTGCAGGCAGGATTTTAGCGGCACGTGGCACGGAAGTGGTGGCTAATGCCTGCCGTGCAGCAGCACCGCTCGGGGAGTGTCACGACAGTCAGGTCGGTATGACGCATCAGCACCGTGCAGGAGCGTTACGAGAGTCAGACACACATGGCAAATGGAAAGCAAGCAGCCAAACCAGGACGAGGACTTCCATGAGCGCGCAGTCATGCCTTGTAGACTGACCTGACCGACTGACTTCCGCGATGGGATGGTGTCTGTGAAATAACCCAATTAAAGTAAAAATTTAGGAGGAAGGCTGTAGAGGCCGCATTTATCGATACCAAGGATTGCATCAATAGTTCACCTGGATTTGTCAAGCTTGCCAGCATGATAGCGTACCTGGTGCGGGACGATGTGGTGGAGGTGCAGCGGGCATCTGACCCGGGCTAGAAGAAGAAGAAGAAGAACCTTGGGTTCTTTTACGACGCATTCAACCGCTAGGTTATTTAGCGTCGCCAACCTCTCACGCCGATTGGCCGCGGGTGGACTCGGTAAATTCTGTCGATTGTGAGATTCGAACCCACGATCTTTCGATCAAGAGTCCGACGCTCTACCAACTGAGCTACCGCGGCCCCTGACCCGGGCTAGAGAGTTTGACCCACACCTACACACACACACACACACACACACACACACACACAAACGCACACACGCACACATACACACACACACGCACACACACACACACACATACACACACAGGGCGATGTGAATGATATTGGATCTGGCATTCTCGAATGTCATCCATGGTTTTGTGTATTCTGTTGTGTCGCCTTTCGGCACTGACTCAGTGTTTCGCACTATATCGTTCGTCAGGCCAGCGAGAGGTTGCGATACGTGTCACGTTTTGAACGCAGGTTTTCGAGTGCATGATTGTGCGCTTAAAGTTTTTAAATTTTGTAATTGTGTCACCCTGAAGAAGGCCGGTGGCCGAAAAGTTTGGTGATTTGTTTGTTGATGAAAACATAGTTTTTCTCACTGTGCCACTTATGTATAACTTGTCCAAATAGTATTCAATATATATATATATATATATATATATATATATATATATATATATGTATATATTTATATATATATATATATTTATATATATATATATATATATACATATATATATATATATATATATATATATATATATATATATATATATATATATATATATATATATATATATATATATATATATATATATATATATAAATATATAAATATATATATATATATATATATATATATATATATATATATATATATATATATATATATATATATATATATATATGCATATATACATATATATATGTATATATATATATATGTTTTATACGGCAGATATGCTCACGCAATACCGTGTCTATTAACGAGCCTTCGCGGTATCATCCAACATGAATTTTGAACAACACATGCACTATGTTGTCCAAAATTATTTTTTGTCCAACATTTTGCCCAAATTTTGCCCCGCTGTTTGATCATAGTGACGTGAGATTGCAATAGCCATGATTTAATTGTCGATTACCTCAGTACAAGTATGGGTCTGTATCTGTGTCTGTATGCATAGGATACGGAAGGAAAAGTGCGGAAGGTTGGGTGTTTGGTATTGTTATATGGGCGACCCAAATCTGAGCACTTCACCCACAGACGCCATGTTCTACGACACTGCGTAGATCAGAACGTAAGGATAGGGAAAATCTCCCTCCCGATCTCCCTTAACAATGGAAGCAAAAAATTAAGTGCTGTGCTTGTGTTCAATAAGGTCCACAGTGCTCAGCAGGACATTTCTGACGTTGCTTCGAAGAAAATGTCGTGTCTCAGACACAGCGATTTCTTGAACGTGCACTAAGGTTGAAAATGGTCCATGATTAGCTGAACCGCCACAATATTTTCCGCAGCATCGAAAACACACCCGTTGTCATTGAAGCTTAGTCATCAAATTACACCGAGTCCCACAAGACTCATTTTAAATCAATAGCAGGCCAAGAAATGTTGCATCTGTCAGCGCATTAAGTTTTCCGGGGCTCTTTTAAAACATGTTCTTCTTCTGTAAATAATATATAAAATAATTACATTTTCGCGCCTGACAGCAAGCATATGCGCGGAAATTGCCTTCCCCATAGATCCACTTGCACTTCGACCCTCATTTCACCGCGGAACTCTTCTGCTTCCCCCGGGTCCAGGTACCCATTCGGTGGCGCACTCGGTCGCGTCAGCTGACGTGGCGCGAACTTCACGCGCCAGACGCGGCCAAGGTCATCGGCTGGCGCGAGCGATATCAGATGAGCGCCGGTTGCCGTATCGATGCATCATATCACGTGAGCCGCGGCACGCCTCCTCGTCTCAACGGCGCCAGAGCGGGCGGCCCGCGGCGAGCGCAATGGCCTCGCAAGGCGGCCGGCCGAGGCGGCGACCGCGGCGGGCTGACCGCCGGGTGTCTCGCGAGTGCAACCACGGCTTCAGCGGTCTGCGACAGATGTCGCCCCCTGTCTGCTACGGCATCACCGCCGCTGTCTAATCAGCGTCACCGGAGCGGCACGGCGACCTAGTTTGGCGTGCACCGCGACCTCGCCGGCGCCGACGGCGCCCGCATGCGCCGCGGCGACCTTGCCTGGCTGACCCACCGGGCGGCGTCGAGGGCACACCTGGGGGACCTGACCCGACGCGGCCGCGCGCCGGCAGGCGGCGCTGGCGCGCCATCGATTGCCGCGGCGCCCATTGTACGCGGCGGCGCAGCGCGTCCGGAATCGATAGGCGCCGCGGCGCGGCCGGCGGGCGCGAGCAGACGACTGCCGACACCGCCGGTGCTCAGATGGCTGGTGAGCGGCCGCGTCGGTGACGACCGGCACGTGCAGACGCTCCGCATGTACGGCGGCCCGCCGACGCCGCCATGTCGTTGCTCAGCGTGACAGGTGAGTGGGCGCCAGCCGGCGGCGGCCGTGACGGCGGCGCCGCGCGCGCGCAGCTCCGCCACTCTCGGGCTGGTGTCGATTGTCGGCCGGCGATAGCCGTCGCGACTGGCGGCGGCGGGCGCGACGGCCGTTCAGGTTCGCTGTCGCTAACGAGGAAATCTGTGAAATTGGACTGTTGACGCCCCAGCTAATCAACGTCGAATGGGTGGGGATGAGGCGGCCCGCGAGACGTTTATGGTGACCGGGCGGTGGTGGGCAGTAGCTTCAGACTTGTTGGCAATGGTTTCGCCTGGCGGATCGGCCGGACGCTGGGTTCGCCAGCGCCTTCGTTCTCTGTCGTATCATTAGCTGGTTATACTATGGCCATTGAATTTATCGTGACCGCTGCACTGGCCTAGCTGGTCTTCAATAGCGGCTGTGGCGTAAACAAACAACAAGATACGTAATATCGGTGGTCTTCGTGCTGAATTGGCAGCAGTGAGAGCGAATGAGGATTCGATTTTGGGGCTGGGCAACAGACACGACGTTCTGGTAGACATCCAGATTGGGAAATGAGGTGCGGAATGAAAAGATCACGATTGCAATTTGTGGAAGGGGTGGCATGACTCCACCAAGCATTCAAAATAGATATGTGTAACACATGTGAGAAGCATACGATTATCTTAGGGGCATGATGCCTCGGATTCCCACAAACACTGACCGCTTGAACTGCCCTGTATAACATGCTCTGGCGCCTCGTTTATATAACATTGCTAAGTTGACTACGAATGCGGTTGTATCTGAACTGCGAAAATAACCTGAGGTAAAGCCGTGTCTTGTCGATTGTGCCTGTTCAGTTACAAGATCGTGGGTACATGTTATCGGCTGCTTTTGTTCGCTATCGCTATATTCTGTCCATGAAGGATGCCTTCACTAGTTACCACATTTTACATAACGCCGCTAACGCTGCCGACACGCTAGGTATCCTGGCAAAGCCATTGTGAATGGTGGTGTCTTTGGAACAGATATGTTCCAGTATGATGTGCACAACAGGAGTGCACTCGTTCCAGGGATGCTGGGGATTGTTTGCTGAGGATGCACAGTGTATGGAAATATTTATTACAGTGCGATGGGAAAAAATATCCGCAGCGGCCGGGATTGTCGATGGACACTGCACGTGCGCGACTGCCCTTGACATGTGCACTCCGCGAAAGCGGAGCAGATTGATCAATGTGGTGGTTGTTGGCTGATGCCACGCAGCCTGTGTACCCCGAGGCCAGGTGACCGCATGGCTGATGTCAATCCGATGGAAGTGCCGCTCTGAATGGCTGCATGCGGGATAAACTGAGCGGGAAGGCAGTAGAACAGCGGTGAGATAGACCGTGACACAGCGTGACGCATGTGGTAATTCCACAATTCGGCATATTCCACTGAGGTTTGAAATATGCGCACCACGTTCGACAGATAAGCGCGATTTAGACAAGATTGACTGAAGCATGATTGACACGAAGCACTCATTTCGACTAAAGCATGTATTATTTTTTAATGCGCATTTGCCGAAATTGAGGGCATTATTTCGCAATTGCGTATTCGATATTTGTCTTCGGACGAAAATCGAACGCCCATGCTTCGTTCGAATGCAAAGTGTCGAATTGTGGAAATAGGTTTTGCTTCATTGTGAAAATTCCTGGACGTCCTCGAAAATTGGATGCGCCACAGGTATACCTTCGCGGATTGTCAAGAGAGCGCAGTTGCGGTCTGGTCACCAGTTCCGTGTCGCGGTATGGTTCCCGATCCTGCGCTTGCAACACGGGAGCCCCATGGCCTGCCTGTGCCCTCGCTTGCCCAGCGCCCCAGTACCCTACATTGGAATATCGACCGTGCCGGTGGAGGGAGCTTTGCATCCGAACGCATGCAGTGGGTAGCGCTATTTCAGCACCGCACTTGGCAAGTCCTGAAATAGCATGCAGGCTTTGGTTGTGACCTTCCTGGTAGGCTGTTTTCATACCGGGCACAGTCACGTTTATGACAGTGTACTGCTGCCAAACTGGACCGGCAGTTAGCATCTGGCGCCAAATCTGGCCGCCAGCCACTGTAATGTCTGGGGCCACATATCGCCAATACCCACTGCAGTGTCTGGAACCCACTGTAGTACCAGTGTTCGGACCTGACTGGCAGCCAATGCAGTGTCTGGGGCCAAGCATAACGAATACCCGCTGTAGTGTCTGGTGCCACACAGAGCCAATACCCATTGTAGTGTTTGAGGCCAAACCTAACCAATACCCGCTGTAGTATCTGGGACTAAGCATACGCATTACGTGCTGCAGTTTCTAGGGCCAAGCCTAACAATTTCCCACTGCAGCGTCTGGGGTGAAACCTAGTCATCACCCACTGTAGTGTCTGGCCATAACCACTATAACTCACTATATTGTCTGGGGCGAAAACTCACCTACTGTAGTTTGTAGGGCCAAACATAGACATTACCCAGTGCAGTGTGTCTGAGGGCAAACCTTACCATTACCCACTGTACTCTCTGGGACCAGACCTAACCACTACCCACTGGAGTGTCTGGAACCAAGCCCAATCATTACCCACTGTGGTGTCCAGGGCCAAGCATAACCAATGCTTAATGTAGTGTCTGGCTCCAAACATAGCCATTGCCCACCATTGTGGCGGAAGCTAACAACACATTTGTATATGATAAGCACCAAGCCTGACCACCGGCTCATTCCCGAGCTAAGCATGACCACCAGTCAGTGCATGAGGCCAAACAGAGAAGACAGGGAAGGTGTCTGAGGTCTTCATCGTGGCGGTGAGCGTTTTGCAGAACACCTAGCCGTTCAGAATGTTCTGTGTCGTCATTTTGTCTGATTTTGTCTGATCACTTAGCCAGTGATCGGGTTTCTCACCGACAAACCTAATACTACCCGGCTGGGGCATCGTTTCAAAAGGGCGAAGTCAAGGAAAAAGATCCGGCGGTAGCTTGCGTTTTTTTAGCGTTACTGGCTACGTCAAGCGTGATTCCATATGCCATGTAAAACAAAACCTATCCAGATTAACACACTCATGCTGTTTACTGGCTACAAGAGTTTTTGCTGATGACATGGCTCCATTCAAATTTCATTCCACAACGATCATGACCGTGACTGACAAACGACAGGTTCGCATGTCCCATGTCCAATCTCATGACCGGTGACCTCCCGTTGACCATGTCCGGTCACCTTCTCAGTGACCGGTGATCTCAGGACACATGTCCACTGTGTCATGCCATCTCATGACCGGTGACCTCCCGGTGGCCTACCTGACGACTGGTGACCTCCCCAGTGATCGACGATCTCAATGGACGATCTCCCTGTCCCATCCCATGATCGGTGACCTTCCTGTGACCTCTCCGGAAACCGGTGACCTTACTGTGACCTCTCCGGAAACCGGTGATCTCCCTGTGACCGGTGACCTCCCGGTGACCTCTCTGAGACCACAGTGGGTGTTGGTTATGACCCCAGACACTACAGTGGGTAATGGTTGGGTTTGATCTCAGACGCTGCGGTTGATAATTTTTAGGCTTGCCCCAAGACATTGCAGTAGGTAAAGCAACCGGTGACCTCCCTAGTGACCGGTGAGCTCAATGCACATGCCCTCTGTTCCATCTGATGACCGGTGACCTCCCGGCGACCACGCTGACAACCGGTGACTTCCATGCACATGTCCTTTCTCCCATCTCCTGACAGACGACACCATGTTTGTTGCAGGGATGTCATTGTGCATCGCAGCAGGCATCGATAAGCGATGTCATCTCATGACCCGTAGCGCAGCATATTTGTCGCAGAACATGACGGATGAGGCATGATGTAACCTCTTGTCCGATGGCACATTAGTTTTGTCTCATCTTGCGATACGTGATACATGATCAATTTTTATGTTCAGTAGTGTAGCCAGGATTTTTGTGAAGATTCGGGTTACGGGTGCCCACCTCCTGAACGATAAGACATGCTTTCTGTCCCATTTCTTAGTCAAACGTGATTTCGTTTCAATCTCGTGATTCGCAACACATGATCTCTGTTGAATTTCATCCAACTGGACGTTATTTTTGCTCTGTCTCCTGGCCAACATAAGTCATGGCCTTGCCAGTGTCAGGCTCCGGGGAGGGATCTGGATGACCTACGGCAAGTGACAGGCTATGTTGCTCCCCTGCGGCAGATCGGGAATCATACCACGACAAGGAACTTGGTGACCGATAGCAACTGCGTGCTCTTGGCAGCCGGCGAAGACTTTCGCTTTAATGCGTTTGGTTATCGCGGAAGTGCACGAATTTCAAAAGGAACTCAAGCATATTTGGTCACTTCGGCATGGATAATGCATTCCAATTTGGGATGCTCCAAGTGCTCCATATTAGGCAGAGGTGCCCGATCGCGGAAAGTGCTTCAATTCCAGCATATGTGCATGCAAAAAAGTACGCTTTGGCCGAAATGTGTTGCAATCTTGCCGAATGTGGGCTAATCAGCCGAATACCGCGTGCATATTTGAAATTCCATGCAGTATGGCGAATGGTCGAATTAGCATAGACATCACGCTATGTTACGTTCATATTTGTCTCGCAGCCTTCCCGCTAAGTTCAAGTCGCAAATATCCGTTCAGCGCCACACCCTCCATCGAGCTGACACGAGCCGCGCGGTCATCCAGCCTAGGACCGCTCAACTTGTGTGACATGACGGCATAGTTACGTGACCGGCAGCTGGCTGGCTAGCTCTAACCCGGTGCCGGTTCGACCTGTTCCGGCTAAGGCCCGCGACAGAACCTTCCTTTGGAACAAGGCAGGCCGCACTTTAAGGACGATATTGCGGTAAACATTGTGAAAGAAACATAATTAAAAGACGATGTCTGATATTGAATGAAGAATAAAGGGATTGAAGTGCTATGACAAAACAAGTTATTACGGTTGCGTGAGCGTGACGGTCGGGCCGAGCTGGACCGGATAATTCACGTTATCTTTTGTTGTGCTTACTCAGCAGTAGACTTGTTAGAGTTTCGCTCTCGTTCGTAATAGAGCGGTCACCAGGAGGCTCCCGGCAGAAAATTGAAATGAAGCTTGCCATGAACCCACAAATGCGGAGTTATCATTTTCTCCATTTTCCCTCGAGGAACGGCGGCGAGAAGGAGAGGAGGTGAAAGGACTAGGATATGGGATGGGACATTAGACGTCTTGCAAATCAATCTGATCCGAATCTTTGTTGGGATGTTTTTATGTAGTCAAGGTTTATGCTAAGTATAATTTTGGGTGTAGACCATGAGATCACATTTCTGCCGGAAATCTTAATTTACCGGAATAATTTGTACCCATGCACTGTGCGGCCAATGTTTCAAGAAGACCACCTCGCTGCTTCGTGTCCACCGTTTCAGGCGAGCTGTGTGCTGACCTCAGTCGGAGATGACATGCGAGTGAGTGTAGCGACTCGAACTCTGCCTTGCTAAGACTATGAGACAAAAAGTCAGGACTCTGGTCAAGGAGCTTGTCTGTGTGGCTCGTACGCCATATTCCAGAAAATTAGCGACGGGCTGCGCTGCATCAATGGCAAGTATACCCGGAAAGAAATGACACAGAGAATATCACAGCTTTGGACTATAGAATTACTTAAAGCTTCTCAGATTCTACGAACAGTAGCCATTTGGTCGATTTCCTGGACATCGATGTTTGAAGATCAATCATTGAACATCACTGATCTCTAATAGTAAGCTAGGAGGGACCACTCTTCTTTACCGTATCCAAATGAAGCTATTCATATTTAATTGCTTCACGTGTTCTGGGCATGGTGATGTCAGTCTTTTGAATAACAGCTATGTCTGATGATTACCTCGCTGCCACAAACATAGCATAATACTGGACAAAATGCGCAGTCCTGTGAAGTGTAACGAGAGGTATAAATGAGACCTTTTTGTCAAAAACACAATCGTCGGTCGCACTTACATGAAACTTGGCTACGACTCGCGTAAACTTGGCTACGACTCGCGTAGGCCAGACAAATAAGCTGGCAGAACATGGTAGGCTGCCTGATTTACCCCTATAGCATAGGGTCATGCATGTGACTTTCAGAAGCATTGACGTCATCTGGACATTGACTCAGAGCTCGATGCCACTGCTCGTCACAAATATAAATGGAAAGAATGAGACATTCGCAGCCTGGTCGAGCCCAACGACACGCCCGACTGCTATCATCTCTGTCCAGGTTGTGATAGTTCGCCGAATGGCTTCTAACTTGGAAGATGTCAGCATGCTGATGACCCGAGAAGGTCACCTGTAGACCAGATGCAGATAGAGATGCATACCTGTATTGGGACAAGACAGGTGCCGCCGTATGTGGCGACCGAAGATCGGCACGGGAAGCCACAGCATTCACTGAAACTAGGAGCTGTACATTGCATGTTGATGATGGTGACAAACGTTACTTGCTGGATGAATGTGAAAATGGCCATGATAACCTGAACTCGAATTCAGGCGTGGATCAAAGCCAGGGGGAGGGAGATCAGCGTCATGGCCCCCCACCACGACCACATTTTAGGACAACACGTATGGTTATCTGCGATGCTCTTCAAAGCCAGGGGGAGGGAGATCAGCGTCATGGTGCCCCACCACGACCACACTTTAGGACAACACGTGTGGTTATCTGCGATGCTCTTCAAAGCCAGGGGGAGGGAGACCAGCGTCATTGTGCCCCACCACGACCACATTTTAGGACAACACGCATGGTTATCTGCGATGCTCTTCAATCATAGACACATTCTACGCAGACAAGATTGAATGAATGGAGCAAAGAGCCGTTCGTCACCGGTCTGTCTTCCAAGGATTGCGGAGAAGGCCAGCAGATATGCTAAGTTATTAGAACTTCGCCTAATCGCAAGTGTTTGATAAGGTTTTGACCTTTTGGAACTGGAATGCATTTTTTTCGCCGTTCTGACAAGCATTTAGAGTAAGATTCGATGAAAATGGTTGCTAACATTCACTTCATCTTGCCGAGCTTCATTTGCTGCACTGCTGTTTATTGAGACTACTCTGACCGTATATCCGTTTTAGGTCATGGCTGCCCCCGTACCCTTCCAAATCAGGTGATCTTTTTTGGGACTTGGTACACTCTTATGGATTGAATTGAATTTAGCTAAATACTTGAATTGACCACAGCAATTCAGCTTTCTCCAAGACTGCTAGGCCTACCGAAGGTAATTGGCTGGATCCAGCTTTATTCGAATCTAAATAAGACTACTAACATGACATGCTTTTAATCACGCGGATGATGTGTGTATGGGCAAGGGTTTAGTGAACTCCTGTACTTGTCGGATGTTGCGCATCCAGCTAACACACATGTATCGATGCCGCTGGAGGCATCATGGTATTTACTGTTAGAACATGGAATAGTTCGGTCGGGAGTCTGAGTGGATGGGCCGCTGGATAAATTCAAATATACCCAAAAGTATTAGCTAGAGGAGGTAAGGGTACAAGCATGCCTTTTCGCATGTGGCAACCTGATGTAGTAATCTCATCCAGTTACGTTTGGAAACGAATAAAAACGTGCCTCGTTTTTCCTGACAGATATCATTCTGGGCTTGCAAGAGCCCAGGTCAGGATGTCTGGTTCAGGATATCCGATCTTCAACGCTTCTTACTATCCTCCCAATCAAAATGGTATCGTTAGGCGTCAGACGCAATGTCAATGCAGACATCGGGGGATCTCCAGTAAAGAAAGAAAACAGGTATGTTCCTGATGCAATTCAAGAACCTGAAACATGCGCCCGCGACAAGCGCGCCCGGATGCTGACTAGTGTGTGCGCGAAGAATGTAGTTACAATTTATGAGACTCTGTCTCCATAAAATATGATGCGAAGTGCATTTATGAAAGTTAGCTTGCCTTCAGACGTCAATTGTATTGCCACTTACAGTGACATATTGCGCATATTGTTGCTTTCCGTATTTCCTTCTGGAACTATTTTCAACCATTTCGACGGCCGGCCGCCGGCGGCCCCGGCCCGTCCCCGACCGCCCGCCATTCATAATATGGCGAGGCGCGGGATTCCTATTTCCTGAATGTTAATGGGCCACAACACCAAAAGTACAGGCAGATTTTCAGATTTGAAACGATAGGCGATATGCCTGGCATGAGTTCCGTCACCATTAGTGTTGAGGCCGACAAGTTTTCACGAAATTGTTTAAGAACATCGCGCTTATGGGCATTGCAGGGAAAGAATGCATCTACAACCGTTAATTTCTCCTACACTATTTTGGCGTGGCAGAGCCGATGTTGCTTAGTATTGTTGAAGGGTAGAACTTTACTTTTCGTCGTGCCACCGCTCGGCGGCCCTACGGATCCTCTAGACAGCAACCGTCGGCGCTTGACGTGCATCGAGCCATGCCAGAACCTCAATAATGCCGGAAAGCTTCATGTCAAAAGGTAAAAAGTGACAAGGTTAGATATCTATAAAAGTAGTCGAGTAGGGCATCGGAAGGCAGCTGATTTTATGCCGGTTTATTTGAGACCATTGGAAATTAATTCGCTAATGTAGAACATATGATATACAATTAAAAGGCATACAATGTGATAATTTGAGACACAAATCCTGGAATTGAGTGCAAAAATGACAGGGTTAGATATATATAAAAGTAGTCGAGTATAGCATCGGAAGGCAGCGGATTTTATGCCGGTTTATTTAAGACCATTGGAAATTAATTCGGTAATGTAGAACATCTGATATACAATTTAAAAGTGATACACTGTGATAATTTGGGACACAAATTCTGGAATTGAGCGCAAAAGTGACAGGGTTAAACCTTCATGGAAGTTATTCAAGATGATATAAAAATGTAGTACGTTCGACTTTCGTTTATTTAAGAACATTGGAAATTGTCAGGACGTCACACAGAAGATGTATGACACGTTTTTATCACAAGATGTTGAGTTGCCAATTGCTCCCATTTCACTTTAAGGGTAAAGTGACAGGGTGAAATGATTTGATAATAAAACGAACTACACATCATAAGGGAGCTTGTTTCATTGTTGCTCAAATTGGACCATTGGAAATTACTTGCACCTCGTCTAGAAACCAGAATATAGCATTAATCAGAGCAAGCCCACTCTGGTGGTGTTCGTTCACAATCCACCACCAGATCGGCGCCACCGGTATTATGTCCGCTTATGACGCCTAACGTGGTAGTGCCCTTACTGTAATGATGCTTATTGCGTTCGGATCGACTTGAACTGGCACTGCCTGGCGTTCTTTTTCATCAAATATTACGGCTTGTTTGCTTTTTCGACCTGGAATTATGTAAGCAAATGTTGATTTGTCTCTGCAAACTGCAAGAGGGAGGGGAGGGTAAGGAAGGAGAAGGGAAAGGAGGATGAAAGGAGGGAACGGGAGTGAAAGGGAGGGAAGGGAAGTTACGTTAACAACATCATGAAGCTACATTTGGAAGCGATTAAAAGCATGCCTTGTTTTCCTCACACATATCATTCTGGACTTGCAAAAGCCAAGTCTCTTTCATGATATGCGACCTCCAACGCTTCTCACTATCCCCCGATCAAAATGTTGTGGTGGTGCCCTTGCAATAACCTTGCATATGCATAATGCTTATTGTATTCTTATTGATTTGAAGTGGCACCACTTGGCGTTCCTTTTATCTATTATTACGATTTGCTTATTTGCGGTAAAGGTCAGTACGCCAATCCCAGACTCGAATAAAGTCAGTATGCCGGTCCCAGCCGCGACAAAGGTCAGAAATCCAGAAGCCAGAAATCTGGCCAAGGTCATTGCTTTAGTCCAAGACCAGGCCAAGGTCAGTGTGCCAATCCCAGACCCGAATAAGGTCAGTGTGGACAGGATTGGCCTGCTTCATGGACAAGGAGTCAAGTCAGGTACAGT
Organism: Ashinkailepas kermadecensis; assembly: GCA_034440615.1. Taxonomy (NCBI): domain Eukaryota; kingdom Metazoa; phylum Arthropoda; class Thecostraca; family Neolepadidae; genus Ashinkailepas; species Ashinkailepas kermadecensis. The sequence continues at coordinate 13,050 of JAOTOM010004477.1, forward strand.
GCGACGAGTTCCTCGACCTTGTGAGCTCTATATGACGAAATGAATGGAGCGAGTAAACGATTAGCGTTTAAGTGAATAAGATTGAATGCGTGAAGTGTATATTGTTGAGTTTAGTGATTTTAGTTGTGAATCGTTTAGTTGTTAGTAGTTATTTATTTGTTGTTTAGTTGTTTGGTAGTGAATCGTGAATTTAGTTGAGGCGGCTGTAAACTATCGGAAGTGCTAGGAGCCCGTGAGAAAGTTTGTCATGCTGAACGATACAGGCTTACACTAAGCGTATTGCTGCAGATACATACCAACGGAACTTGGCGCGTAATAGCAAGATACTGGTCACGTATGAAGCAACATAGCGTACGTCGTCGCCCTGGTATTCTGCTTGCTTTGTGGTTCTTTGATTGCTGCTTTGAATTACAAGGGAACGGGCAGCGGGTTAAAGAGTGCTTAGAATGATCATGACCAGAACATTAGGAGATTCTTGGCACATAACTTGGCAACACTTCGTGAGAACACCGCCAACAACGTGATCCATTGTTTATTTTTCCGTGGTAACAAGCTGGCAAACTAATTGCCCTCGCACACTCTAGAAACATGGCTGAGTGTCCGCCAGCTTCGATCGACCGAGCCGAGCATAAATTGAACATAATTGGACGTTGATAAGTATATAATATTCACCGCGTCGTGTGCTGTGTGAGGCCAGGTGACCGGCTTACGCGACCTGTTCTCTGCTGGTAGCGTTATTAGTATGACGGACTCAGACCTATGCATTTCTGAGACTATTTCCTGGGAGACGCACGCCACCGGCCACCTCCCTTCCCCCGATACAATGTTATTCGGCTAATGTTGACGTGGTGTGCGTGTCATGCAACAACTGGCAATTATAGTCTCAATTTCCTCCGTGGTTGGAGAGCATTGTTCGGGACTACTTGTTAGCAACTGACCCGTCTTCTGTTTGTTTCAGTTAAGCGAGCAAAGTTCGTCGGACCACAAGGTACGTACGAGCCATGTTGTACAGGTTGTTGTGTAGCATGACACGTCTTCGTCTTGTAATATTTATCCTACTTGTCAACAGTTCTCGCACTGTCATGCTATTGAAGATGCCAGAAACACACCCACCATAGTATTGCTGTGGTTTACTCAAGCTGCAAGTATGAGAAGGGGTTGATTTAGCACATACCACTTGATGAAGTGGAATCGCTGGTTTTTCGTCTATTTTAGATCTTCTGAAACCTGCTCATCTATGCAGCTTCATTAAAAAAAAGGCCACGTTGGGGAGGTCCGAATGTCCCGATGGCCCTTCCTGGACTTACCAAGGAGAAGGGGGATGGTGGGCAATTAAAATGCAAGCATAGAGGGGATAGAGTCATTAATTTGATAAGTAATTAACTGCCGGATTGATTGATTTATTGATTAATAAATATAGTAACCAATGGATTTGTGTACATATGACGTTACTATGACTGATATGACGTTACTATTATGGGGGTTTTCCCGGTGTAACATTTGCTTACATCTTGTGATGCTCGATTGTCTCAATTGTCCAGGGATCACTCGCTTCACGGAACGATGTTAAGATGATTACAGCTGTACTCATGTCACATCTCCCAGTGTCCAATGTCATAACAGGTTGAACGCCGTGCAGCCAACCTGTCAGCGTTGGAGTGTTTCCAGATCCTTGCAGCTGTGAGTTGACCAGGATTGTACCTCGTCAGCCAAATGGTGACGTCGTCAGCTGCGAGTTGACCAGGATTGTACCTCGTCAGCCAAATGGTAGCTTTGATGACGCAACATATGCTGGCATGCGCCTGGAGTCGAGCCGTCACATACCCCGTTTGCGGCACATAACGGTAACCGTGGCGCCGTCACGTTTCCTTTGCAGCCAGTCAACTGAGCACGTACTGTACACTGAAGCTGCAGCATGTCAAGTCGACCACGGTCACTGTCAAGGGCGCTGAGCCGTGCTGGGAGCAGGACTTCCTATTGTGAGTATCCGCCCTGCACGAGCAGTGTATTGTAGGGAGGGCCCACCCCGACCACGGTCACTGTCAAGGGCGCTGAGCCGTGCTGGGAGCAGGACTTCCTATTGTGAGTATCCGCCCTGCACGAGCACAGTGTATTGTTGGGAGGGCCCGTCCCGCATGGGCGGACCTTACTCTTGTCAGCACCCGCCTCGTGGGAGCCGATCTTACCCTTGTGAGCACCCGCCCCGCATGAGCGGACCTTAGTCTTGTGAACACCCGCCTCGCGGGAGCTGGTCTTACCATTGTGAGCACCCGTTTCACATGAGCGGGTCGAGAAAATATTGTTTAACTTTTCCGATGCTTTGGTATGTCGAAGTTCGCCCAGAACGGCAATATTTTCGTCAGTTGTCCTAATCACATCGTATTCGGAAGCCTGATGTAAGCATGGCAATGGAAACCGAGCTGCCGGAATACATGAAGACGATTTGTCCATTTTTTGGCCGCCACTTTCAGATGAAACTTACAGAACGTCATATATTTTTAACCATGACATGACGTCTGTGAGTATAGTTTTCCTTCTTACGATGCATACCTCATGGATTTGGGATGCGATACATCCACCAAATTGCATTACTAAAGCCAGAAACAAAAAGCGTCATCCCTCCCTGGGACTGAACTCGCGAACATCAACGGGACACACATCAACACCTATGCAACATACGGGATGGGTGCCGAGTGCCGGCTGCGGTGTGTGGTGTATGGTAAGCTGCCGTACACGGGAGTGCCATCTGTGGTGTGTGGTGTATGGTAAGCTGCCGTACACGGGAGTGCCATCTGTGGTGTGTGGTGTATGGTAAGCTGCCGTACACGGGAGTGCTATCTGTGGTGTGTGGTGTATGGTAAGCTGCCGTACACGGGAGTGCCATCTGTGGTGTGTGGTGTATGGTAAGCTGCCGTACACGGGAGTGCCATCTGTGGTGTGTGGTGTATGGTAAGCTGCCGTACACGGGAGTGCCGACGCCGTGTGTGGTGTATGACAAGCTCCTGTACGCGGGAGTGCCATCTGTGGTGTGTGGTGTATGGTAAGCTGCCGTACACGGGAGTGCCATCTGTGGTGTGTGGTGTATGGTAAGCTGCCGTACACGGGAGTGCCTATCTGTGGTGTGTGGTGTATGGTAAGCTGCCGTACACGGGAGTGCCATCTGTGGTGTGTGGTGTATGGTAAGCTGCCGTACACGGGAGTGCCATCTGTGGTGTGTGGTGTATGGTAAGCTGCCGTACACGGGAGTGCTATCTGTGGCGCGTGGTGTATGGTAAGCTGCCGTACACGGGAGTGCCATCTGTGGTGTGTGGTGTATGGTAAGCTGCCGTACACGGGGAGTGCCATCTGTGGTGTGTGGTGTATGGTAAGCTGCCGTACACGGGAGTGCCATCTGTGGTATGTGGTGTATGGTAAGCTGCCGTACACGGGAGTGCCATCTGTGGTGTGTGGTGTATGGTAAGCTGCCGTACACGGGAGTGCCATCTGTGGCGTGTGGTGTATGGTAAGCTGCCGTACACGGGAGTGCCATCTGTGGTGTGTGGTGTATGGTAAGCTGCCGTACACGGGAGTGCCATCTGTGGTGTGTGGTGTATGGTAAGCTGCCGTACACGGGAGTGCCATCTGTGGTGTGTGGTGTATGGTAAGCTGCCGTACACGGGAGTGCCATCTGTGGTATGTGGTGTATGGTAAGCTGCTGTACGCGGGAGTGCCATCTGTGGTGTGTGGTGTATGGTAAGCTGCCGTACACGGGAGTGCTATCTGTGGCGCGTGGTGTATGGTAAGCTGCCGTACACGGGAGTGCCATCTGTGGTGTGTGGTGTATGGTAAGCTGCCGTACACGGGAGTGCCATCTGTGGTGTGTGGTGTATGGTAAGCTGCCGTACACGGGAGTGCTATCTGTGGCGTGTGGTGTATGGTAAGCTGCCGTACACGGGAGTGCCATCTGTGGTGTGTGGTGTATGGTAAGCTGCCGTACACGGGAGTGCCATCTGTGGTGTGTGGTGTATGGTAAGCTGCCGTACACGGGAGTGCCATCTGTGGTGTGTGGTGTATGGTAAGCTGCCGTACACGGGAGTGCCATCTGTGGTGTGTGGTGTATGGTAAGCTGCCGTACACGGGAGTGCCATCTGTGGTGTGTGGTGTATGGTAAGCTGCCGTACACGGGAGTGCCGACGCCGTGTGTGGTGTATGACAAGCTCCTGTACGCGGGAGTGCCATCTGTGGTGTGTGGTGTATGGTAAGCTGCCGTACACGGGAGTGCTATCTGTGGCGCGTGGTGTATGGTAAGATGCCGTACACGGGAGTGCTATCTGTGGTGTGTGGTGTATGGTAAGCTGCCGTACACGGGAGTGCCATCTGTGGTGTGTGGTGTATGGTAAGCTGCTGTACACGGGAGCGCTATCTGTGGTGTGTGGTGTATGGTAGGCTGCCGTACACGGGAGTGCCATCTGTGGTGTGTGGTGTATGGTAGCTCTGTGTGGTGTATGGTAAGCTGCCGTACACGGGAGTGCCATCTGTGGTGTGTGGTGTATGGTAAGCTGCCGCATACCGGGAGTCGCCTTGTGTGTGGTGTATGGCAAGCTCCTGTACACGGGAGTGCCATCTGTGGTGTGTGGTGTATGGTAAGCTGCCGTACACGGGAGTGCCATCTGTGGCGTGTGGTGTATGGTAAGCTGCCGTACACGGGAGTGCCATCTGTGGTGTGTGGTGTATGGTAAGCTGCCGTACACGGGAGTGCCATCTGTGGTGTGTGGTGTATGGTAAGCTGCCGTACACGGGAGTGCCATCTGTGGTGTGTGGTGTATGGTAAGCTGCCGTACACGGGAGTACCATCTGTGGTATGTGGTGTATGGTAAGCTGCCGTACACGGGAGTGCCATCTGTGGTGTGTGGTGTATGGTAAGCTGCCGTACACGGGAGTGCCATCTGTGGTGTGTGGTGTATGGTAAGCTGCCGTACACGGGAGTGCCATCTGTGGTGTGTGGTGTATGGTAAGCTGCCGTACACGGGAGTGCCATCTGTGGTGTGTGGTGTATGGTAAGCTGCCGTACACGGGAGTGCCATCTGTGGTGTGTAATGTATGGTAAGCTGCCCGGACGCGGGAGTGCCGACGCGAACACTTTTGAACAAATATTGAGAGTACTTGAAGATGAATATTGTGATGGAAGTTGGTAAGGCTTAAAATGGAAAGAGAAGATCTGGTTCTGAGTGAGAAAACGGGAACTTGAAATGCGGTATTGTGAGGTGTGAAAAGCTGTTAAAGACTGCCCAAGAGCGGAAATGCCACCACGAACCTCCTTCTTTGAAACAGATTAAACTGAAATCATGAATAATATTTGGATCAAACTTAGTAAAAATAAAAATAAAACGACCACGCCTGACTCTGAGCGAACACGTTATAACGAGAAGCGCTGCAGCAAAAACGTTTCCGCGGTTTCCAAGATGTGACGGCCGAGCCGGGTTGGCTCTGGCCAGACCGCCCAGATACGCCCAGATACGCCCAGATACGCCCAGATAAGATCAGACAAGCTTAACTACCATACAGTTAAGGCGGTAGGCCGAGCCGGGTTGGCTTTGGCCCAGATAAGATCAGACAAGCTTAACTACCATACACACTGGAGTAGACTGGCTCAGGCCTCGCCTTCGCTCGTAATAAGTCACGCACATCAACCATATCAAGCACTGTTCGAAAGCCAGAAAGATGACTACATCTTCCTCTTGAGAGCATCGAAAGGAAGACATGTATTCCTTTCCCTTCAAATAATTGCATTGTTCAATCATATTAGAGGGAATGAAGCGATTTGTTCTTTATACTTTGCCGTCAATTGCACTTAGGATATCCAATGGATTCCTAAGACCAGCTGAAACCGTGAAAGCCCGTGAAAGCCTAAGACCGTGAAAGCCATTCCACTGAAAACAGCCCTAACCAGACATTGCCTACAGTCAACGACGTTCGGCCAAGAACGCCATTGACTTGGGTGGAGGGAGGCGCTTAACGCTTACCTATATTAGCATTCAAAGGACGGATCGAGCGGATTTAAAAGGTGCTCTGCGCTCGGTGACATAGCACATTTGGTCGTGGAATCCATAAATAACGTTACAGGTCAGGTCAAATGAAAATAATGAAAATGTTTCGAAAACTCCAACTCCACACCAATGTATCTCCGGACGCAATCACCTGACACCAATCTGACACCAATCACCAATCACCTATTTAGACGGCACTGGATGGCCGTGGATGTCGAGAGTTTCACGGATGCAAAGGGTTGCCTTTTGGTGTCATGGTTGACAGCATGTTCAGGTCAAGTAAACATTGATAATTTGACTAAGCCGCACCTCGTGACCAATGATTTCAACGCTCAATGGTTGAGTTATACATGGTAACAATATAATGATGACAACCAAAGTAAAGTAGTAATCGATTGGTGATTACGAATCACTCATAACTGACCTATGATAACATTTATATAGTTTCAAAAGTGCCTTGGTTTAATCATTCTGTCATATGAACTTCGTGTTGCTGGCTTCCATAACAACATATTCAGATACACTTTGATTTGAAATGGTATCTGTTTGACCTTTGATGACCTGGGAATGTCACATTAAATGTGCTCCCAGGCAGCCTTTGCACATCGGGGTGATACGTTTATTTTCATCTGTGACAGGTACAGTTAGATTCACTACGATTCCCATCGAGCGTTTCCAGTGGAATTGGACGACTTATGATAATTACATTCATACATTCGAATTTCCTTCGTATTTCCTTAAACGGATAATGCATTGCCAAACCGACAATTCCATATAGACGCCCCGAACGAATCGGCCTAAGCGCTTCGATTGCTCCCATCCAGCTTCGAATTTACTTTCGGGTGCCCATGTAGCCTGAGTGAGACAATTATAACTTGAAATGGTGTGGTGCAGCGTTAAATGTTGCTTCAACTTGCCCGCTGGCGGAACTTTCGCCCTGAACTTCTTGTTGATTACAAATGAATAGTACTCGATGAGCAACATGGCCAAAACTTGGCAAACATCTAAATTATAGGAGCACATCTGACTCTGAGTGAAGAAATTACATAGTGAAACACTGAAACAAAAACTTTCTTATGGCTAAAAAGCGCAATGTTGCATCGAGCCACTCAGATCAACTTTCGTCCATGCCATGTACACAAGAGTATATTCTCTCAGGCTTCGCCTTCGCTCGTAACCATACACACGGGGATAGACTACCCCAGGCTTCGCCCTCGCTCGTAACCACATTCACGGGAATAGACTCTCCCAGGCTTCGCCCTCGCTCGTAACCACATACACGGGAATAGACTCTCAGGCTTCGCCTTCAATCGTAACAACATTCACGGGAATAGACTCTCTCAGGCTTCTCCCTCGCTCGTAACCACATACACGGGAATAGACTCTCTCAGGCTTCGTCCTCGCTCGTAACCACATACACGAGAATAGACTCTCTCAGGCTTCGCCCTCGCTCGTAGCCACATACACGGAATAGACTCTTTCAGGCTTCTCCCTCGCTCGTAACCACATACACGAGAATAGACTCTCTCAGGCTTCTCCCTCGCTCGTAACCACATACACGAGAATAGACTCTCTCAGGCTTCGCCCTCGTTCGTAGCCACATACACGGAATAGACTCTCTCAGGCTTCTCCCTCGCTCGTAACCACATACACGAGAATAGACTCTCTCAGGCTTCGCCCTCGCTGGCAATTAGTCAGTGGAGATTGCTTCAGTTCCTGCTGTGGGTACCTATTGCTCAAGGTAACAGTGGAATTGGAAAGTGATTGCGTGCTGGACGCAGACGTCCACCTGTTATCAAATACACTATGCAATACTGCTTACCTACATTGAGTATGCAGTTCTCAACTTAATAACTTCGGTGGAACTAATTCCCGTTCTTCGCTGTCTAAGTATCCTATCGCTGTGAACATTTGTACCTTGTTTCAGCCACACAGTCTGCCACGCACCTCTATGCCAGCATTTGTGATGCTTCCGATCGCCATTCCACTGTTGCGTTTCCCACCTCCCATGCCTTTGTGACGTTCCTCATGCCATGTACATGACATGGGGGATGACATGAGATCCAATGTACATATGATAGGTCACTGTCTGTGAGAACGTTGCAGACAGTGGTCTGCGCGGTTCCCCATCTCCCACTGGGGTCATCTGCGACGACCCCGGATCCCGATGTAATCATCTGTGCTGATCACCTCCTGACAGCATCTGTGTCGTTCTCTTTCCAATTTCACCATCTGTAGCGACACTACATCCTCGTATGTAGATGTGGCAATCATGAACCCAGATGGTCACGAATACAGAACTCTCGTGGGAAGAACACATTAACCATGCTAATGATTGATGCTTTGGAATCCTAATAGCTTTGATGCATTCTAGGCATCTCCTGCCCCCAGCCTCTTACCAAGGATTATCGACGTCCGTGTGTTGTCTCACATTAGACACTGTGTGCAAGTGTACGGTAGCGCCAACCGAACACGCATTGCAAAGTTGCAAACAGTCTTGAACTTTTCCCACAAGGGTTATCTCAGGTCGTCGCAAATGCGACCGAATTTCTGAGGTGGCAGAACACCTAGAATGGTTTTGCCCACCTGAGCTTGCATCGCATTTCGACTTTCGTTCTATTCACAGCATTTTGACCTGCGATAAACCCGCTGTGTTGCATTCAGCTCTGATGCACAACTGCAAACACTTGGTCCGAGATACCAGTCGGTGACCTCACCTATCTGTGCCCCGAGTCAGGAATAATTACGAACAGCGGCGATACATGTGTCGTGCCGTGCAACTATGCAACCAGCAAGCAATATGTGGCGGTCTTTCCAGCATATCGCAACGACTGTTTAAACCTGTAAGATGGTGGATTCTGACCCCACAACCGCCGATATTACTGTGTTCACCTGCGACTAACCGGTGTGAGAGGTTGGCGACGCCAAGTGACCCAGCAGTCGGATGTGTCGTAAAAGAACCTAAGTACCATTACCACCGACTGTCTAAGCCAAAATCCCGAAGTCATTCCTCATGCTTGTCTGCTATCATCATGCATGTTGTGTTCGTGTGAACGTGAGCATGTATGTCTATGTATGCGTGTGGGAATTCGTTTTTGTGTTGATAATTTGTATTTGCGTGTGTGCTTGGAGATTTCCTTCACTATGCACTCTGTAATGATGATGGACGACGATGAAAATATATCATAGTAAATAATATATATATATATATATATCAATAAGTAAATAAATACATAAACGTCATCACATGTGATGATCTCACATTCCCATGTCATCATCTGTGACGACCCCACACCGCCATGTAATCTGTAACGACCCCACATAGCCATGTAATCATCTGCGACGACCCCACATCCACATGCCATCACCTGTGACGACCTAACGTCCCCATGTCATCACCTGTGACGACCCCACATTCTCAGCATCACGTTTGACGACCCCAAATCGCCATGTCATCATCTGTGACGATCACACATCCCCATGCCATCATCTGTGACGACCCACACCCCATGTCATCACCTGTGACGACCCCGCACCCCCATACCATCATATGTGACGAACCCACATCGCCCTACCATCATCTGTGACGACCCCACACCCACATGCCATCACCTGTGACGACTCCACGCGTCCCCATGCCATCACCTGCAACGACCCCACATCCTCATGGCATCACCTTTGACGATCCCAAATCGCCATGTCATCATCTGTGACGACCCCACATCCCCATGCCATCATCTGTGACGACCCCACAACAACCCCACGTCGCTATACCATCAATTGTGACGACCCCACATCACAATGTCAACATCTGTGACGACCCCACATCCCAATGCCGTAATCTGTGACGACACCACACCCATATGCCATCATCTATGACGACCCCACATCGCCCTACCATCATGTGACTTCACCTCACGTCCGACTACTTGATCGACTGCGTCGCCTCTGCCGCAGTGAGACGGAGCAGATGGACACCGGTTTGTTGGTCGAGTTATGGAGCAAGGGGCTGCTCTGGGACAAGGCGCTGGGCTACAAATGGATGCCGCTAGTGGACATTCACTACTCGATCGAGGCAAGTGTCAGCTCGACCGGGTTCGTGACAGCGTTTCTCCCGGATCGGGACCAGTGGCCAGCGAGCGCTCTGGTACTTGTTGGAGTTTGAGGTGCCGGTGGGATCCACGTTGGCCCTGAAGCAAGCTGCAAAATTTAGCTGCATGCACTGCCGAATGAATGTGATGTGTGTATGCAAGGTTGGTAGGCAACAAGCACCAGTGCTGACGCTCGCTTTTGGAAGGGGCATGGGGTGTGCTTGGGGTTTGCAATGCCTCTGTCAATCATAATTTAGCACCTGCCTAGGTGCACCTAGGCACCTAGGTGGTGACTGAATGGTTTGTGTGATAGAACACGCGCACTTCACAAACTGCGCATCCAAAGACAAGCCTACATTCGGAACAACTGTTTCAATTCGATCCCCCGTGTTGAATGCAAAGATAGTTTGAAGGACTTCTGCGGGTCAGGCTAGTACTTCCATCCCCTTTTGTGAGAACCTTTTGTGAGGACCTTTTACGCGCAGTAATTCCTTACCAGCTACTCCGTGCCGGCACTCATCCTATTCCACTGCTAATGCGATCCGATTAAACGGTGTTAGCGTTTATATTGGATTATGGATAGCCGAGCTTAAGGTCGTTGTCCGCTTCTGCGGTTCCCCGTGCGCTCGCCATCCAACGTTGCCTGGGTCGGGGCTGGTGGCGCCGCCCGGCTTCGGTCTGCGCCACGCAGGCCGTCCTAGCTGCTCAGGTGTCTCACAGGCGCCGGCGACAGCTCCCCGAGCCAACCTCACCGACAGCACGGGCTGCAGCTGTGCGATTGGTGGATGGCGTGCCGGTGACACCCGATGGGTGGATGGGATGCCGGGGGCACCCGATGGCCGGTGTGTGGCCCGTGGCAGTGTGAGGAACGTGACGGTAGAAGTCGACCTATGCATGGCCATTGACCTATGTAGGACCTATATACATAGGTCCAACATAGAACCTATGTCGACATATGTAGAACCATTGACCTGTGTATGACCATTGACCTATGCAGGACCATTGACTTACGTAGGACCTATATGCATAGGTCCAACATAGGACATATGCCGACCTATGAAGAATCGTTGACCTTTGTAGGACCATTGACCTGTGTAGGATCGATGTGAATAAGTCAAACATAGGACCTATGTCGACCCATGTAGAACCATTTAGCCATTGGGAAATGCATTTCAGTGTGTCGCGGTTGGTACCGATGTAGCCAGAAGTGGTGATTAGAAGCTGGCCCAGAAGCTCGGCCGACCCTTGCTGTTGAATACGTTCAGCATTAAGAACAAGAGCAATGGTATGGGAGAAATACGCACAACATCTGGACAACAGAGGCTTGAGGGGATCCCACCATGTCTAATGAATTCGAAGCTTACGTGTTTCATGCGCGCCTCGGTGTCTAACAGAATTAAGCATCGGTTTCTTGTCGCTACAGCTTGCGGCAGCTGCGGCATCCCTCAGTGTTTACACAGCCGTGGAATTTGTCAGTCTAGGGCCTACGAATGTCAATGACATTAGTGAACGCAGGAAGGGTGGGTGAGGTGAATGTTCAGCTTTCCTCCTGGAACGAGCTGGACACGCGCAGCAGTGTAATCCTGTAGCTGGGTGAGATATCGGTGTAGCTGGGGAGATATCGGTGTAGCTGGGTGAGATATCGGTGTAGCTGGGTGAGATATCGGTGTAGCTGGGTGAGATATCGGTGTAGCTGGGTGAGATATCGGTGTAGCTGGGTGAGATATCGGTGTAGCTGGGTGAGATATCGGTGTAGGTGGGTGAGATATCGGTGTAGGTGGGTGAGATATCGGTGACCATTTTGAAAGACGACGTAAATACACGAGTAGGGACACCGCCAGTGCACGCATTGGGGGAGCTAGGACATTGAAGGTTCATCATTTCCATGTGGGTACATGCATGTAACATGCTCAAGTTGAATGGATATCGGCAAGGTATCCTGCGAACGGTATTGGCCACTCTCTGTGATGGAGAGTCCATGCGCTTATGCGTTTTTGAGATACGTGTAAATTGCATTTTAACTCAGATAGTTTTTTAAAATCTGGCTATTCCCTTGCCATTATGTTTGTGTCACTTCAGATCTAGACAGACTGTTGCTATTAATCTCCGGACATACTCTGCTGCATTATCTCAATGGGTTATTGTCAGAACTTGGACCGACTGATATTCCATAGGTTAGCAATTTATATATTGCATTTTGTCATTGATTTCGCTGTCGTGAACATGCTAAGATAATGCAATATACGAAATATCTACAGTTAATATTACCGTTTGACGTAGGAATGCGCAACAGTAAGGTTAAACTTAACCCTCGCTTATATTCAGAATTTCGAGGTTGCAACAAGCTTCAAGATTAGAGAGAAGTTACAACACCACTCCCCCTTGCACGGAGAGGTACAAGATAATGATAGCAAGCATGTGTTAGCCTGAGCTCTGTCCGTTATGGAAGGGAGTCCGTGTAAAAACCAACGTTTGCCATGTTGAAGCGCGAAAACATTGAAGGGGTGGGCTGGGGTGATAATTACAGCTTGAAAAGAGAATGAACACCACCCGTCCGGTATACTGCATGCCTTAATATTGACCTTAATAGTGGATTCAGCACTGGCCACCGTGTGGTACCAATCTTCTTTTCACCCGGCCGCACATTACAGCATTCTAGTATATTGCCTGCGTGTGTGTCATCTCCGACTCTGGCTTAATTATTCGCCCAAACATTAATACATGTCGATTAGTACATGCCGACCCCATCACAATGGTGACCTACACCGACCAAGTGATGCCACTCAGTACATGCCGACCCCATCACCATGATGACCTACACCGACCAAGTGATGCCACTCAGTACATGCCGACCCCACCACCATGGTGACCTACACCGACCAAGTGATGCCACTCAGTACATGCCGACCCCACCACCATGGTGACCTACACCGACCAAGTGTTGCTACTCAGTACATGCCGACCCCACCACCATGGTGACCTACACCGACCAAGTGATGCCACTCAGTACATGCCGACCCCACCACCATGGTGACCTACACCGACCAAGTGATGCCACTCAGTACATGCCGACCCCACCACCATGGTGACCTACACCGACCAAGTGATGCCACTCAGTACATGCCGACCCCACCACCATGGTGACCTACACCGACCAAGTGATGCCACTCAGTACATGCCGACCCCACCACCATGGTGACCTACACCGACCAAGTGATGCCACTCAGTACATGCCGACCCCACCACCATGGTGACCTACACCGACCAAGTGATGCCACTCAGTACATGCCGACCCCACCACCATGGTGACCTACACCGACCAAGTGATGCCACTCAGTACATGCCGACCCCACCACCATGGTGACCTACACCGACCAAGTGTTGCTACTCAGTACATGCCGACCCCACCACCATGGTGACCTACACCGACCAAGTGATGCCACTCAGTACATGCCGACCCCACCACCAGGTGACCCACACCACCAAAGGTGCCTCTTCACCCCACCACCATGGTGACCTACACCGACCAAGTGATGCCACTCAGTACATGCCGACCCCACCACCATGGTGACCTACACCGACCAAGGTGATGCCACTCAGTACATGCCGACCCCACCACCATGGTGACCTACACCGACCAAGTGATGCCACTCAGTACATGCCGACCCCACCACCATGGTGACCTACACCGACCAAGTGTTGCCACTCAGTACATGCCGACCCCACCACCATGGTGACCTACACCGACCAAGTGATGCCACTCAGTACATGCCGACCCCACCACCATGGTGACCTACACCGACCAAGTGATGCCACTCAGTACATGCCGACCCCACCACCATGGTGACCTACACCGACCAAGTGATGCCACTCAGTACATGCCGACCCCACCACCATGGTGACCTACACCGACCAAGTGATGCCACTCAGTACATGCCGACCCCACCACCATGGTGACCTACACCGACCAAGTGATGCCACTCAGTACATGCCGACCCCACCACCATGGTGACCTACACCGACCAAGTGATGCCACTCAGTACATGCCGACCCCACCACCATGGTGACCTACACCGACCAAGGGATGCCACTCAGTACATGCCGACCCCACCACCATGGTGACCTACACCGACCAAGTGATGCCACTCAGTACATGCCGACCCCACCACCATGGTGACCTACACCGACCAAGTGATGCTACTCAGTACATGCCGACCCCACCACCATGGTGACCTCCACCGACCAAGTGATGCCACTCCATAAACCCCCCCCCCCACAACAATGAAAAACACCACCAACAAACGGAACCCAGTACATGCCGACCCCACCACCATGGTGACCTACACCGACCAAGTGATGCCACTCAGTACATGCCGACCCCACCACCATGGTGACCTACACCGACCAAGTGATGCCACTCAGTACATGCCGACCCCACCACCATGGTGACCTACACCGACCAAGTGATGCCACTCAGTACATGCCGACCCCACCACCATGGTGACCTACACCGACCAAGTGATGCTACTCAGTACATGCCGACCCCACCACCATGGTGACCTACACCGACCAAGTGATGCCACTCAGTACATGCCGACCCCACCACCATGGTGACCTACACCGACCAAGTGATGCCACTCAGTACATGCCGACCCCACCACCATGGTGACCTACACCGACCAAGTGATGCCACTCAGTACATGCCGACCCCACCACCATGGTGACCTACACCGACCAAGTGATGCCACTCAGTACATGCCGACCCCACCACCATGGTGACCTACACCGACCAAGTGATGCTACTCAGTACATGCCGACCCCACCACCATGGTGACCTACACCGACCAAGTGATGCCACTCAGTACATGCCGACCCCACCACCATGGTGACCTACACCGACCAAGTGATGCCACTCAGTACATGCCGACCCCACCACCATGGTGACCTACACCGACCAAGTGATGCCACTCAGTACATGCCGACCCCACCACCATGGTGACCTACACCGACCAAGTGATGCCACTCAGTACATGCCGACCCCACCACCATGGTGACCTACACCGACCAAGTGATGCCACTCAGTACATGCCGACCCCACCACCATGGTGACCTACACCGACCAAGTGATGCCACTCAGTACATGCCGACCCCACCACCATGGTGACCTACACCGACCAAGTGATGCCACTCAGTACATGCCGACCCCACCACCATGGTGACCTACACCAACCAAGTGATGCCACTCAGTACATGCCGACCCCACCACCATGGTGACCTACACCGACCAAGTGATGCCACTCAGTACATGCCGACCCCACCACCATGGTGACCTACACCGACCAAGTGATGCCACTCAGTACATGCCGACCCCACCACCATGGTGACCTACACCGACCAAGTGATGCCACTCAGTACATGCCGACCCCACCACCATGGTGACCTACACCGACCAAGTGATGCCACTCAGTACATGCCGACCCCCCACCACCATGGTGACCTACACCGACCAAGTGATGCCACTCAGTACATGCCGACCCCACCCACCATGGTGACCTACACCGACCAAGTGATGCCACTCAGTACATGCCGACCCCACCACCATGGTGACCTACACCGCAGTACATGCCGACCCCACCACCATGGTGACCTACCACCAAAAGTGATGCCACTCAGTACATGCCGACCCCCACCACCATGGTGACCTACACCGACCAAGTGATGCCACTCAGTACATGCCGACCCCACCACCATGGTGACCTACACCGACCAAGTGATGCCACTCAGTACATGCCGACCCCACCACCATGGTGACCTACACCGACCAAGTGATGCCACTCAGTACATGCCGACCCCACCACCATGGTGACCTACACCGACCAAGTGATGCCACTCAGTACATGCCGACCCCACCACCATGGTGACCTACACCGACCAAGTGATGCCACTCAGTACATGCCGACCCCACCACCATGGTGACCTACACCGACCAAGTGATGCCACTCAGTACATGCCGACCCCACCACCATGGTGACCTACACCGACCAAGTGATGCCACTCAGTACATGCCGACCCCACCACCATGGTGACCTACACCGACCAAGTGATGCCACTCAGTACATGCCGACCCCACCACCATGGTGACCTACACCGACCAAGTGATGCCACTCAGTACATGCCGACCCCACCACCATGGTGACCTACACCGACCAAGTGATGCCACTCAGTACATGCCGACCCCACCACCATGGTGACCTACACCGACCAAGTGATGCCACTCAGTACATCCGACCCCACCACCATGGTGACCTACACCGACCAAGTGATGCCACTCAGTACATGCCGACCCCACCACCATGGTGACCTACACCGACCAAGTGATGCCACTCAGTACATGCCGACCCCACCACCATGGTGACCTACACCGACCAAGTGATGCTACTCAGTACATGCCGACCCCACCACCATGGTGACCTACACCGACCAAGTGATGCCACTCAGTACATGCCGACCCCACCACCATGGTGACCTACACCGACCAAGTGATGCCACTCAGTACATGCCGACCCCACCACCATGGTGACCTACACCGACCAAGTGATGCCACTCAGTACATGCCGACCCCACCACCATGGTGACCTACACCGACCAAGTGATGCCACTCAGTACATGCCGACCCCACCACCATGGTGACCTACACCGACCAAGTGATGCCACTCAGTACATGCCGACCCCACCACCATGGTGACCTACACCGACCAAGTGATGCCACTCAGTACATGCCGACCCCACCACCATGGTGACCTACACCGACCAAGTGATGCCACTCAGTACATGCCGACCCCACCACCATGGTGACCTACACCGACCAAGTGATGCCACTCAGTACATGCCGACCCCACCACCATGGTGACCTACACCGACCAAGTGATGCCTCACTCGTACATGCCGACCCCACCACCATGGTGACCTACACCGACCAAGTGATGCCACTCAGTACATGCCGACCCCACCACCATGGTGACCTACACCGACCAAGTGATGCCACTCAGTACATGCCGACCCCACCACCATGGTGACCTACACCGACCAAGTGATGCTACTCAGTACATGCCGACCCCACCACCATGGTGACCTACACCGACCAAGTGATGCCACTCAGTACATGCCGACCCCACCACCATGGTGACCTACACCGACCAAGTGATGCCACTCAGTACATGCCGACCCCACCACCATGGTGACCTACACCGACCAAGTGATGCCACTCAGTACATGCCGACCCCACCACCATGGTGACACCGACAGCTCCTACACAAAACCAAAGTGATTACTCAGTACATGCCGACCCCACCACCATGGTGACCTACACCGACCAAGTGATGCCACTCAGTACATGCCGACCCCACCACCATGGTGACCTACACCGACCAAGTGTTGCCACTCAGTACATGCCGACCCCACCACCATGGTGACCTACACCGACCAAGTGATGCCACTCAGTACATGCCGACCCCACCACCATGGTGACCTACACCGACCAAGTGATGCCACTCAGTACATGCCGACCCCACCACCATGGTGACCTACACCGACCAAGTGATGCCACTCAGTACATGCCGACCCCACCACCATGGTGACCTACACCGACCAAGTGATGCTCAGTACATCATGGTACATGCCGACCCCACCACCATGGTGACCTACACCGACCAAGTGATGCCACTCAGTACATGCCGACCCCACCACCATGGTGACCTACACCGACCAAGTGATGCTACTCAGTACATGCCGACCCCACCACCATGGTGACCTACACCGACCAAGTGATGCTACTCAGTACATGCCGACCCCACCACCATGGTGACCTACACCGACCAAGTGATGCCACTCAGTACATGCCGACCCCACCACCATGGTGACCTACACCGACCAAGTGATGCCACTCAGTACATGCCGACCCCACCACCATGGTGACCTACACCGACCAAGTGATGCCACTCAGTACATGCCGACCCCACCACCATGGTGACCTACACCGACCAAGTGATGCCACTCAGTACATGCCGACCCCACCACCATGGTGACCTACACCGACCAAGTGATGCCACTCAGTACATGCCGACCCCACCACCATGGTGACCTACACCGACCAAGTGATGCCACTCAGTACATGCCGACCCCACCACCATGGTGACCTACACCGACCAAGTGACTTCCCACAACCCCCCCCCCCACCCCCTGCCACTCAGTACATGCCGACCCCACCACCATGGTGACCTACACCGACCAAGTGATGCTACTCAGTACATGCCGACCCCACCACCATGGTGACCTACACCGACCAAGTGATGCCACTCAGTACATGCCGACCCCACCACCATGGTGACCTACACCGACCAAGTGATGCCACTGTACATGCCGACCCCACCACCATGGTGACCTACACCGACCAAGTGATGCCACTCAGTACATGCCGACCCCACCACCATGGTGACCTACACCGACCAAGTGATGCCACTCAGTACATGCCGACCCCACCACCATGGTGACCTACACCGACCAAGTGATGCCACTCAGTACATGCCGACCCCACCACCATGGTGACCTACACCGACCAAGTGTTGCCACTCAGTACATGCCGACCCCACCACCATGGTGACCTACACCGACCAAGTGATGCCACTCAGTACATGCCGGACCCCACCACCATGGTGACCTACACCGACCAAGTGATGCCACTCAGTACATGCCGACCCCACCACCATGGTGACCTACACCGACCAAGTGATGCCACTCAGTACATGCCGACCCCACCACCATGGTGACCTACACCGACCAAGTGATGCTACTCAGTACATGCCGACCCCACCACCATGGTGACCTACACCGACCAAGTGATGCCACTCAGTACATGCCGACCCCACCACCATGGTGACCCACACCGACCAAGTGTTGCCACTCGTACATGCCGACCCCACCACCATGGTGACCTACACCGACCAAGTGATGCCACTCAGTACATGCCGACCCCACCACCATGGTGACCTACACCGACCAAGTGATGCCACTCAGTACATGCCGACCCCACCACCATGGTGACCTACACCGACCAAGTGATGCCACTCAGTACATGCCGACCCCACCACCATGGTGACCTACACCGACCAAGTGATGCCACTCAGTACATGCCGACCCCACCACCATGGTGACCTACACCGACCAAGTGATGCTACTCAGTACATATGGCCCCCACCCACCATGGTGACCTACACCGACCAAGTGATGCCACTCAGTACATGCCGACCCCACCACCATGGTGACCTACACCGACCAAGTGATGCCACTCAGTACATGCCGACCCCACCACCATGGTGACCTACACCGACCAAGTGATGCCACTCAGTACATGCCGACCCCACCACCATGGTGACCTACACCGACCAAGTGATGCTACTCAGT
This sequence comes from Ashinkailepas kermadecensis, assembly GCA_034440615.1. NCBI lineage: Eukaryota > Metazoa > Arthropoda > Thecostraca > Neolepadidae > Ashinkailepas > Ashinkailepas kermadecensis. The sequence goes on from JAOTOM010004477.1 coordinate 32,626, forward strand.
ACATGCCGACCCCACCACCATGGTGACCTACACCGACCAAGTGATGCCACTCAGTACATGCCGACCCCACCACCATGGTGACCTACACCGACCAAGTGATGCCACTCAGTACATGCCGACCCCACCACCATGGTGACCTACACCGACCAAGTGATGCCACTCAGTACATGCCGACCCCACCACCATGGTGACCTACACCGACCAAGGTGATGCCACTCAGTACATGCCGACCCCACCACCATGGTGACCTACACCGACCAAGTGATGCCACTCAGTACATGCCGACCCCACCACCATGGTGACCTACACCGACCAAGTGATGCCACTCAGTACATGCCGACCCCACCACCATGGTGACCTACACCGACCAAGTGATGCCACTCAGTACATGCCGACCCCACCACCATGGTGACCTACACCGACCAAGTGATGCCACTCAGTACATGCCGACCCCACCACCATGGTGACCTACACCGACCAAGTGATGCTACTCAGTACATGCCGACCCCACCACCATGGTGACCTACACCGACCAAGTGATGCCACTCAGTACATGCCGACCCCACCACCATGGTGACCTACACCGACAAAGAGGCCACTCCATAAAATCCGAACCCCACCACCATTGGTACCTACACCGACCAAGTGATGCTACTCAGTACATGCCGACCCCACCACCATGGTGACCTACACCGACCAAGTGATGCCACTCAGTACATGCCGACCCCACCACCATGGTGACCTGCACCGACCAAGTGATGCCACTCAGTACATGCCGACCCCACCACCATGGTGACCTACACCGACCAAGTGATGCCACTCAGTACATGCCGACCCCACCACCATGGTGACCTACACCGACCAAGTGATGCCACTCAGTACATGCCGACCCCACCACCATGGTGACCTACACCGACCAAGTGATGCCACTCAGTACATGCCGACCCCACCACCATGGTGACCTACACCGACCAAGTGATGCCACTCAGTACATGCCGACCCCACCACCATGGTGACCTACACCGACCAAGTGATGCCACTCAGTACATGCCGACCCCACCACCATGGTGACCTACACCGACCAAGTGGTGCCCTCAGTACATGCCGACCCCACCACCATGGTGACCTACACCGACCAAGTGATGCCACTCAGTACATGCCGACCCCACCACCATGGTGACCTACACCGACCAAGTGATGCCACTCAGTACATGCCGACCCCACCACCATGGTGACCTACACCGACCAAGTGATGCCACTCAGTACATGCCGACCCCACCACCATGGTGACCTACACCGACCAAGTGATGCCACTCAGTACATGCCGACCCCACCACCATGGTGACCTACACCGACCAAGTGATGCCACTCAGTACATGCCGACCCCACCACCATGGTGACCTACACCGACCAAGTGATGCTACTCAGTACATGCCGACCCCACCACCATGGTGACCTACACCGACCAAGGGTGATGCCACTCGGGTACATGCCGACCCCACCACCATGGTGACCTACACCGACCAAGTGATGCCACTCAGTACATGCCGACCCCACCACCATGGTGACCTACACCGACCAAGTGATGCCACTCAGTACATGCCGACCCCCACCACCATGGTGACCTACACCGACCAAGTGATGCCACTCAGTACATGCCGACCCCACCACCATGGTGACCTACACCGACCAAGTGATGCCACTCAGTACATGCCGACCCCACCACCATGGTGACCTACACCGACCAAGTGATGCCACTCATGTACACGCCCCCACCACCATGGTGACCTACACCGACCAAGTGATGCCACTCAGTACATGCCGACCCCACCACCATGGTGACCTACACCGACCAAGTGATGCCACTCAGTACATGCCGACCCCCACCACCATGGTGACCTACACCGACCAAGTGATGCCACTCAGTACATGCCGACCCCACCACCATGGTGACCTACACCGACCAAGTGATGCCACTCAGTACATGCCGACCCCACCACCATGGTGACCTACACCGACCAAGTGATGCCACTCAGTACATGCCGACCCCACACACCTACACCGCCATGCTACCTAATGCCACCACCATGGTGACCTACACCGACCAAGTGATGCCACTCAGTACATGCCGACCCCACCACCATGGTGACCTACACCGACCAAGTGATGCCACTCAGTACATGCCGACCCCACCACCATGGTGACCTACACCGACCAAGTGATGCCACTCAGTACATGCCGACCCCACCACCATGGTGACCTACACCGACCAAGTGATGCCACTCAGTACATGCCGACCCCACCACCATGGTGACCTACACCGACCAAGTGATGCCACTCAGTACATGCCGACCCCACCACCATGGTGACCTACACCGACCAAGTGATGCCACTCAGTACATGCCGACCCCACCACCATGGTGACCTACACCGACCAAGTGATGCCACTCAGTACATGCCGACCCCACCACCATGGTGACCTACACCGACCAAGTGATGCTACTCAGTACATGCCGACCCCACCACCATGGTGACCTACACCGACCAAGTGATGCCACTCAGTACATGCCGACCCCACCACCATGGTGACCTACACCGACCAAGTGATGCCCCACTTAGACATGCCGACCCCACCACCATGGTGACCTACACCGACCAAGTGATGCCACTCAGTACATGCCGACCCCACCACCATGGTGACCTACACCGACCAAGTGATGCCACTCAGTACATGCCGACCCCACCACCATGGTGACCTACACCGACCAAGTGATGCCACTCAGTACATGCCGACCCCACCACCATGGTGACCTACACCGACCAAGTGATGCCACTCAGTACATGCCGACCCCACCACCATGGTGACCTACACCGACCAAGTGATGCCACTCAGTACATGCCGACCCCACCACCATGGTGACCTACACCGACCAAGTGATGCCACTCAGTACATGCCGACCCCACCACCATGGTGACCTACACCGACCAAGTGATGCCACTCAGTACATGCCGACCCCACCACCATGGTGACCTACACCGACCAAGTGATGCCACTCAGTACATGCCGACCCCACCACCATGGTGACCTACACCGACCAAGTGATGCCACTCAGTACATGCCGACCCCACCACCATGGTGACCTACACCGACCAAGTGATGCCACTCAGTACATGCCGACCCCACCACCATGGTGACCTACACCGACCAAGTGATGCCACTCAGTACATGCCGACCCCACCACCATGGTGACCTACACCGACCAAGTGATGCTACTCAGTACATGCCGACCCCACCACCATGGTGACCTACACCGACCAAGTGATGCCACTCAGTACATGCCGACCCCACCACCATGGTGACCTACACCGACCAAGTGATGCCACTCAGTACATGCCGACCCCACCACCATGGTGACCTACACCGACCAAGTGATGCCACTCAGTACATGCCGACCCCACCACCATGGTGACCTACACCGACCAAGTGATGCCACTCAGTACATGCCGACCCCACCACCATGGTGACCTACACCGACCAAGTGATGCCACTCAGTACATGCCGACCCCACCACCATGGTGACCTACACCGACCAAGTGATGCCACTCAGTACATGCCGACCCCACCACCATGGTGACCTACACCGACCAAGTGATGCCACTCAGTACATGCCGACCCCACCACCATGGTGACCTACACCGACCAAGTGATGCCACTCAGTACATGCCGACCCCACCACCATGGTACCACACCGACCAAGTGATGCCACCAGTACATGCCGACCCCACCGACCAGTGGTGACTCTACACCGACCAAGTGATGCCACTCAGTACATGCCGACCCCACCACCATGGTGACCTACACCGACCAAGTGATGCCACTCAGTACATGCCGACCCCACCACCATGGTGACCTACACCGACCAAGTGATGCCACTCAGTACATGCCGACCCCACCACCATGGTGACCTACACCGACCAAGTGATGCCACTCAGTACATGCCGACCCCACCACCATGGTGACCTACACCGACCAAGTGATGCCACTCAGTACATGCCGACCCCACCACCATGGTGACCTACACCGACCAAGTGATGCCACTCAGTACATGCCGACCCCACCACCATGGTGACCTACACCGACCAAGTGATGCCACTCAGTACATGCCGACCCCACCACCATGGTGACCTACACCGACCAAGTGATGCCACTTCAGTACATGCCGACCCCACCACCATGGTGACCTACACCGACCAAGTGATGCCACTCAGTACATGCCGACCCCACCACCATGGTGACCTACACCGACCAAGTGATGCTACTCAGTACATGCCGACCCCACCACCATGGTGACCTACACCGACCAAGTGATGCTACTCAGTACATGCCGACCCCACCACCATGGTGACCTACACCGACCAAGTGATGCCACTCAGTACATGCCGACCCCACCACCATGGTGACCTACACCGACCAAGTGATGCCACTCAGTACATGCCGACCCCACCACCATGGTGACCTACACCGACCAAGTGATGCCACTCAGTACATGCCGACCCCACCACCATGGTGACCTACACCGACCAAGTGATGCCACTCGGCGACCCCACCACCATGGTGACCTACACCGACCAAGTGATGCTACTCAGTACATGCCGACCCCACCACCATGGTGACCTACACCGACCAAGTGATGCCACTCAGTACATGCCGACCCCACCACCATGGTGACCTACACCGACCAAGTGATGCCACTCAGTACATGCCGACCCCACCACCATGGTGACCTACACCGACCAAGTGATGCCACTCAGTACATGCCGACCCCACCACCATGGTGACCTACACCGACCAAGTGTTGCTACTCAGTACATGCCGACCCCACCACCATGGTGACCTACACCGACCAAGTGATGCCACTCAGTACATGCCGACCCCACCACCATGGTGACCTACACCGACCAAGTGATGCCACTCAGTACATGCCGACCCCACCACCATGGTGACCTACACCGACCAAGTGATGCCTCGCATTCGGTACCCGACCCCACCACCATGGTGACCTACACCGACCAAGTGATGCCACTCAGTACATGCCGACCCCACCACCATGGTGACCTACACCGACCAAGTGATGCCACTCAGTACATGCCGACCCCACCACCATGGTGACCTACACCGACCAAGTGATGCCACTCAGTACATGCCGACCCCACCACCATGGTGACCTACACCGACCAAGTGATGCCACTCAGTACATGCCGACCCCACCACCATGGTGACCTACACCGACCAAGTGATGCTACTCAGTACATGCCGACACCATGCAACCCCACCACCATGGTGACCTACACCGACCAAGTGATGCCACTCAGTACATTCCGACCCCCCCCCCCCGGTGCTCCACACCGACCAAGTGATGCTACTCAGTACATGCCGACCCCACCACCATGGTGACCTACACCGACCAAGTGATGCTACTCAGTACATGCCGACCCCACCACCATGGTGACCTACACCGACCAAGTGATGCCACTCAGTACATGCCGACCCCACCACCATGGTGACCTACACCGACCAAGTGATGCCACTCAGTACATGCCGACCCCACCACCATGGTGACCTACACCGACCAAGTGATGCCACTCAGTACATGCCGACCCCACCACCATGGTGACCTCCCCCACCAAAAGAAAATCCACACTACACAACCCCCCCACCACCATGGTGACCTACACCGACCAAGTGATGCCACTCAGTACATGCCGACCCCACCACCATGGTGACCTACACCGACCAAGTGATGCCACTCAGTACATGCCGACCCCACCACCATGGTGACCTACACCGACCAAGTGTTGCCACTCAGTACATGCCGACCCCACCACCATGGTGACCTACACCGACCAAGTGTTGCTACTCAGTACATGCCGACCCCACCACCATGGTGACCTACACCGACCAAGTGTTGCCACTCAGTACATGCCGACCCCACCACCATGGTGACCTACACCGACCAAGTGTTGCCACTCAGTACATGCCGACCCCACCACCATGGTGACCTACACCGACCAAGTGATGCCACTCAGTACATGCCGACCCCACCACCATGGTGACCTACACCGACCAAGTGATGCCACTCAGTACATGCCGACCCCACCACCATGGTGACCTACACCGACCAAGTGATGCTACTCAGTACATGCCGACCCCACCACCATGGTGACCTACACCGACCAAGTGATGCCACTCAGTACATGCCGACCCCACCACCATGGTGACCTACACCGACCAAGTGATGCCACTCAGTACATGCCGACCCCACCACCATGGTGACCTACACCGACCAAGTGATGCTACTCAGTACATGCCGACCCCACCACCATGGTGACCTACACCGACCAAGTGTTGCTACTCAGTACATGCCGACCCCACCACCATGGTGACCTACACCGACCAAGTGATGCCACTCAGTACATGCCGACCCCACCACCATGGTGACCTACACCGACCAAGTGATGCTACTCAGTACATGCCGACCCCACCACCATGGTGACCTACACCGACCAGGTGTTGCTGCTCTGTCACTGGTGCCCGGCACCGATGTTCGTCTGTCCGGCTGTCAGCTCCACTGCCGCGCTGCACCAGGTGCAGTGGTGTGACTGTGCCTGCGGCGGTCCGGTCGTCACCCCCCCCAGCTCAGCACCAGCACCGCCCGGGCGCGGGCCCCTGCCCGCCGCTGATGGGCCTGTGCCGTTGCAGCCCCGCCGGAGGCAGCGCTCTGCGCGGCCCGACTCGAGTTAGGCGATATCGGCTTGTCGCCGGCACGTGTCTCAGCGCAGGTACTGTTGGCACAGTGCGTGGCCGTGCTGCATACACCCAGCCCCGAACGGCCGCACGGTCGCGCACGCGGTCGTGGCGCGTCGGCGCACAGAGGTCGTGTAGACGCTGTCTAGTGGGCCTGCTCGGTGGACGTCTGTGCGGGGCGCCCCTTCCGCCCCTGCCTGCAGGGATCGGGCGTGGCCGGCGGCTCCCCGCAGTCTCGGGCGAGGCACCAGCGTGACTAGAGAGTGACGCACGCCGGCGTAGTCGGGGCCGATGCACCGCAGGAACTAGTCGCGTGTGCCGCTGACTCTATCGGTGGCGGACTGCGTGCGTACGCTTGGAGAGAGTGCGGAACACCCTGGTCGGCCGGCTCGCTGGGACACTGGCCTGGGCCGCGCAGACGCACGCTTGGTAGCGTTGTAACATCGGTGTTGTCTTGATCACCCTATAGTTTTAGCTGCTTGCGTTGCATCAAGAAACAACATATGTAGTCCTACATGCGTGTCGGCAGTAACTGTTCGAAGGCGTCAGTAATCAAGATATTGCACACTGATCTGAAAACGCATGATGACAATGCTGACTGAGTACCTTCACATTTGCGTGACGTGATGCAGGTTGCATACCGAATGCTTTGGGTGTTGCTTCATAGCAAGAACTATGCAAGATGAAGTGATCTCAGCACATCACTTGTCCATAAATGGATGGAGAGTAGACCGCGGGAACTTCTCTTCATGCCCACCATGGGGAACGCTTGAAAAGCGTGGATGCCATGCACAATCGTTGGCCTGAGGAGCTGGTTGCTATACGAAAATGTAAAAAATGCAATTCTGGAGGCTTTTCTTGCAAGCTTACCACATGCTTAGTTAAGGTACTTCTTTTATTGTTCCTGTCAATAATTTCGCCTTGGGCGCAGAACTGCCCTGAACAAGCTAAAATACCTAGCACCTGAAGCCCTAAATCTTAGCCGAGGCTCAGGATCCAATTCCTTCAGAGGGTATATTTGTGTTCTTGTTGGTAAAATCTACAATTTCATCTTTTTAAAAGCTGGCGATAAGTCTGAAATCCCGACTGAAATATCACGTGGGGTTGCGTGATAAATTATTTGCGTATGGATAGATCTTATGACTGTGATATAAAAAATAACAAAATGAAATGGTCCTCAGGTGCTTACAAAACAGTGTGTATGCAACTTACAAACACAGAGCATTAGCAGATGCTTTGGGCTTCCTTTTATCCGATGCGCAAGACAACGAATACACTGGTCGTCGTAAATCCATGCCACAAGTAGTACACGGTAAGCACACAGCAAGCCAATCACAATGATACCGTTCATATGGTAGCATGTGGCGCTTCCAAATTGAGTGAAAGTCTACAGCAGCAAAGTTTTTTTTTACCTTGCACAAACATTTTACAAATAGTTCGGGTGATGGTTTTCTCTGGTCGCTGAAGGTAGAAAGCCATGATTAGTTGGTGTCGAAATGATGCCGATGAAAGATTATGCTCATAAAACGTGGATGAGTGGGCATAGCCACCTGGCCACCCGTTCCAATGCGCATAACACTCATAATTATATAGTTGCATTGGACTAAGATTCATGGAGCGATGCAACGATGCTTTTTGGTATGCAAGTGCAAATGCAGCAAAAAACGAGCATCGCAACTTGTACGTTGCATCCCTAGCATATTCTTCGATCATTTCCATGTGATCTAGTGTTCAGACGCACACTATGAAGTAGCAAACCAAAACATTACCTCACGGTAGACGGGATAAACGTCTTCTTTCCTGAAAATATATGTGCTTAAAATGCACAAGGTGTTTCCCAGGCCAGCTGAAATCACATTTATCTGCTGAAAATGGTCTCAACCGGCTAAACGTATCCTGCCAAATGTTCCAAGCGCTATTTATTCATCAGGAACGTGAAGGACACGAGCCAAAGCAATAATTATTTCAAGTCGCACATTACCAACCAAATGCACACGGATCCGCTACTGGATTCATGCATTGGTGAAATCATGAGAAAGGTACTTGGTGTACTATTTGCAAAAAATAGTTCCTTCAAGTTTTTTTCTACTCATCTAGGGGAAAAATAGCTGATCTTAAAATGACCGTCACATTCAGAAGACTTCATAAGATCAATACAAAAACTGTTTTGCTCCATGCGCATTATCATCCGCCCGCATAGAGCCCAGGAAAGGAAGAAGGAATCTGACTGAAGACTAGTAAAGGCACGCACGGCATTATGAAGACGATCGTGAGTGTCGCAAGTTTCGTCTGTCCAATTGCTCGTTTTCGTCTGGAGATTGGAGAGACGTTCTTCCGCCAGCCTTGCTGCTAGGGGGGGGGGGAGAAGTCTGTCGAAGCCCATCCGAGGCTTGGGTTGTCCACATCTGGCATATGGCGGTCATCCATTTCCGACCCATTTTTCCTCGATTATTTTTCCAGTTTAAGAAAAACGGAAGTGTCATAGCAGATGAATTGCACGTGCACAAGTGGCTGGAGGACCCGTATCCGGATGGATCATATCTGGTTTGCGGCGAAAGCCCATTCAGAAAGAACTTAAGAGGCTACAATTGATAAAGCTGCGAGACAACGGATGCTCCCCAGTAGCACGTACTCACGATGTTGGTGGAACTATGCGGAGGTTGTTCATATCTGATCTGTGTTTGTGGTGATTGATCTAGGACTGATTTTGCCTTGCTTGTTTTCTTCATTGATTTTTATTGGCAGTATACAGTTCTTCGCGCGGAGATTGCCTCGGTTTATCTGCGCATGCCAAGTTGCACCTAAACGATCAAATCGAAAACCTTTCGTCTCAATATTTTGAATATTTTGCCCTATATCCCATAAATTGGACAATATAAGTATTTGAAACCATTACCTGCTATATAATACGCCTGCTCGCTTGCCAAAAGTTAGCTTGCTTTGCTCACTCACCCACTCCTGAACTAATCAGCCTAGACATAAGATAATTATCCAGAGTAGTTTTGCTAAATTGGTAGAGAGCGATGTTGCCAGGGGCGCAGTCAGGATTTTTAAGGGGGTCGACCAAAAAATATGAAGCAGGACCGGTATAGGCGCAAATCGCGTCGAAAATATCTGATGTGTTTAAAATCTGAAAAATTATTGTTTCATCTTGGGTATTTGTTGGTTCCTTGGTGCTTCCCTCACCATTGGCTGCCCCTATGAATGTTGCCTGTGACGTGTGAGCTTTCCAGCTCTTCAATGTGAAACCTGACACGCTTGCGTACACAGTCGTATTGTCGATCAATCTCATAGGAAGCATGGGCTATGTCAGCTAAGCTGCCGCAGGTCACACCAAGTGCGGCTTACATTTGGTTGCAGGGACTGGTAGATACATTTTTTTTAAAGCTATGCAGGGAAAATGCGGTCGCTGAATTCAACTGCAGTCACTGCAAGTGTTATGGAGTGAATGTTTTCTGGAAAAAATAATCCGAGATCAGTCGGTACAAACCACCTCATTTGACCTAAAAACGTCACTAGTGAATTAGCGTGGTCTGAATGCATCTATAAAAATGAAATGACAATCATCAAAGCCGATTAGTTGTAGTGAAACTGGCGGCCGAAAGTATGGTTTCAGCAAAAATGCACCAAGCATGCTTCAGCAATGCAATCAGCTCGGACACGATCTCTACTCAGGAAAAAAGCTATCAACTGATCCGAGAACGATACACCATTGATGAGCCGATCCAGGAATTCTGCTGCGCCAGGCCGGGTAAGAGCACTTGTCCAGGCGCGCCGCATCTCCGCAGCGTGTCGCTGATCGTGAAAACAAATCGATCAGGTACAAATCGATCCGGTACAAATCGATTGCCGTCTGTTCGAGGGGCGCGTTCCGCTGACAATATCAGCAGTGGGATGCACTCGAGCCTTCCGGAACGGCGCCTTCAGTTGCACCAACTCGACGACGGTCCATCTTAATCAAGCCTCTCATCTTAATCAAGCGTGTCGTTCCACAACTGGTGGTGCGTCGTTCTCCGATCGAGTGACACATTCGCCAGTTGCCCCGACCTGCCTCTGGGGCCGCCACACCGGCACACTGGCCATTCATCAGTCGTGTCGTGCGGCGGCGAGCTGTCACCCGCCGTTTTCTTCTTCTGTAGCGAGAAGGCCGTTTCGGGCAGCATCCGCTCCTCTTGGATGGTGAATGGTTAATACTCGAATTCAGTTATTCCCTCATTCCTTCTTTTATGGGCTATCGGAAGGTCTCTCGCCCATGAGCCGTCCTGGGGAAAGTACTGAAACGTCTCGAAAGCCACAGGAAATGCGCTTTCGATGAGCATTTTAAGCCCATGTATTGATGCAAATGTTGTGCAATCACGCGCACGCGAGTGGACCACGCGCTCAATACGATGCAGCAATATGATGGAAGACCAGGAGGAATCATGGAACTACAGAGAACACCCACACTGTACCACTGCGAGAACACCGTGTCCTTCCTAAGACGCCAATATACACTCCTCTTCGCGTGTCACTTGAATCTCACTAGAGGGCGATCAGCCCAGCATTCGTCAACTGGTATAATGATTGCAGGCATGTGTCGTGCGTTGTAGCCTATCATTCGATCGAGCTCCAAACACCAGGCGGTGCTGATCGGAAGTTGCAGCCGTTTCCAGAACCATGGCTTTAAGCTGCCGAGGATATAATTTGCATGAGCTAAAGTATTTTCTGCACAGTGAAGTCCAATTCAATTTCTTATCTGTCTACAGTCATGAATTATGATCAGGAAATACGGGTCTTTCTTCACTATGCGTGGACTATATAATGTTGTGAAATCAAATTCGACAAACAACTCAATGTCCGAAATGACGAGCTACCGTTTCCGGGCAGCCTAATTCACCGACGTGTATTACAGTAACAAGAGGAAATCTAGCTCACAGACCCGAAAGAAACCGGGATCGATAATATACTCACAGGGAGCAGGGCGAATGGGTGCAGTGAATGGGTAAGTGACACATCAAGCAGGTACTGGTAAATAGAGAATGGTTTGACGTAGGTAGCTAGACGCGTAGAAGTCGGCTGTTATAGTTCTTTGGATTGCTTGAAGCACCACTCAAAGGAAGCATCAGGCAAAAAGCGAAGTCAGCTTGAATAGAGCGCCACCCAGGCGCGGCCGGCGCGTCTGCCGGTGGTCGGCAGGAAAGCCAGCCAGCTCAATTATCGACTTCTTGTCGATTTGAACGCCTCGACCTCAGATGTAAGTTGAGTTGATCATGTTTTGTGATGATGACGGTGCAGACGAAAGATAGTGTACTTTGTGATGCAGGGAATGGAGACATTTCCAAGCGATGGATTATTCATTACTACGAGGTAAAAACGAAGTAGTTTAAGATAAATATAAACGCGATGACTCGATTAAGGTGAATTGCAAGCGTAACAGTTAATTCTACTAGGCTGACCCGGCGGAAACGCCAGCCAGCGCGTCCGCCGGTGGAGCATGCACCCAAGTGAATGATAACCCAAGGAACATAGCACAAAGGTTTGACCTTTGAAGTCCACGCTGTAGCTCTTCCTTTCCACCAGATCAAGACATTCATGTTTTCCTTACACATGGAACAGTTGAACTGTTAAGTGAGTTCCACCAAGGAGGTGTGGCCCCGCTTTGGCGATGCAAAGAGCGTCCCGTCGTCCCATTCGTTTCACCACCCTCGAATTTCTGATAATCGTAAAATTTCTGAACCGATCGAAAATCTAAACTGCATGTACAGAGGTGTGCCGTGGATTTTCGTAAGATGCTGGTGAAAAGCGAAACAAAGGAGGTGAAAATATTTCTGGAATTGTATGGTAAAGACAATCATTTTCACTCAAGGATCCGATGGAAACGTTTACAACAGGACCAGTGGAAGTGCTTCCCATGAAGTACAAAATACTTAGGTTTACTTCAGTAGAGGGGGGGGGACGCCCGGTGTCCCATAGGTTCCGCTGCCCCTGACCGAAGATAAATTATCAGCTGAACAGAACTAACGGCTACTCTTGGAATTCACCTTATTTGAGTCACCGCGTTTCTATTTTTCCTAAATTATTTTGCATTTACCTCGTAGTAATAAATGATCCATCGCTTGGAACTCTCGCCGTTCCTTACGCCACAAAGTACACTATTTTTCGTCTACACTATCATCATCACAAAGTTTGATCAACTCAGCTTATCTCGCAGGCAGAGGCATTCAATTCGGGACAAGAGATCGCAGTTGGACGGTTATCCCGCGTTGCTTCCGATCAGTCGATTTCCGATGCATTCTCAGATCGATATCGGTTGCATTATTTGCCAATAAGAGTCTGGTTTGATATCATTACGTTATTTAACTTTATCGTATTGCAACCAATCCAGTCATCACTCAACTCAACTGTGCGGGACGTCGAAGTGAAGGATGCTTGTTAGGTTCGTTTAGGAGGAACGAGCCCACCAAACTTGGCAGGGTCTTCTGAAAGCTCACGAGAAACCAATACACAACAGGTGGCTTCACCATGTTGGCCGGTGGTCCCAGGCCAGGAAACCCATTAGCATATATATGTATATATATATATATATATATATATATATATATATATATATATATATATATATATATATGTACATATTACATTGTATGCACCCATTAGTAGATAGTACCTAGTATGCACCCATTAGTATATAGGACATAGTATGCATTCATTAGTACATAGTACATAGTATGCACCCATTAGTGCATTGCATATGATATGAACGGGAGGCACAAAGGGCTCACAAAAGGCTCCGATACCTGTCAATCATGGACCGGTAGGTCCATTGGCCTTCATGGGAGACTCCTGAGAAGACCCAGGCAATCGACAGCCCTGTCGATTGCCTGCCCCTCATGTTGCATGGAGGTCACTAATCCACTAAGCCCATTAATCATGACAGTAATCCTATAGAGTTCACGACAAGCCCCAAAAGCAAGAAGAAGACCCGGCCATGCTGTCTGGAGGCCGAAGGCCAAGAGGCTGGACAGGATACCCCTAGAACGTAAGAAAAGTTCCAAATGCTTGACATCATTTCATTTGGCCTGGCATCCATCATTTGGCCTGGAGGCCTGAAGACAGGAGGCTCTAGAGCGCAAGAGCGCCACGCCGGGGGCAGGTGTGGAGCCTCCCATGTGCAACTGGGTAAATACATATTTTTGTACACTCCTCGCCGAAATGTGAGGCCGCCTTAAGGATACATCATGTTCATCAAGCCCATCAGGCCCATCATGTTCTACTGGACTGCAGGCGGAGCTGTTCACAAGCATTGGCAGCGGCCGAAATATTACTGTGCAACTTTTGATCAAACATGAAGTTATGAGACAGTTCGATTCACAATTATTCTTCTCAAAACCTGCCTTAGCTTTCAGTTCTGATTGTGATTACAGTGACACGTATTTGGAACCGAAATGCGGGTTTTTAAAAACACGACAGCGGGAAATGTGTGGTGAGCAACATGGATATAGAGGTCCTACAACAGTTTTTGTCTACCTAAGCTCTACCCATAGAACATGCATATTGCATACATAGAACAAGATATAGCGATTTCACTTCTCAACAACTGCATGGATTACGATGCCCGCGGAAAACCTCTCCACGTTTTTGCTGGTCTTTGTCTGGTCTGGTCTTGGTTGGTTGATTATTGGTTTTACGACACGTCGACCGTTGAGTCATATAGCGTCGCCAATCTCTCACGCCGATTGGTCACGGGCGAAGAGCAGCGACAGGTGCTCACAATCTTTCGATTGCGAGACGAGCATCTTACCCCTAGACCACTCGTCCCCTGCAGACGCACGGCACTGCGAGGTGTCGCGGTGGTGTAGCCCCGCCTTCATGTAGGACCAAACGTTCTCGATGAGGTTGAGGCCGTGCGAGTTCCCAGACCATGCCGCAACAGGAACTGGAGGAAGTTTGAGATCGTGTTTAACTGGTGGCCAGGAGCAAAGTCGTGCATGAAGTGTGATAGCTGTAGACATGAATGGGACAACCACCTGAAGCTTCGATACAGCGTTTACCTATCTTTGTTTCATTTTTGAAGGAAAGAAAAAAAAAAAAAAAAAAAAAAATATATATATATATATATATATATATATATATATATATATATATATATATATATATATATATATATATATATATATATATATATATATATATATATATATATATATATATATATATATATATATATATATATATATATATATATATATATATATATATATATATATATATATATATATATATATATATATATATATATATATATATATATATATATATATATATATATATATATATATATATATATATATATATATATATATATATATATATATATATATATATATATATATATATATATATATATATATATATATATATATATATATATATATATATATATATATATATATATATATATATATATATATATATATATATATATATATATATATATATATATATATATATATATATATATATATATATATATATATATATATATATATATATATATATATATATATATATATATATATATATATATATATATATATATATATATATATATATATATATATATATATATATATATATATATATATATATATATATATATATATATATATATATATATATATATATATATATATATATATATATATATATATATATATATATATATATATATATATATATATATATATATATATATATATATATATATATATATATATATATATATATATATATATATATATATATATATATATATATATATATATATATATATATATATATATATATATATATATATATATATATATATATATATATATATATATATATATATATATATATATATATATATATATATATATATATATATATATATATATATATATATATATATATATATATATATATATATATAGAGAGAGAGAGAGAGAGAGAGAGAGAGAGAGAGAGAGAGAGAGAGAGAGAGAGAGAGAGAGAGAGAGAGAGAGAGAGAGAGAGAGAGAGAGAGAGAGAGAGAGAGAGAGAGAGAGAGAGAGAGAGAGAGAGAGAGAGAGAGAGAGAGAGAGAGAGAGAGAGAGAGAGAGAGAGAGAGAGAGAGAGAGAGAGAGAGAGAGAACGGCACATGTAGTAGTACGGGCCGCTCGACCAGTGGTGCTCGTGGCGGTCGGCCGCCTCACGTGGTGTCTGTAGCCGCAGCCTGGTCGATCACGCCACCCTCTCACGGTATTGGACGATCGAGTCAGGGGATGTACAATCGAGCGGCGCGCTGTTGGCCGCCGTCGCAGGGGAACGCTCCACGACGTCGCCGAGGATCCGCCGGCTTCACAAGCTCTGCCGGCGTCTCAGGGGGTTCGCCGATGTCGGAAGGTCCACTGGTGACTCAGATCAGTAGGCGAACATTTTTTTTTTGTCGGAGACCTTGGCGAGTCTGTTGATGTCTGTGTGGCTCAGTGTGGCTGAGAAAAAGCGTTCATGTCAGGCCTGCTTCTTGTGTCTCAGGATTTACCGATGTTCGTCGGATTCTTAGCCCGACCTGGGGAGGAGGGGGCGGGGTCAATTGAACCCTTTAACTTTTTCTGAGGTAGCCCATGAGCCTTTCACGATATTGGTTTGAAATTTGGCATACATTCTGGCACATCATTTGCAAAATCGTAACGCTAGGAGGGGGACGGCAAAGTCAAATTACGACCTCGTCTAAACACAGTTTTTAGATGTACATTGAAATATCTTGGATAACAAACCATACACGATACAGTTAGAAGTGGTATTTTGGTGTGTATACAAATGATGTTAAATCATCGTCACGGATTGTGCCCTCAGGTCAGGTCCCTCGTTCATATGAATCGTTAGAATATAAAATACATATTTTCTCATAACGTGGCTCCTGATCAAAGTTTTGAAAACTCAAAATGCATGTAGTGACTAACCATGTCCCCGAAAAAACGTGATTGTTTTCAAGTGACTATCAGGTCAGGTCACTGAAATATCACCTTTCCAGGCCATCTTGAGGCTAAAAGACGTTCTATTGCGAAGTAAAATAGACTAAATGATAGTTATATGAATGCCTTTTTAACGAGTTCATTTATGATCTAATAGGGTATCGAAATTGGGCTTAAGAACATTGAGAATTTTCTATCTTTTGGGGGAGCTTTTCAAAACTCACTCTTACTCTCTCTCTCTTTCTTTTTTTTATCTCTCTATAATATATATATATATATACATAGTTCAGAAATGCTCGTATTTCCTGGTCAATCATTGTGGATATATTAAAAGCTAGCTTGATCTTCAAGATCCAGGAACGACTCAATGTTAGAAAAAATTGTAGATATATATTGTGACGTTTCGGCCATAGACCATTGTCAAACAATCAATGACCATTGTTTGACAATGGTCTATGGCCGAAACGTCACAATATATATCTACAATTTTTCTAACATTGAGTCGTTCCTGGATCTTGAAGATCAAGCTAGCTTTTAATATATCCACATATATATATATATATATATATATATATATATATATATATATATATATATATATTTATATATATTTGCATATATATATATATATATATATATATATATATATATATATACATATATATATGCAAATATTGTTTTACTCCAAAATTATCCGAAGGCCAAAAGCGTATGGTATTACATTGGTGAGACTTATTACTTTGACCCGTGTGCCATCTGTTAGAGAATTGTCACCCTGAACAACTTATCACATTTTATTTTCAGGTTTTTGTCCTTGGCCGAAATGGGTCATTTGAACGTGTCATCTGCGTAAGACTAAGTCTTCAGTTCGGATATCACCAATATTGAAGCATAAAAGCGCACTTGCTTTACGACCAGGGTCCGAAGGCTATAGCGAAGACGGGCGACCGACTGGACCCCAACATTGACTTGCTTGACCTGATTTGTAGGCTCAAATAAAAGAGATAGGCAAAAATGTGTCAAGCAACTCTGGACGTTCAAGTGTGTAATTACACTAAGCCGTTTGCTGCATATCTATCTTGCATAGAACACAATTAATGCTGGTGGGAGAGTGGGGGTGGGGTAGGGTGGGGGTAAATTGATCCCCCCCCCCATTAGGAACTAAACCAGCACCAACTAGGCAGCATGGAATTGACCTTCATCGACGTTCACGCAGTCACGTGAGACTTAGTTACCTATGACCTACCTTTTGCGCACTACGGGCGGGGGAGCAGAACGAATAAAGATTCATCAATAGGCAGTGCCCACTTGTCTGCTGCAATCAGCTGGAAAATAGACCCGGTAATGACCTAAGGCCATGGGAATGTAAACAAATCGACAGGAACACTTACGCCTCTTTGGGGCAGGGAGGGTTTGGGTAACTAGTAAAAAAAAAAAATTATGTGAGCTTGGCATATCTGCGCACCTGCGACAAAACTAACGCGGACCACGTCATTTAGCGGCTTCTGACGCTCTGCGGAACTGCCGGTCGGGGTGGGGGTGGGGAGAGTGTGTTTTGAGGTTTTCCGAACCACCGAGGTCATTTGCGCTGCCTTTGAAGAGAGTAGGGTTCGCATGCAAGCTCAAGGCAAGTGTACATCTAAGTTAAAGACGTTTTACGTTAGATGCTGAAGGCGGGGGATGGGTGGGAGGAGCGTCTCTCAGATGCTTGAGACGGTACTGATAAAGCTTAATTACGTTACCTACCCCTTCACAAGACAATTTGTACTTTGTGGTGGGTGAGGGGTCGCAAGGAAATTGATTTTGCCAGGGTGCCATTTGCCTACTCTTGTCGAAGAACACCAAGGAATATTTACCGTCCGGGCAAGGAGGTAATGGCCCACACCACCTCTCACGTCGGCTGCCGCATGTTAGTACTAATTAGTGGCATGCGTTCTAGTAGGGGAGACCGAGCACAATTAGTTTGCCCACTCACGAAAGGCCATACTCGCCCCTGCCGGAAACCAAGAGACGCGACATTAAATGCCAGTGGATATTTATAATATTCCTAACCACAAGAGTTATGAACATTATATTATTATATTTTGAATCCCGCCATAGCCTCATATCAGGCTTTCAGATCTGGTACTGGGAGATCTACACTTGGCTGCACCAATTAGTAATGGTATCCTTTAGTGACGCTATTCAGGCGGCTGAACTTCTCGACTCCGACCAGATGCTAGCCTCTCCCCGAGTATGTACCGGACCGTCGGGTAGCCGGTCAATCCTCGGTCAAATCGGTGAGCGGTCCTCATCTCAGCCGTTCTCATTTGGTCCCCGCTGCAGGGGGCGTGGTCAGTCAGCTGACCACGCCCGCTTGCGTGCGCCGTCGTGTGAGATTGCCATTCGAGGCTTCAAACTGACTGCGCTGGGGCTATCTCAGGCGGCGGGTCGGGCAAGCAATGTGGCAGGTCACGACCGGCCCTGCGTCCGTGACGCCCGACCCGGCCCGACGTACGGCCACACAGACGGCACAGGTGCGACAGGTCACGACCCGGCACGACGTACGGCCACACAGACGACACAGGTGCGACAGGTCACGACCGGCCCTGCGTCCGTGACGCCCGACCCGGCCCGACGTACGGCCACACAGACGGCACAGGTGCGACAGGTCACGACCGGCCCTGCGTCCGTGACGCCCGACCCGGCCCGACGTACGGCCACACAGACGGCACAGGTGCGACAGGTCACGACCGGCCCTGCGTCCGTGACGCCCGACCCGGCCCGACGTACGGCCACACAGACGGCACAGGTGCGACAGGTCACGACCCGGCCCGACGTACGGCCACACGGACGACACAGGTGCGACAGGTCACGACCCGGCCCGACGTACGGCCACACAGACGACACAGGTGCGACAGGTCACGACCCGACACGACGTACGGCCACACGGACGACACAGGTGCGACAGGTCACGACCCGACACGACGTACGGCCACACGGACGACACAGGTGCGACAGGTCACGACCCGGCACGACGTACGGCCACACGGACGACACAGGTGCGACAGGTCACGACCCGACACGACGTACGGCCACACGGACGACACAGGTGCGACAGGTCACGACCCGGCACGACGTACGGCCACACGGACGACACAGGTGCGACAGGTCACGACCCGGCCCCCGACGTACGGCCACACAGACGACACAGGTGCAACAGGTCACGACCCGGCCCCCGACGTACGGCCACACGGACGACACAGGTGCAACAGGTCACGACCCGGCCCGGCCCGACGTACGGCCACACGGACGACACAGGTGCGACAGGTCACGACCCAGCCCGACGTACGGCCACACGGACGACACAGGTGCGACAGGTCACGACCCGGCCCCCGACGTACGGCCACACGGACGACACAGGTGCAACAGGTCACGACCCGGCCCGGCCCGACGTACGGCCACACGGACGACACAGGCGCGACAGGTCACGACCCGACCCGGCCCGACGTACGGCCGCACGGACGACACAGGTGCGACAGGTCACGACCCGGCACGACGTACGGCCACACGGACGACACAGGTGCGACAGGTCACGACCCGGCCCGACGTACGGCCACACGGACGACACAGGTGCGACAGGTCACGACCCGACACGACGTACGGCCACACGGACGACACGACAGGTCACGACCCGACACGACGTACGGCCACACGGACGACACAGATGGTGTGCAGGCTGTCAGTCCGTCAGCAGGTAAGGCCCTGTCGGCCACATCGGGTGATGCCGTGTGCATGTAGAGCTGACTCAGAAGACCCTGAGGATGGGTCTCGTTCCATGTGTGCTTCGGAAGTCTTGTTCGTGACACGGAGGTCCTCCAGGCGACCGTTCCGTGGCTTGTTTGTACGAGTTGCGGATGATAATAAAGTTATTTTCTAGGGTGTTGAATACCTTGTTGGCCAGAATTTCGGTACGAATAGGTCTGGATCTTGCGAACGAGGAAAGATCTAAATTCGAGGACACGTGTCCAGATTCAGGTATTTCGGCCCAAAATGTTGTCGCAATTGTTTATGTTCCAAAAGCTTACTCGATCGCAAAATGAAAAGAAACACTGAAGGTTATTTGGCAACGAAAATATTTTGCTTTGCCTACATTTAAGTGACCAAATTTGCACATTTCGATACATCATACATTTATGTTAATGTCTGCCATTTTTAGCTGATATGTATGCATGGTGAATTTGATATGTACTTGCTTAGGAAATATAAATAGGCAGACACGCCACGTCGTGAACGGAGATGGTGTGTGCCATATTAACTTCAGCTATATCAGAGCTACTTCAAAGAAGTATGGGTCAGATAAAACTTTGACATGCAACAACATGAAAAACGTGGGAGAATGGAGGGATGGACGAGGGGAAGAGACAGCTGATCCCACTCTTGCAAAAATAGCACGACGGAGTAGGAGCACATTCAGAACATGGAGAAGTGGCTGGGATGCCAGGATGAAATAATTGATGCCCATAAATCCCACAGCACTGGCTTCGCTGTATTCCTGACCCACATGCTTGCACACTTCTAGCCCCAGTCCGTGCACATTTTCCCACCTCCTCCACTTCAGGGAGGGTGGGTGGGGTGTGGGGTGGGGATGGGGGGGGGGGGTAGGTTTGGTCTTATCTTGCGAATTTCGGTCTCCTACGACTCCAGCCACTTACACCGTGCCCAGATGGCGAACAAGGGAAACTGTGAAGTTGAGTGAACTGGGGCTATGTCAACATCAACAGCAGCAGAGGCAGCAGTAGCAACAGTAGCAACAGCAGGATAGCCGCAGAAGCAGCAGCAGCAGCAGCAGCAGCAGCAACAACAACAGCAGCAGCAGTAGCATAAGCAGCAGCAGCGGCAGCAGTAGCAGACGGCTACAGTTCGTCAAGACTCACTGACTCTAGTGACACTGAGTGACACGTGTCCTTGACATGAATTAATAAAATAATAATTATAACAGAAGCTGAAAGCCTAAATGTTGGGGAATAAGTCCCGCTGTCATCGTGGCATACGGTATTCTGGAATTACCTACCAAAATTGAACATGCATGGGTTTTAATAGGCGGATATGTCCTCTCAATTCGATAGCGCTCTTGTCATGAACGGTTTCCGACGCAAAGACCGGGCCTGGTGCCAACATCTCTAAATACTAACGGCAACTGATGCCAGTGACACCAATGGATTTATGGAAATCGGGCGTGTCATGTGATGCATGCTAGAAGCTGACAGTCCCAGTGACGTGTTTTCCGGATGACCCAGATGTCAGAATTTCCTTGAAATCACCCACCTTTCCTCCACCTGAAAGCCACGCTGCAGTTCTAAGAGTCAGCAAGCTCCACCACTCATCCGGCGCCGTCCATTACCGCATCCTGACTATACTTCTATCTGCACTATTTCTTAGTTTCCCTCACCCCACTGTCTCGAAATGACCATAACTAGCCGAAGAGACTTGATCCCGATCACCAAACCAAACCAAACCAAACCAATTCCAAACCAAACGAAACCAGTTCGAAACGCTCGTCAATTGTGCACAAACTTCACAGTGCTCCTTTTTAGTCACATTGGCACAATCTAAGGGCACGCAATAGTGGGAACTAGGAGTTGAGAAACATAAGAACAACCCTGGGGTGGGGGAACCGTAGCATTTCGAAACTGAGAATGCTACCGACACGGAATAAAAACCGGCGCTTTGCACGAGATGAGATCTCGCGGTTGGTGCTCCATGTTTATACCTGTGGGGTTCTGGTTAATTCCCAGGTCAGCTTAGAGGTCATCTTTGTTGCAAGAATGAAGCATTATCAGGCTGAAACTTTGCCTGCGTAAAAGCAATAATCAACACTCGTTTTAAGTTATCAGCATCTTGACCTTTTAGAAGTACAGGTCAAGAGTGTTGGCACAATCGAGTAGTAAGACAAACGGGGAAATTGCGATATTTTAATTTGAATGGTAATTTGAATGAACAACTGGGGAAGCTGGTAGAGGTTCTAATAATCTACATTTATCGACAACCGATGACCTTTCTTCTGAAATGTGAGGCAACATTGCTTGAAATAAAAATTGTAAACGTGATCGAAGCACAATAATTGAGGAAAGGTTGTTCAAACAACAAGATTAGATCCTTCAACAATGTAATGCAGTCAGCATGTCGGGAACGTCATCACATCTAGCAAAGGTCGCACTTCCGCTGAACTGCGCGGAATGGAGGAGCCAAACTACTTGTCCTTCAACCATTGAAATGACAGCGAGCAATGTTTTCTACAGAAGTACCCTTTCGTACGAGCAACTTTCGTAAGAAGTTCGACTAAAGCAGTTCGTCTTTGATTATGTCCGTGCCTTGTTGGGATTTACCATGCTATGGAAATAAATCAACAGCTTTGCGGATGGAGTGATAAAAGCATCTTGTGGTGCGGGGTGAGCATAGTTAAGGATGGTGGTGTGAATAACAGTAAGAGAAGTGTTTACTCCATTTTGTGGAGTTTGGGAAGCTGTCTATCTGCCCAGTCAATAATTCTCTCAACTACTCTCCATTGCTTCCTGTCGAAACTTCCCCGAATACTCTGAGCTACTCCCCATTCTCTGAATTCTCACCAAAACTCCCAGTTCCTCCCAGGGTTTCCCGCGGTGGAACTTTATATCCGTTCATGGCTGGACATACACACCTAGGTTTTACGAACACAATCCTGCTGTGTGCACAAACACACTTTAGGCTTAGGTTTACACTTTAGGTTTAGGTTTGTACTTTAGGTTCAGGTTTACACTTTAGGTTTTGCTTACGATTGCTATTTTTGCAACTTACTTCTTTGGAGCACGCAAGTAATACACTGTTACCGGTTGAAACAACCGGATTTCTTGAATTGTTGTGCAGATATCGCTAAAATGTTCTTCTATCACTTAAGTTTTGAGAAATGTGCGCCGTTAATCACAGAACTACGGGTGTAACTTGATATATCTTTGATATAAAGTTATTTGCACATGTACCAACAAACCTATTTTGTGGCCCCAAAAACCTTCTGTGTGCACCCACCAAGTTGCATCATTGCAGATTTTGTGCCTTCTGGACCAGCTAAAAGGGTGCTTACTTCCACTGAAAGCAGTATAAACCGGCTGACTAGCGGCTGGCTAGGAATTTCTAGTATCCGGAAATCCAAATGCCCATTAGATAACCTTAGAACTGACAAGGCAAGCATACGAACGATTCCAATCGTTATAATGCGACAGAGGAAGGAAAACAAACCCTTCTTTTTACAGCGGTAAATAGATCCACTTATGGCCGTCTAAGTGATCCGGTTAACCTTGTGGTTCTTTCCTCTTACAAAGCATCACAAAAATGCGAAGAACATACATCTTGCTTCCATGTTCATTTCTGATGTATTCATGCTCATTGATATATAGTGGCTTCCCTCACCTGATATGCCCAGTCAATGTTTGCCGCGTCGCAACTGCACCTTCTCCATTCGGAGATATCGCGAGAACACTTGTGACCAGAAAAGGGACTATTTACATAGAGTCACACTTATCATTGAAAGCTATGTTCCATTTCCGCAGTGTTTTTCCAACTGGAGGGTCATGTGGTGTGTACACGAGTACGTCGCCCATAGCCGGAACCAAGTGAATGCACATGTGAAGTGACATTTTGTGTCGCCTTGTTTCTGAATACTTAATTTTTTTCCGCTAGTTGATTTGTATCTGGCTACCTCCTACCTGGCTACCTAGCTACCTCCCAGCGACTTGTTTGCCCAGTTAGATTACCCAGAGAAACCGGTCACGCTGCTAAAAATATTCGGGAAATCAACCCGAGAACATTAAGCAGAAAATTTTCTACTAGGTGACTAATCAAAATTCATACGGTGAACCAAAGATAAAATAATACACAAATTTACCGGCGGATGTTAACACAGGCTGACATTCTCATGGATGTGTCAGCGTTATAAAATATTAATACCCAGACACTGAATGAGCTCGGCGTCCAACGAACAGACACCATGTGCTCCAGAGGTGGTAAGAATATTGCAAGTATCCGAGCCTAGTCACACCTTGGGAAGCCAAACCTGAAAAGAGCGGTGATCTTCTGCCCGCTGTCGATTTATCACCAACTGGATACATTCATCCTGCTCCGCCACACACTCTATCTTAGCATTTTTCTCTCTGAACTATATCTCTCCATCTCTCTCGTCATCGCCTTCATCCCATAGCCTCGAAGTAGCCAGGGCTGGCCAAAAGGACCTTAATCCAAAGAGCAAACACCAAGATGCAGCATCATGTACACGTGTCACATCTGCTGCTGGTAATCAAACACCAAATACCAAGATTCAGCACCACGTGCACGCACTGGCGGATCCAGGGAGGGGCCATTCCGGCCATGGCCCCCCGAAGCGCTTAAAAGGGGGGGGCATAGTATCTTTTGGCCCTCCCTCGGATCCGCCAGTGTCCACGTGCACGAACGTTGACGTGGTACAAGACGTTTAACGTGAACGTGAACGTTTTGGTAAACAAGAACAAAAATCCGGTAACATAGAAACGGTGGATGTAACCTGGGGCCCCTACACAGGAAATTATGTTGGCAATGATTATTTTATTGTTTTTTTTAATGGATTGGCCCCTTTGCCAAATAGTGGTCGAAATCCGGTGCTTTTAACTAAAAATGGTGGGAGATTGGGCACCCTCCAAATCCGTTCGACTCCTCCCCTGATGCAATTCCTAGGTACGCCATTGGGGGAGAGGGAGGGGGAGACTGACGCCGAAAACCGAAGTTGCCCCCCCACCCCAAACCGGTGGGCTAGATCCACCAGTGCGTGCACGTGTCACATCTGCTGCTCCACACACCAAACACCAAGATTCACCGCCACGTAATCGTTGCACACCTGCTGCTGGTAATACATACTCACGCCACCACGTTGGCCAACAGATTACAAGCACAGCCACAGCGGGGTCTGTGTTCGGATCAGGCGGCATTTGTAATGGGAATGTTAGCGAACATCAACCAGCGGCCTCGCTCGCTGCCTATTCGAAACACGTGCTTAGATTTATGAATGCCTAATCTTGTCTTATTTCCTGATGCGATGATGCAGCTGTTCATAAAGCATTTCTTGCAGTCTCATTCCTCGTTTTTAAGGTTGACAAACATACAAAACTGTGATAAAAGCGTTGATAAAACTATGATAAAAGTGCTTTCAATAGTAATTGAATGCGTGGGGAATTAATGATCGATTGAAGGGTGAAAACCTTATTTTCAAGCTTGGAAGGATGCTTTATGCTGCAATGATATATATATATATATATATATATATATATATATATGTATATATATATGCATATATATATATATATATTTATATATATATATACATATATATATATATATATATATATATATATATATATATATATATATATATATATATTTATATATATATATATATATATATACATATATATATATATATATATATATATATATATATATATATATATATATATATATATATTTATTAATATATATATAGGTATATGTGTATATCTACTTTTGCGAGCGGCAGATGTATGCTCATGTAATTCCTCATTAAACGTCAAGTATTCACTGATCGACTACACCCTGCCGCTTAGGACTTTGCCGAAAGCAAAGCCACTCAGCCGCCGCGGCCATTACTATGTGACTCAGTCGGCCACCAAATCGTTGAGAGACGACGCGGCAATCGCAGCCGCTCTGGTCCGCGTCGTCCGGGAGCCGGCCGTTGCGCCAAGCGGTTGACTGTCAGGGTGGCCTGTAAATCACCGCTCGAGCCCCGGCCCCGCCTTCGTCGGTTCCCACCAGCGTTCTGTGACTACAGCCATGGGCCGCCGCACAGGCGAGGGAGGAAGGAGGTGGGAGAACGGGAGGGAGGTGTGGTGTGGAGAAGGGGAGGAAGGGGAGTGGATAGATGCCCTAATCGTCAGATGGGAGAGGATTGTGCCCTCTCCCCCAGAAGAAGTACCCCAGAAGAAGTGGATTTCCTACGATACTAACCGATCAATGAGGTTTATGAATATCTAAAGTCCCATTTTTATTTGTCAATGTATGTTGAAAAATACCCTTCATTTTCGATTGGATACACGATCGTTCATAACCAGCAGGTCGCATCTTCAGTCACTGGATACTCAATCAGTTCAGAAGTAGCTGAGAGGTCGGTAGTGGCAGCTGGCTAGTGCTACAATATATTAAACATGTTTTATATTCACAAGTGAGTACACACTGCAGGCAATAGAGCTGCCCAACGCCATGGTTTGGCATTGAAACCTACATCTTTCTGAACGGTGGGCCTGTCTTGTAACGCTGGACAGAACGATGCGACCGGAGGCAGGACTCAGCTAGAGGATGTGCGTGCCATACAGATACAGGTACATACTTGCATTGAGATAATCCGCAATGAACTTGTGGCTATTACAACGTCGCGTTAATATGATAAAATCATATAATCATATGATAATATGATAAAACAGCAGGGTAGAAGAAGTCAAAGTCACAGAACGGTTACACCGGTGGTCATACATGTCATAATACAGAAGGGCGAGCAGCAAATCAGTCCGGCTCGGGCGGCACGTCAGACAGGTGCCGCTGTAGGTGGCGACCGAAGATTGGCACGGGAAGCCGCAGCAGCTCGGGTGGCAACGAGTTGTACAGCAGTGGTGCTCTGCAGTCAAATCGCCTCTTCCCAATCTCAGTGCGGGACCGGGAGACATACAGGTGATGGTCCTGATTGACGATCTGGTCGCGAGTCTCCGCCACGGTAGTGATACCATGAACCAGTGATTCCGGCTCTCTATAATGGCGCACCTTGTGCGCGAGGCACAAGGTGTGTTGCCTGGCTAGGTTTTCTGGACTGAACCAGCCCAGTCGCCTCAGCAGATCAGAAACATGGTCATAGATTTATGGTCAAACATGGTCGAATATTACTCTTGCTGAGTAGCTCACATTTTTTTTCAATGCGAGATAGGTTCTTTTTGGTACCGTTACTGTATACAGAAATACAGTAGCGGATCTGTGAGAAGAACAAGGCACTGACCAGCGCGGATATGACAGCAGGTGAAAGGTGTCCGTCGGGTGACGAGGTTGAAACCGTGCTGAGTTGGAGAGAGGAGGTGGTTTTCTGATAGATAATTGTATAGCTGCTGGTGAACGGCACACTCTACAATTTTGGCAACGACTGGGACGATGGAGATCAGATGTAATTTCCATCTGATCTCCATGATAGACTTGGAAGGGCTAAAAGAATCATCGGATGTTAAGATGGGATGAACGAGGGAGTACTTTCTGGAATCAGGAATATCGGACTGGGTAATGCTGAAATTGACCAAATACAGGAGCATCGCACCTATCGAGTCAAAGCACACCCTAAACATGTGGATGCTGATGCCGTCCTCACCGCAGGTCGACGAGCCTTTCATCCTGAATACGACGGCGCTCACTTCAGATAGCGACAATGGCACCAGGATGAACGCGCAGACACCGACACGCGGCAAACGGCAGGAACTATTCGGCGTCGCTGCCATACTCCTAACCTCGTTAGCCACGCGCGGGCCCACGCTGACAAAAAATCCGTTAAGGTCATCAGCCGTCGCGTCGGGCAGCTTACGAATGGTCTGCTTTCTGCCGACGAATGACCGGATATGGCTCCACAATGACCTCCGCGGACTGGTGACCATAGTCAGCCAGCACCCCACGGCGGCGACACATTGGAATGTTCAGATTCATCTTGATAGGCACAACCTTTTAAGGGATACTCAACATGGATTTCGATCTCGAAGGTCTTGTTTAACTAACCTTTTGGAGTTCATGGAGTATGTTACTAAAGAAGCAAACAATCAAAGCAGGATGGATGTTGTGTACTTGGACTTTAGCAAAGCTTTTGACAAAGTTCCACATGGGAGGCTAATTCATAAACTACTGCAACATGGGATTGTTGGAAAAGTTCTAGGTTGGATTGAAGCATGGTTGAGGGGAAGGAAACAAAGGGTAATGTTAAATGGATGTAAATCTGATTGGAATGATGTTCTGAGTTGAGTACCACAGGGCTCTGTTCTAGGGCCACTTCTCTTTATCATCTTTGTGAATAATATTGAGGTAGGGCTGAGGAATAGAGTGTTCAAATTTGCTGATGACATCAAGCCGGTAGGAGTGGCAAACAGTTGTGATCAATCTAGAAATATTCAACTAGACTTGGAGGACCTAAAAAAGTGGGCTGATCAATGGCCGATGTCTTTCAACTATGACAAGTGTAAGGCTATGCATCTGGAGTCTGGAGGTTGAGACTTTCAGATATACAATGGGGGGGGGGGAACTGGATGTTATTGAAGAGGAAAGGGACTTAGGTGTGTTGGTTTCAAAAGAACTTAAAGCAGAAAAAACAATATATCTCAGCTAGGAACAGGGCACTCAGAATGCTGGGACTCATTAATAGAAGTGTGATATATAAGAGCAAGGAAGTCATGAAAAACTGTACTTAGCATATCTGCGACCCCACTTGGAATATTCGGTACAAGCATGGAGCCCCTACCTAGAAAAAGATATAGATATGTTAGAAAGAGTACAGCGCAAAGCAACTAGACTCATCAGTGGAATAGGTAACTAAGAATATGGAGAAAGGCTTGTGGCATTAGATATGCACTCACTCAAGTATAGGAGAATAAGGGGGGGGGGTGACATGATTGAAATGTACAAAATTGTTAAAGGACTAGATCAGGTCAATTTGAATGGCACTCTTCAGTTTAGAGTATCACATAGGGGTCATCAATTCAGGTTAGACAAGTTGAGGTGTAGGACAGTTAAGCGACAACAGGTCTTCAGTCAAAGGGTTGTTGATCAGTGGAATGGGCTGCCTGCTGATGTTGTGGGGAGGTCCTCATTGAATGTATTGAAAAGTAGGGTGCATACATTTTTTTAGACAGGAAAATCTTGTTTTTGAGTTTTAATTTGTGATGAATGGGGTGAGATTTATGGTAAGTAAGTGTGCACAGCACAGACCCCTTTGAGCAGGCATGGATGCAGTTTGACAATTATTGATAAAGCATTCAATCCACATGCGTTAAGAGGGATCAGGGGAATAAGGCTGGATAGCTAGGGTAGATAGGCATTGATAGGTGTGTGGGATATTGGTGGACTGGTTTCTTCAGAATGTGGGATGGTTGGGGGTGGGTTTTTTACCAGGCTTATGGTATCTTCCATTTACAGACTTAACTGGATGGGCCCTTCGGTCTCTTATTAAGTCTAAGCGCTTTATAACTTTATATAGGGTGTACCTAGCAGTGGATTCGGCACCTTCCTTCGGGATGTGATGCTGATGAGATTGGCTATAGTAGCACAACGGGTATGATGGGAGGATTTTGTAATTGTTGAGTGTGTTATGTAATAGCGAGTGAATGGTGCTAGATAGGCTGGGATATATAGCTCCCTAGGAACTTGAGATAAGGGATTGATTGGGGTGAGAGTATGTACATTTCTAGTACCTTTTCTAGATAGGTTTAACCCAGATGGGCCCCTGTGGCTCTTATTAAGCCTTAACACTTTATGACTTTATGACTTTATTAAAGCTTTGGTTCCATCCGATACAACCTGGGTTCCTGATTGTGACAGTCATGATGGGAGCATGAATGTCAACGATGGGTAAAAAGATGGCTATAAAACAGTCCCACTTGAGCGTGACGGAGGGAGAATTCAAAACAGAACTCTAGTTAGCCTGAAAAAATCATGAAACAAAACATTCGATTCTGCATGGCGCTTTCGCCATCGGGAATGAACAGTGGCTCCGCTCTCTCTAGATCTAGGCATATCTATGGAAGCACGGAAAATGTATGCGGACTAAGGTTACATAATTTCGCACGGCAGTGCTTCACAATGGCACGACAGTTGATGATAACCACGTCAAGAAGAGAGCCGGTCGAATAGGTGGACGAGGTCACACGCTGAGATAGCGAATAATCCGAAATACAACCAGATAGCGCACGCCGGCCTGGGTCTGAGTATGGCTTAGGCCAGTCACAGTTCTAATCTCCGCAAATAAAAAGTTTGGACCTGGGACAGTCCACAATCATGACCGCTGGGCAGAACGGTGCGAACCACTGCGGGACTTGGAGCCATCAGGTCGGGGACAGGAGTCGGCTAGAGGATGTGCGTGACATAGCTGCTGGGCAGAACTTTGCGAATCACTGCGGGACGGTGAAGCGCAAAGTTGCGTCTAGAAGCCGTCGTCCCGCCTGACAAGTGACATTAGCTCATTTTCGGCGGAAACTTGCTCCAAGGTCTCGCAGGTCTCGCAGGAAGATAAAGTGAACATGTGTAGAGTAATGCTAAGTTCAAAGTAGCAGCGACAAGCAAGCGTAATTCTGACAATATGCCGAATAACTTTTCCTTTGTTAGCAATGTTGCTAAATTAAAAAGAACTCAACGCATAAACGCCGGCAACTACCGATCGATCTACACCACCATTTCCACTCTGCACACCTCTACGAGCCCCAGGTGTGGCTGCCGGATGCCAGACTAACGCCAGAGACGTGACTGTGGCTTAGACCTTTCCAGGACGAAAATTAATAAAATAACTAGAAAGAATTACTTCATGGATGTTAAGCACGCTTATGAATATAAATCAGACACTTTCGTCACTCTCACACCGCTGAAGCAACAAAGCATTGCTACCACAACTCATTAGTAGTAATCGGGCATGAGATAATTTATTCGACTGCCTCATCTGGGATTCTGGGATTGGGAGCTTAATTCGATTTACGCCAGAACGCTATGCTTTTCACATGGTTTTCTGTCTTCTAGCAAAGAGCAAATATTTATTGCAACTCATGAAAAAGCTGCATTAGCCGATTCAAACTCACAGATTATCCATTTTTAGTATGTTATGATGTGATGTATCTGTTTATATCTGGAACGAATTAGTTGAGCCAAAAAATATCCTATACCAAGAATAAACTTTGGTGACCAGGAGAAAGACCTTTTTCCGTTTTAAAGGCCCCTTTTAAAAAAACAAACAAAACCACACACCCTAACAGGGTATGTTGCCGTTGTGAAGGCGCCTATTGCAACACAACCAGCAGTCCACATGCGCCATAAACAGCGGTATGTTGCCGCTGTGAAGGCGCCTATTGCAACACAACCAGCAGTCCACATGCGCCATAAACAGCGGTATGTTGCCGCTGTGAAGGCGCCTATTGCAACACAACCAGCGGACCACATGCACCATAAACACCCGTCTGTTCAGAACTTGGGATATATAGGAAAGTTTACTTTTCTCGTGGATGTTACATAATTTTATACAATGAGATGAAATATATAATGGAATAGACATAAGCGAATAAAACTTAATTGTGAAGTAATTAAAGTAAGAATGGAAACATACTAGATGATGTAATATGAAGGTATCTCTACTCCGCTTCGAGGGTATACATACTGTGGTGCATGGTAGAAGTTTTGTGGAAAACATACGTACATGTAAACCATTAAATCCCACGAGGAGAAGTAATCAAGGCAGGATTCCGAAAACATGTGGAATAGCTAGCAATGACATAATAACAGGTTCACAACACATGTGCTTTCCACTAACAGCCGATGGACATTTTCTGGGTCGAAGTCATGTGAAAACGTTAGGTGGTCTCATGCATGTGTACCCCTGTATCGGCATGCACTGATCATCCGAAGCCTAATGGTGATGTTCAAAAGGTAATTCTTTGATTTCCAATGTTCGAATGAATAGCCGTTAGTCGCATAAATGTAAAGTGCTTTACTGAACATTGGCACAGAATTGCCGACATTGTTGCAATATTGAGATGACAGGAGTTGTACAATACGGCTAAATTTCGGCTTCTTGCGCTGCCGTGCATTCGGACTGCAGGCAATAGGCATCTAATTTTGCTTCTTTTCACGTAATATATATTTTCTTTTGAACCATTTATTTTCACATTGCGGTAATTGCAGACCATCACCTGCGTGCCTGCATCGTCTTGCAGGCGTGGGCCTGCAGGCTGATGCCCTGGGATGGACACAATGCAAATATGCATTTGAAAATTATATAATTATATACCAGGTTGACACATTTTAGACACATCGGCCACCTGCGTGTCACTTCGACCTCCTGCTCGGTGTGATGCGGTTCGAAGCGCGGAATGCAGAGCATCGTCGCGTACTTTTCGCAGTCGGTAGGAGGCTTGCTGCTGCAGCCAGCTTCCTGGCGCCGTCGCTGCTTTTCCGACATAGTATTTTAGTGATGAGTATTCACCTGATAAAACTGTCGGGCACCACTTCACCCTCGGCTGCGGCGCCGTGGACGGTGCCGGCCACATGACCTGCCTCGTGTAGGTCACAGCGCCCTCTCGGCGAAACTCCAGCGGTGGCACTGAGATGTCGGCTGCTGCTGCTGCTGCATACAGCATCCACCAGCTGACGGTGGCCATGTCCAGCGTCCTTGTGAACAAACACCAACACCGCTTCTTGCCGCGGATGTTCGCGCTGTACTTGGAGCGCAGCCAGGCACGTGGCTCGCGTGCGTCGTGTAGTTGGAGAGCACCCGCGACTGCCACACAATGCGGCGGGCCCTCCGCCTGCCGTCCCTACCGTCGCACGTGGTGGTGGTGGGGACTTGTCGCTGTGGCAATTTGTCATCACTGTGACACAGCGCGTGTCGTCGCACTTCGTGACGGCGATCTCTCGCTTGTGTCACATCAGGTTCCAACAAACTCCGGTCTCTCTTGGAAAGCATTTGCTGCGAATCACTGAGCTTGTCTTGTAACGAATGGCCTGTCTTGTAACGGACGGCCTGTCTTGTAACGGACGACCTGTCTTCTAACGGTCGACCTGTCTTGCAACGGACTGCCCTCGTAGCGCTGAAGCCGATGCCTCGCAGGTGAGCCATAAGCTGACTCGACGTAAGCCGACCGTCAAGGGAGATACGGCGATGGGTGGCGTTTTCTATGGCTTCCACCATTTGCATGACAAATCGGCTTCCCAGCGGGACGGTAGAGCTGTTGCCGACTTCCTTGCCGCAATGCAACTCAAAGGGCAGGAGAAGCCGACGCCCCCGCACAGCGACCGCATCTTTTAGCCGAATCGGGTAGGCTTTCCTTTCATAAGCTGCTTGAGTGAGCTGCGGCCGAAGAATTTCGAGAGCAATTCATCGATCGCCAATTCCTCCCTGACAATGCCGAACTCTTGAAAGTTCCTGTTGAGCGTGGTTACCAAGGGACGCACTTTGAAGCTGTGGTCGCCCGACTCGCCGTGTATTTTTACTGTTCTGGAAATGCGGGTTCTTAATCCGTTTTTTGCCTGTTTATTTCGCAGTATGTGTTGAGTGATGCTGCTCCACGGACCACGTCTATCCCCAGGTCACTGTCGCCCGACCAGCTCACTGGGAGCTGGCGGTATCCTGTACAGTGACACTGCACCATGAATACCGGCAACAGGTTGGCGACATGCTGGGAGCAACCCAGGGGAGCATGCTAAAACCGTATTTATCCATACAGGTGCTTCGGAAGACTACAACGTGACTATCGACGCCCCACCCATGAGGACATTATGCCATGGGTGGAGAGCCAGAGGGAGAAAGCGAATACGTCTCTGTTCTCCGGTACATCCACCGGTAATGGCAAAGGGTATGATTCTGCCGGCGGACAAGGAAAGAGACAGTGATACAAGTGGTGGAAAATAATGGGTTAGGACGAGAAGATATGGAGATGAGCTGAGAGTCGAGATGGGTCCGATGTGCAATGACAGACAACGGAACACGAGACGAGACAGACGGAAGATTGCACGCTGCTTAAGCTTATGCTTGCGACTCAATATGCTTACAGGGATGTGGTCCGATTGAGTGGGTGGTGAGAGAGAGGAGCGGCGAGAGCAATTTTTATCTGAAGATGTGGGGATAACAGGTGAAAGGTGGAGAATCTGCGAGGAGTAAACCTGGCGGGAGCACCCAAACACATCCTCATAGAAATCGGTGGATATGTGAATTTCGTTGATATTTTCGTTTTGAAAGACAGCTTAGGAGCTCCGACCGGCAAGAGGGTCGTGGAGGACTGAGGAAGCTGATCTGATACAGAGGGTGGGAGTTGCCCTTCCACAGCAGAGAAGAGACATTCCTCAGAAGTGACCGTGAAACTGCGTGGCTTCGAACCGAATCGGGCATGGGTGGCCGGAGCTCGCAGTTTCCTCCGAATCTGGCATGGGTTGGCGCAGCTGGCAGTTGCCCTCACTGTGCTCTGGCCCTTTGGCATCGCTGCGGCTCACTCTGATTGGCTGAGGTCGCTCCTGCCGATCGCCCCAGCTCGATCGCGGCAGAAACGGACGCCGACGCGGTCGAGCCTTGTTTGTACCCGCCGGAGGCGCATCAGACATGGCGAACGAGCTCGATAATCCAGTCAAGTGCCGTCTGGATCGCTGCCGCCCTTCGGAGCGCGGTCGGTCCGCGGCGACGCCCCGGGAATGGGATCAGTTCGTTCCGCTGGGCCTGACCTTCGGCGGTCTGTCTTCCTCGTGGCACAGAACTCCTATGCTAGGACGGATCGTCTTCTGTGGACCAGCTGATCATAGATTGCAGAGTGAGGCGGTGAATGGTAGCAACGGACACCAATCTCTAGCCTTAATATGTGACCCGCTAATCCCTTGTTGCTTTTGTGCCCTTCAGTCGCTCTTGGTAGGAGTGCATCGGTTGAAGCAATCATCAAGAGTTTATTGGGTTGTCTGCTAGATAACAGTGTGACATTCTGCCATGGAGGCGACAATTCATGTCCAATTACCCTTAACATACATCGTAGTTTCTCTGGGCTCACACGCACCACCGATTTTTGTGACTTTTTCAGCAGTGAGATGGGTCACAAAGACCAACTCTCCGTCAGTTGTGATGTAATCTCTGGTTCACATGGAAATACTGTCATTCGATTGTGTGGCATTGACGTCATCGAGGAGAGCGGAACCTATAGTGTTCAGAGGCGCTGTGCCGTCTCCTTTAAGCGACACAATTTGTCATGAGCCTCTCGGCTTGGGCTGCAAAGATGGCTTCAAATGTAGCTTGCCCAGCATGCTTCGCCGTCGATATCATGCTGAAACCCGCAGGGTTTCATATAGGAACGGATGTCGCCTGGTGAAGAATCGAGTCACATAAAGCTGAGATATAGACTTCGTGTGCGGTGTTGTGGATCAAATATAATATTATCCTTCCTCGAGGACTGTTCTATACACACATCACGCGAACACCGACGAAATCGTTTTTGTGACGCGATTCATTACCATGGTAACTACTTCGTTCAGTGCTTCGGGCGGTATGGGCTCGGTTAGAAAGCTTCTATCGTGGCGATTGGACGTCGTGGCAAGACACATATAGCATGCATGAGTGTATGCAAGCAATAGCTTGGAAAATAGTTGGGTACGAAACATTACTCAAAGCCGACTCAATCGTCCCATTGAACTTGTAAAGGACTGGTAATCACATATTAAAAGTTCAAACATGATAATGACAACATTATCATACGTGAACACTGAAATCGTGCTTGTGTTTGACAGTTTTTTTTATTAGATAATTGTTCTGCGGTAGCTTCACGAGAGTAAATAACTCAGCGTATAGCCGGTAGGTGTAACTCGAAGACTCACCTGATCACAGAAATTCATGAGCGCTCTAGTTTACTTTTCTTTACTTCATCTTCTTCTTTCGGGGGAGTTGAAACAATAACAAACAAAAAAGCGCAGGAGCCCTCAATTTGTGGCACCTTGCTAATTTTCGTTAATATTTTAGCACCCCGTAGATAGATGTTGATCAATATACAACCTTGCTCAGCTCCAAAACTACAAAATATTTATTTCGCGGCCACAGAATGCAGCACAGGCTTTTGTTTTGCTAAGTAAGATGCCGCTTTTTAAATTACAAGGCTGAATATGAACTAAGCTAGACTATTTATGAAGTAAACTATCTAGAATCTAAGATATATTATTTTTGAAGAAGTAACTAAGCTATTCGTCTAGGCGTGTAGTACCTTCCCTTTATAGGCTTAGCCCAAATGTGCCCCTGTGGCTCTTATTAAACCTGAACACTATGACTATATGACTCGAAAGGGTGGAACTTGATTTGGTTGGATTCCGTTCGACTGCATGGAATACTTTGAGCCTGTTTGCAAGTCCAAAACACCTCACTTACTTTTTTAGTAGTTTTAGGTGGACACCTTTGAGATCTTTGTTCTGTTTATCTGAATCACCAACTTAATGAGAAGAACCGTGACAGTGCTCCACCAAACGTAGCCAGATCTAGCGCCGTTGGTAACTGGACAAGGTATGGCAGCGGGCGTGAGGTTTACTGAATGTTTACCGATAGGTGCTGCCAGATGATGCCAGGTGTTGCTCACGCCACCCTTATCGAGGCATGTAGATACTGTCGAACATCGGAATATCACACCTGCCTTCCCATGATGTTATCAGTTCGAAATTAGCTAAAGCTGTTCCAAAAGTATCTTACTAAACATGTCATACTATAAATTTCCTGAAAAGTTGGTGCAAACTTCACAATTGCTTTAGTTTCATCGGATCCGTTCAACGTCCATGTTTTCAAAAGCTCTGATGAGTTAAGCAAGAAGTAAGGGGAGGACGTGGGATGGGAATACACTTCCTGCAGAATTACAGTGCGGAAATCATCGGGCCGGACATATCATTTACCAGTTCTCATTGCGTGGACAAACTGCATCATTTGAGCTCGATTAGTAACAGACATGTGCACCGCCATGTACCAACGTCCGATCGTTCGTTCACCATTTTCGATCCATGCGAGCTCCCGCAGAGTGGGTTAAAGGATACTGATCAAAAGTCGTCTCGATACCGGCAGCGTCCGGACGACCGGCGCCATCCCCAGTTGGTGACCTTTGCACGCTGCGCCGCTGACCTTTCTCTGCGTCCGCAGGAGGGTCTGGGCCAGTGGTACCCGCTGGACTCTGAACTTGTCATGAACAACGGAGAAGTGGTGGGCACGCGAGAGTTCACCGGCGACAATGTCCTGCTCGACTGTCGCTTCGAGGTGCCGTTCGGTGAGTGCACGGCTCTTGTAGGGCGGAGGTTGGCCGACGATAATTTGCTTTCTCACGCCGTGCTTTGACCATAAAAACCAATTGACTGTCAGGTATGAGATCGGGGGAGTGAAAAGATCATGAAAAATGTGTGTGCGCACGCAAAATATGTTCCAAATGAAGGAAATATGCTTTTCGATGCACAATTTGTACGAAGTCTCAGGGCATGTAAAAATAAGATATATTGACATATTGTGACTTAGTACGCACGTAATGACACGTGTCGTCAGGTGCTTGCTATGTTAAGAGGCAAACATGAATGTGACATACATTGGCGAGACCAAACGCAGCGTCAAGGAGCGATTCAACGAACACCTAAGAGACGCAAAAAACAAGACGCCAAACACACCATTAGGAAGACCACACACACCAGCCATATGGAGACATTTTTTACATTCAATTTTTTTTTACAAGACATAAGTACATTTTTTTTTTAAATATATGGATTTTAATCACATGTAAAGACGTTGCCGAGCAAAAATAGTCGAATCGCTGGAGATTTGAAATCGTAAGCCAACAACGTAACACCCAGACATCCTCATGCACCCTGTTGCCACCGATTTCATACCGCACTACACTCCTAGCACCAGACACCGATGGATAGATACCAGGAGCACAGACTACTGATCATATCACAACGCATAGCTACACACTAAGATCGCGTTCGTCGTAGCCGATGACTATGGTGCCGCGCAGTGGTGTAGATATAATTTGATCTGATAAATGTTTTCTGCTTCTTGTTAATTCGTTAGAGTGTCAGTACCATATCGTATAAATTGTATTCATAGCATGTCATGTCATGTCAATCTGATTCCACTGGTTGTGAGATTGTTACTTTGTAAAGTGCAAATTAATGACTTACGACACGTTCCGTGTCATTTTGTAATTGTTTTCTCTCACCTTCAATCTGTGACTGTTGACAAGCACACGTCGTCGAAATATATAGTTGTAAGCATAATTCATCTGTTTCAGTTATAATGAGCACAAGGTGAACAGTTTTACTGACAATATCATAAACAATGCTCAGTGTAGTGCTGCATTCACATTATAGTGCTGCATTATAGTGCTCCACTCACATTTTAGCTGCTTACAACAGTAGTTCATGGGATAACATTCGCCCCTGACTCTTCGTCAGCGACACATTTCAGCATTTATTGTCTCCCGTAATTTCGACAACTGCTTTCCATCCCTAAAAACCTTTCTGAAAGCTATCATTTATGCCTTAAAGTGTACGGAGCTTTCGCGTCGAAACACGGTGCCAGGCAGCAAATTCACGTTTCCACCCCCCCCCCGCCTGTGTGAGTGGCCATCGTGAGTGGTAGTCTGCAGCTGCTCGCGGACACTCACCTCTGATAAGCGAGAGGCGGCGGTAGTCAGCGTCGAGCCAAATAGAGTGACACAGAGGCGATTATCAGGGCGGCCGAATTTTGACGACCCTCCACTAGGCAGTGATATCGGCTGCTTCTCGGATATCATGGAATCGGTTGAACCTAGGTGATTTGGCGAAGGAAGTATGTCTTAAGGTGCCTGAATCAAACGTTTGATTTTCAAAAAATAAGTTTGCGTCTTTTCTTCTCATCATATGAATATTTATTTATTTAATTTAGATATATAATTATTAATCAAAATACATTATATAATTCTTATCAGCGTGTCGGCGGTATTGTTGTCGTGCAGTGCTGTCTGCCGGCGGTATTACTGTCGTGTAGTGCTGTGTGCCGGCGGTATTGCTGTCGTGTAGTGCTGCGTGTCGGTGGTATTACTGTCGTGTCGTGTTGTATATCGGCGGTATTGCTGTCGTGTAGTGCTGTGTGTCGGTGGTATTACTGTCGTGTAGTGCTGTGTGTCGGTGGTATTGCTGTCGTGTAGTGCTGTGTGTCGGTGGTATTACTGTCGTGTCGTGCTGTGTGTCGGTGGTATTACTGTCGTGTAGTGCTGTGTGTCGTTGGTATTGCTGTCGTGTGGTGCTGTGTGCGGTGATATTTCTGTCGTGTAGTGCTGTGTGTCAGTGGTATTACTGTCGTGTAGTGCTGTGTGTCGGTGCTATTACTGTCGTGTAGTGCTGTGTGCGGTGGTATTACTGTCATGTAGTGCTGTGTGTCGGTGGTATTACTGTCGTGTAGTGCTGTGTGTCGGTGGTATTGCTATCGTGTAGTGCTGTGTGTCGGTGGTATTACTGTCGTGTCGTGCTGTGTGTCGGTGGTATTACTGTCGTGTAGTGCTGTGTATCGGCGGTATTGCTGTCGTGTAGTGCTGTGTGTCGGCGGTATTACTGTCATGTAGTGCTGTGTGTCGGTGGTATTACTGTCGTGTAGCGCTGCGTGTCGGCGGTATTGCTGTCGTGTAGTGCTGCGTGTATGTGGTATTGCTGTCGTGTAGTTCTGTGTGTAGGCGGTATTACTGTCGTGTAGTGCTGTGTATCGGCGGTATTGCTGTCGCGTAGTGCTGTGTGTCGGCGGTATTACTGTCATGTAGTGCTGTGTGTCGGTGTTATTACTGTCGTGTAGCGCTGCGTGTCGGCGGTATTGCTGTCGTGTAGTGCTGCGTGTATGTGGTATTGCTGTCGTGTAGTGCTGTGTGTAGGCGGTATTCCTGTCGGTTGGTTATTTGGGCGTAGGGACGCATCGACTGCTTCGGTCATACAGCGCCCGTGTGGTATTGCTGTTCTTTTCTTATTCTTATTAAGTATAAACGCTTTATAACTTTATATAGGGTATACCTAGCAGTGGATTCAGCACCTTCCTTCGGGATGTGATACTGATGAGATTGTCTATGGTAGCACAATTGGTATGAGGGGAGGAGTTTGTAATTGTTGAGTGTGTTATGCAATAGGAAGTGAGTCTTTTATTAAGTCTAAACGCTTTATAACTGTATATAGGGTGTACTAGCAGTGGATTCAGCACCTTCCTTCGGGATGTGATACTGATGAGATTGTCTATGCTAGCACAATGGGAGTGTGTTATGCAATAGCAAGTGAATTGGTGCTAGATAGGCTGCGATATATAGCTTCCTAGGAACTTGAGGTAAGGGATTGATTGGGGTGAGAGTATGTACATTTCTAGTACCTTTTACAGATAGGCTTAACCCAGATGGGCCCCTGTGGCTCTTATTAAGCCTTAACACTTGATGACTTTATGACTTTATGACTTTATGCTGTCGTGTAGTGCTGTGTGTCGGTGGTATTACTGTCGTGTAGTGCTGTGTGTCGGTGGTATTACTGTCGTGTAGTGCTGTGTCAGGTGGTATTACTGTCGTGCCGTGCTGCGTGTCGGCGGTATTGCTGTCGTGTAGTGCTGCGGGTATGTGGTATTGCGGTCGTGTAGTTGTGTGTGTAGGCGGTATTACTGTCGTGTAGTGCTGTGTATCGGCGGTATTGCTGTCGTGTAGTGCTGTGTGTCGGCGGTATTACTGTCGTGTCGTGCTGTGTGTCGGTGGTATTACTGTCGTGTAGTGCTGTGTGTCGGTGGTATTACTGTCGTGTAGTGCTGCGTGTCGGCGGTATTGCTGTCGTGTAGTGCTGCGTGTATGTGGTATTGCTGTCGTGTAGTGCTGTGTGTAGGCGGTATTCCTGTCGGTTGGTTATTTGGGCTTAGGGACGCATCGACTGCTTCGGTCATACAGCGCCCGTGTGGTATTGCTATCGTGTAGTGCTGTGTGTCGGTGGTATTACTGTCGTGCAGTGCTGTGTGTCGGTGGTATTACTGTCGTGCAGTGCTGTGTGTCGGTGGTATTACTGTCGTGTAGTGCTGTGTGCGGTGGTATTACTGTCGTGCCGTGCTGCGTGTCGGCGGTATTGCTGTCGTGTAGTGCTGTCGTGTAGTGCTGCGTGTATGTGGTATTGCTGTCGTGTAGTGCTGTGTGTAGGCGGTATTACTGTCGTGTAGTGCTGTGTGTATGTGGTATTGCTGTCGTGTAGTGCTGTGTGTCGGTGGTATTGCTGTCGGTTGGTTATTTGGGCTTAGGGGCGCATCGACTGCTTCGGTCATACAGCGCCCGTGTGGTATTGCTGTCGTGTAGTGCTGTGTGTCGGTGGTATTACTGTCGTGTAGTGCTGTGTGCGGTGGTATTACTGCGTGCCGTGCTGCGTGTCGGCGGTATTGCTGTTGTGTAGTGCTGCGTGTAGGCGGTATTGCTGTCGTGTCTTGCTGTGCGTCGGCTGCACTGAGTCACACACAGAGTCGCAGAGGCTGCGCGAGTCTTTGGAGCTGCTTTGCAAGACAGTGTGCAGTATGCAAGTTCAGCTGCGCAAGCTGCGAGAGAGCAGCCAATGACAGCCTATGCGCGTGGCTGCACCTTGACGAGGTCTTGACAATACGCTTCCCAGCTCTAGTTGACACATTGCCACGACATTTGGTGACGAGAGGCCTATCCAGGCTCGGACCGCCGCAGAAGAGAGCGAGCATTGTGCGCAATGTGCCCCCACTGACGCAGTTTGTGCTCGCGGACTGCGGTATCGACACGGCGGCGTCAGCTCCCGCTTCTGACCGAAATGTGTGACCTTGGCCCGGGAAACGGCACCAGTGGGAGCGTTTCCCATCGGTCATGGCAGTCACCGGTGGATGGCACCAGCACCGACGACACCAGCGCGATGACAGCACGCTGCCATTCGCCACGACCGAAGATGACGCGGTGCCACTGGTCCGGCGACGGTTTCAGCTAGATTGATGAGGATTTGGTCGGATGTGCGTCACACGCAATGCAGATTTCCTGCCATCTAGATTGAATCGGCCTTCTTTGAGTGCGTTCCAGACGGATGGCGATTCCCTCGAGTGCATTTAAGACTTGATGGAGATCCTGTTGGCTGTGTTTCAGACTTGATGGACATCCTGTTGGCTGTGTTTCTGACATGAACATTATCTCTCTATTTTAAGCTTGATGAAGATTCTCTCGGTTGTGCATGTTAGAGGTTATCTTGGCTGTGACAAGGTGGAGATTCAGTGACTGTGCTTAAATCGTGACAGTGGCTCTTCTGATATATTTAAGACATATGATATATTGCATACTTTCCACTTCATTTCACAGGCGACAAAGTTCCTCTCAGATATATTCTCCCGGCTGTACTTCAGACATGATGAAGATGATTTCTTGCTGCGCTTCAGACATTATGAAAACTCCCTCTTACTGTGCTTCAGACATGACAAAGATTCGCTCTTGCTGTGCTTCAGGCATGATGACTCCCTCTTGCTGTGCTTCAGATATGATGGAGTGCGACGCGGGGGAGCTGCAGAGAAAGCTGGAGATGCTGAACTCTGTGATGGCGTCGGAGACCGTGCCGCCCGGCCAGGGCGGCGGCGCGGGCGGCACCCGGCACCTCCAGCTGCAGCAGATATGTACGCCCAACCACGACACACACAGTTAGGGCTTACACTTCTAGTCGTTCTTCTCTCTAGTTGGTTGCTGTCGTTTCGTTCTGTCTTGTAGTCACTCTGGCCGTCTCCGCCTGCTCCGCTGTAGCATTCACGCCGTCCCTCGAGCCACCTGCGCACTGGTCCGTTGGTGTCCTACACAGCACAGACTGTGTATGCCGTGTCTTATGCAGCTTGGCGTCACAAAGCACACACTGGCGAGCTAGTGGGCTGGTGAATTGTCATGCAATGCTGACCCCCGGGACTGCCAGCTGTAAGAAGGCTTTTGCGTCTTGTCTAGTCTTCACCATCCGGAGGGTGGGTAGCACTGCCACTGGTTATATTGCGACCAGTGAAAGCCGGCGCGCGTAAATGCGTCGTCGTTTGACGCCATTAAAGATGCGTTCGAGGTACATTTTCTGTACGCATTTTTTCATGGCTGGGTGGGGGGATGAAGTCCAAAAATCTTGCCACAATTCGACGGATATCTGGGGGGCATATGTGTTGTATTTTCGCTGACGTAGCAAGTTTCTTGCATGTTTTACTTAGTTAATTTGCTCGGATGATTAATATCTATTTTTGAGATCTATTCCGAACAAGTTGCTTCATTACTGGCATTCTTCAGATCAAACAAACTTGATGATGAACGCGAAATGACGTCTTTCGACATAACATGCTTTCTAGGGCACTTGTGCGACCTAAGTGTGAATTTGTGAGTCATCCAACCGTTGGAAGCTTTGAGAAAAAGCCATTTACAACATATTACAATTATGATTTATGTACCTGCCTCATCACGCGCAACGCCGTGTTCTTTGTCTCGCGGCTCTCTCAATTTGGTAAAAACTGACAAGGGCGGGGACGCTCCGGATGGAAAAGCTGCCAAAATGTGCCGAATAGAGGATTATTTCACTGTAAACGAACGTATGCGAATTGCACCTGCGTGCCCATATAACGCCAGTGGTCTGCCTGTGACACCAGGATGAACTAAGATGTACATTGCAATAGTTTTGTTCCTCATGGAATCCAGTGATTTGATGGACTGCATCCCATCCTTGTGCTGCCTTCATAAGCTAACATTTTTGCTGACTGCATTTTTTTCACTGTTTGTAGATGGCTGCATATCTAGATGACATGTGTGCATGATCCCAACTTATGCAAACGTTTACGAGAATGTCCTACCATGAAACCGGTATGGTGCCTAAGTTCGTCTACCACAACATAGTTGAGGTGATTAGCATCCAATGAAGCTTTCCTCACACCGGGCCAAGCGTCGTTCGTGCTTATTGACCCTGCTGCTCATGAATATCACACGAGCTAAATAATGATTTGCAACTGGACAACTTTGGTGCCATCAGACTGTTCATACACCAATATGAACGCTCTGTAAGGGCTGGATAATAGATAGTGGAGTCATCTGAAGCGTACAAACAACATTTAACTAAGTTATTCTGCTATCGACTGCTCAAGGTTCAATGTCAATTAGACCTGGCACTGGACCTTGAGTCTCGTTCCAGGTCATTATTTGCCGTCTGTGTCCTTGACATTCTGTTAGTTATCTTCCATCTGTGTCCTTGACACTCTGTCTATCTATGCCGTCTGTGTTCTTGGCATTCTGTTAAGCATCTACCATCTATGTCCTTGACACTCTGT
The DNA here is from genome assembly GCA_034440615.1 of Ashinkailepas kermadecensis. Taxonomy (NCBI): domain Eukaryota; kingdom Metazoa; phylum Arthropoda; class Thecostraca; family Neolepadidae; genus Ashinkailepas; species Ashinkailepas kermadecensis. The sequence goes on from JAOTOM010004477.1 coordinate 77,492, forward strand.
CAAATATCTTCCGTCTGTGCCCTTGACAGTCTATCATCTGCCGTCTGTATCCTTAGCACTTTACCAATCATCTGCCGTCTGTGTCCTTGACATTCTGTCAATTATCTTCCGTCTGTGCCCTTGACAGTCTATCATCTGCCGTCTGTGTCCTTGGCACTTTACCAATCATCTGCCGTATGTGTCCTTGGCATTCTGTTAATTACCTTCCGTCTGTGCCCTTGACACTCTGTCAATCATCTGCCGTCTGTGTCCCTGGCACTTTGTCGATTAGCTGCCATCCATGGCCTTCCGGGCGCTGTCTGCTGCCTCTGCCAACCATTTGTCGTTTGTTCTGCGCTGTCTGTTGTCCGCCACTCGATATCCACTATCCGCTATCCGTTATCCGTTATCCGTTATCCGTTATCCGTTATCCGTTATCCGTTATCCGTTATCCGTTATCCGTTATCCGTTATCCGTTATCCGTTATCCGTTATCCGTTATCCGCTATCCGTTATCCGTTATCCGTTTTTCGCTCTTGCTGTGCGCCATCCCGTATGTGTGCTCCGTTATTTGACGAAAGTACACGTGTACTAAGCCAAGGCCAGGTCCCTGGGCTATGGGGGAAGTTGGGTTATTTTCCTGGTACTGAAATTTGTGTCCAAAGCTTCTATAAGCTGACACGTATCACCTATTGCAAATCCAAGGCCACAAAACACCCTAGGGTTTAACAAAGGTCGAACAAGTCACTAAAGGCCACCAAAGTTCACCAAAGGTTGTCCACGGCCACTAATTAGTGAACCACATATTTCCTGCACCGAAGTGAACTTTGGCCTTCGTTGTATATACGTTCTTCAAATATTTCCAGCCCTATCTATTGATATCGTATGGGTGTCGATCTGGATCCCTCAGTCTGTGTGTGCGCGCGTGCGCGGTGTAGGTGTGCGTGAGCGTGTGCGTGTGATTGCACGTGTGCATGCACGCGCACGCATACCACATCGGAGGCGGTTAATGGCGAGCTCAGATTGAGATTTGCTATCGACCACTAGTACAGCCGGCACCGTACCCATGACCTGACGTCACACCTACGGACACCCATTGTGGCTATACTCGTGCGCACAACTTTGCACACGACTGACACGAAGTGCTGCGCTCGGATACAGTTGATATCGGCCCGTGTTCAGTGTGGACGCGTTTGGCGGCACTACATCATATTTATCCAGCGTTTGACGAACTGGCTGATATCAGAATGAGGTGCAGTCTGACACTGCACGTTTGTCACGCCAGTATGAGGTGCAGTCTAACACTGCACCCGTCTGTTATGCCACTCCGAGGTGCAGCCTGACGCTGACCGCTTGTCACGCCTGTCACGTCAGTATGAGGTGCAGTCTGACGCTGACCGCTTGTCACGCCTATCACGTCAGTATGAGGTGCAGTTTGACGCTGACCGCTTGTCACGCCTGTCACGTCAGTATGAGGTGCAGTCTGACGCTGACCGCTTGTCACGCCTGTCACGTCAGTATGAGGTGCAGTCTGACGCTGACCGCTTGTCAAGCTTGTCACGTCAGTATGAGGTGCAGTCTGACGCAGACCGCTTGTCACGCCTGTCACGTCAGTATGAGGTGCAGTCTGACGCTGATCGCTTGTCACGCCTGTCACGTCAGTATGAGGTGCAGTCTGACGCTGACCGCTTGTCACGCCTGTCACGTCAGTATGAGGTGCAGTCTGACGCTGACCGCTTGTCACGCCTGTCACGTCAGTATGAGGTGCAGTCTGACGCTGACCGCTTGTCACGCCTGTCACGTCAGTATGAGGTGCAGTCTGACGCTGATCGCTTGTCAAGCTTGTCACGTCAGTATGAGGTGTAGTCTGATGCCGACCGCTTGCCAAGCATGTCACGTCAGGTTATTGCGCCGCTTGTCTCGGCTGGTGATTAACATTGGGTTTCGGGCCACGCTGGCCCCGATCTCCGGCCATACTTGTTTTCCGCGGGATGGCGGTGGTGCTGTCAGAGGCGGACCAAATAAGGCTGTAGTCTCGTCGTCTTTGAGAGGGCTTGAACTTCGCCGAGTACTCTAGGTGTCTCCGTAATTGTTTTTTTGGAAAGTCTCCTATAAATGTCACGGTAATAACGGTCATCTCCCATATGGGCCGACAATGAATCTTCAGTCAAGATTGGCCGAGGGGCGATGGATATTGATCGCGTAGAGGGAAAATCAAAGTGCGAGCAGCACTCCCATGTACGGACAATTCTGCCTTTGAAACTTCAGTACTAATTACCCGGGAAATCTAAACATCGAAGTCCCTCACATCAGATAATTCTGCCTGCGCTTATTTGTATGTGTAGGTGGGATGGGGGTGGGAGTGGGATGCATCCGGGTGACGCTCGAACATTGCATGGGGAGAGTTGAAACCAGCTCAATTGGCAGTCGAGAGTTCAAGCTAGGCGAAGTTAGCGGCTGGTGTTGTTGAAGCCAAGTGACGTCAGCAGTTGAGGGCTGAAGCCGAATGACGTCAGCGGGGCATTTCAGCACACGTAAGGTGGAGCCGTTTCGGGCAAGTGTTGCCGCTGCACTTGACACGCCCGGCGCATCCCCGCGCTAAGAGCGCCGGTATCCAACGACAGCATCTCATCTATTTGGACGCGTCGAAGGTCGCGTCGGTGCCAGTGCACCTGCGTGCGGGTGAAATGTCGATACGTGACACACGTGATGTGTGTGAGAGTGGGGGTGGGGGGGGGTGGGGGGGGGGGGGGGGGGGGGGGGGGGGGGGGGGGACAGCTGTGGCCGCTCAGCGTCGGGACGTCACAGCCGTGGCAACTGTGGCAACAACACGGCTCTGTGCGGTGACACAGCATGCACACCCACATGGCGCTGCAGGCGATGTTCGTCACACGGTTGCCACACATGGAGCGTTTCGGAAACAACCTCCTCTGAAATGGCTTGACGGTTCCAACACACATACGAAAGCGTGCACACTGCTTCTGTATCAGTTCTTATGACCACGTGATCTCCATTTAGGTAAGCGAATCGGTGAGGAGAAGAAAATAAAAAGCAACGTAGAGAAACTTCTCCTGAAAAAACTTCCTGTCCTACGCGCAGGTAAAAACCATTGTACACAAGTATGGAGTACAAGTCATGGAAAAAGTTATCGCCGACTCAGAGTACTAGATAATCTTCGCCGGCGGTTGGAAGGGACGGGGGGGGGGAGGGTTCGATGACCATTCGCCACCTGAAAGATCAGAAGCCTGCCGAAGCCTGCCAGAAGTACAATACTGTACAGTACAGTACAGCGTGCCGATCGTCAGACTTGCCGAAGATATCAAAACATCATTGGCTAAGAACGCCTGGTGGAGCTTGATGAATGAGATTAGCGTCCAGACCTGGGGTCAGAAATTATATCATTGATCATTGTTGTGAAATCACGCCCATCTAAAGGGACTGTTCATAGCTAATGTAAAATGTTTCTGTGTACCAAGAAAGTAGACAGAAACTAAAATATGTCCACTCTGAGGTAAACCTCAAATCATATAAAATAGCTAGACATAAAGTTAGGAGGTGTGTTAGGGCATCTAAAAGACTGGCTGAAATCAAATTAGCTCAAGAATGTTCAGCAGGTAATGCAAAGAGATTCTTTAGCTTCTACAAATTTAAGGCTAAACAGTGTAGTGAAGGACCACTGGAGGTAAATGGGGAATTAGTGGTTGATTATTGTGATATTGTGGAATCCCTAGGCAATCAATTCTCATCAGTCTTTACTAAAGATAATTCTGGTAGAATAGAAACAACTGAATCTTATGCCATGACAGGTGATAGGTTGGAGGATCTTACAATAACTACAGAAGCTGTAGAAAAGCAGTTGCAGAATATAAAACCTAATAAAGCTTCTGGACCAGATGATATATATGCTAGGGTCTTAGTAGGGTATACTAAAGCTTTAGCAGTTCCCTAGGTATAATTTTCAGGCGGTCTATGGAATATTCTGTAATGCCTGAAGATTGGACAAATGCAAATGTAGGACCAATTTTCAAAAAAGGAAGTATGAAGTGTGTAGGGAACTACAAGTCAGTCAGTTTGACCTCAATAGTTTGCAAGGTACTAGAAAATCTGGTTAAACAGAATGTTCAGATTCATCTTGATAGGCACAACCTTTTAAGGGATACTCAACATGGATTTCGATCAAGGTCTTGTTTAACTAACCTTTTGGAGTTCATGGAGTATGTTGCTAAAGAAGTAGACAATCAAAGCAAGATGGATGTTGTGTACTTGGACTTTAGCAAAGCTTTTGATAAAGTTCCACATGGGAGGCTAATTCATCAACTACAGCAACATGGGATTGTTGGAAAAGGTCTAGGTTGGATTGAAGCATGGCCGAGGGGAAGGAAACAAAGGGTAATGTTAAATGGATGTAAATCTGATTGGAAGGATGTTCTGAGTGGAGTACCACCGGGCTCTGTTCTAGGGCCACTTCTCTTTATCATCTTTGTGAATAACATTGAGGTAGGGCTGAGGAATAGAGTGCTCAAATTTGCTGATGACATCAAGCTGGTAGGAGTGACAAACAGTTGTGATCAATCTATAAATATTCAACAATGGGGGACATGATTGAAATGCACAAAATTGTTAAAGGACTAGATCAGGTCAATTTGAATGGCGCTCTTCAGTTTAGAGTATCACATAGGGGTCATCAATTCAGGTTAGACAAGTTGAGGTGTAGGACAGTTAAGCGACATCAGGTCTTCAGTCAAAGGGTTGTTGATCAGTGGAATGGGCTGCCTGCTGATGTTGTGGGGAGTTCCTCATTGAATGTATTTAAAAGTAGGGTGGATAAATTTTTTAGACAGGAAAATCTTGTTTTTTAGTTCTAATTTGTGATGGAAGGGGTGAGATTTATGTTAAGTAAGTGTGCACGGCACAGACCCCTTTAAGCAGGCATGGATGCAGTTTGAAAATTCTTGATAAGGCATTCAATCCACATGTGTTAAGAGAGATCAGGAGAATAGGGCTGGAAAGCTAGGGTAGATAGGCATTGATAGGTGTGTGAGATATTGGAGGACTGGTTCTTCAGGATGTGGGATGGTTGGGGAGGGTCTTTCTACCAGGCTTATATTATCTTACATTTACAGACTTAACTGGATGGGACCTTGGGTCTCTTATTAGGTCTAAACGCTTTATAACTTTATGTAGGGTGTACCTAGCAGTGGATTCAGCACTTTCTTCGGGATGTTATACTGATGAGATTGGCTATGGTAGCACAATGGGTATGTAAGATGGATGCAGTTTTTGATGGGAGCAGTTTGTAAATGTTGAGTGTGTTATGCAATAGCAAGTGAATGGTGCTAGATAGGCTGGGATATATAGCTCCCTATGAACTTGAGATATGGGATTGATTGGGGTGAGAGTATGTACATTTCTAGTACCTTTTCTAGATAGGCTTAACCAAAATGGGCCCCTGTGGCTCTTATTAAGCCTTAACACTTTATGACTTTATGACTAAAGTATGAGTATAAAATAATCATGAAAATATATAACCCATGCAAAAATATACGCAGATGGACAGACAGACAGACAGACCTAGATGCATGCATACAAATGCACGTGTATACACACGTGCAAACGGGCAGCCCCAAAAAAAAAACACACACACACACACACACACACACACACATACAAGCACATGCACATTCACACTCATGCACACACACACACACACACACACACATACACACACACACGCACATACAGCCTGCCGGATCCGGACTGCCGTCAAATGCGCTCCATCTTCCGATCTTAACACTATTGAGGGCCACTTCAAATTAACATATCACTGGATGGAGTTCGCAATGCACTAAATAAAAGCATACTCTGTAGAAACCTGATGGGAGGTGGTGCTATTTGGCGGCATACGCCGCACAATTATGACTTTCAGAGGTCGGATACCTTTTGGGACTCTGGATAACTCTTGGGAAGCTTGGCACTTCTGAAGGTATTTTTTAGCCATGACTTATAATTTTTCGATCTTTTTATTATTGCTAAGTGCAAATTACTGCTCATTGGACGAACATTTAATCTCAGGAAGATAAGCCAAACTTTGCCCATACCTTGAGCAACTGACCTGGTCATAGACCATGAGTCGGTGTAGGTAGAGTTTTATATTCCATGGGAGATGCATGCGTTGTTTCAAGCCAATGCAATGCGACGGAATCTGCAGAGATGGGATTGAAATATATAGGATCCGCGACTGCGTGACCTTGACCGTCCAGTCCCGCCAGGCGGCAGCGCTGTGTACCGGCCGCTGATTGGTCCTCGCACGTGACATCACCGGGCCTGGCCGCCACGCTGATCCGTAGGGGGATCCAGGATGAGACTAGAATAAATTTGCGAAGCGTGCGTGAGACGTAGGACGGGCCATTTGGTTGCCGCAGATGCTACAAAATATAACTGAAGCTAATTAATAATTCAACCTCAGGTCAGATCTGGTAAATTAACAAAATTATATCACCATAAGTTATCACCATTAGTTTTACAGCAGGTTTACAACCTGCTATAAATCAGACAAGTTTCAAATATATCGGCTTATCCAGGGGGGTGCGCTCCAACATTGTAGTCCAATAAAAAAGGGAGACGCTTGAGCCGACCAATCAGCGTTTGACGACCTCCGTCGGTCGTGACAATGGTAAACAAACACATTTTGTCTTTAGTGCGGCGAAACCGGTGGCATTCACACAAATACGAAATTTGTTTCCCTGTTAGCGGTGACATTGTGATAAAGTAGTATTAAAGATCAAGACTAAAGTAGCAAGAATGCCTTTGTAGAAAATTAGGACGAAAAAAACGGAATAACATGAATAATAGCTTCCACAAATTTTTCCCTACAGCCTTTACTATTGCCACGATTGGTGGAGGTCGTCAAACGATGATTGGTCGGCTCAAGTTTATATAATAGATGGTCCTCTCAAGCGTCTCCCTTTTTGGGAAGCGGAGCGTTCTACCTGGTGTTCTATAGCCTTGGGCTTATCTCTAAGAAACTAGGAAACACAAATGTGTTGGGAGTTTTATTTCTTTGAAAGAACCCAGCGCAGTAGCCTGTCATAAACCAGGTCACACTTTCACATGTATATAAATTGACGAAGGAAATGCTTCCCAAGTCTCAGCTTTTTTAGCCATTCGGTTCCGTTGACGTTTTCTGGAGAAACAAAGAGGGTGGGGTGGGGGGATAATGACCCCTGGTGCTAGCGCGCGTTTTTCTATAATAAATGTCCGAATGCTTGCTGGGATCCATTTATGAATGTCCAAACAAGCAAAGCTTTTTGGGTGAACACCAGACCCGATCCTGGGAATCCAGTTCGACGGCAGAATTTCGGCCACGAGGTTAGCGTGCCATCAATGCACCGACACGGCCTTCCTGTTGCCTTGTCCCCGGCCTTATCGGGCCAGTTGCCAACTCACCTCTCCCAGCCGGAGGCTAAATTGGAGCTCGTGAAGCGCCCCGAACACTATTTTGCCATCACAGAGGGGACCAATGCAAACCGGCGCTTTGATGAACTGAGCTGTCGGGGCGGCAAAAGTATATATAAGTGCAATTTATTGTAAGTCAGTTTACTAAATCACTTATACTACAATCATGTTGCGAAAGGTGGTCATTGTTCACAGCAAATATAATTGCGAAGCTATGCTATTTTGATAGACTAAATCCGAAACTCTGCCGGAGAGGCTTTACGAAAAAAGTATACCTGATAATCATAGCTTGTTGGCTACACCCTGAACCCAGCAGTAGATTGTGATTCTTTTTACGACAATCGTTAAGCGACAGAATAGCCGCTTAAACACACCGTGTAGCCTAATGTACCGATCTGATCTGGACAGCCAGATCCTCTTGGTTCAACTGCCGGCTAGCCTTCCCAAGCTAAACAACGAAAGCCTTGCGAAACGCTACGATATGCGTCACGTATACGCTGACGGGTCCAGCACTGTAGCATGCAGCTATATGAATTATGCGAATAACAGTAGCAGTAATCAAATTACTACTAATAATAATACAATAAGAATAATAATAATCAATAAGAATAGTGGTAATCATAATAATACTGCAAATAATGATATGAATACAGGAAGTATTAGTCATGACAATAGCAGTGAAAATCAAACAATGATTAATTATTATTAACCGTATTATTCTTACCATCATTGTAAACAACAATAATAATTAATGATAACGAACAATGGCACGCCGGAAATGTCGCAAGGTAATTTGTATGTGAAGTTCATCATAATATTCCTGCAATAAGCTAAATGCTGAGAGTGTGATGTAAGCATCGTTGAGGATGACTATATTGTTTTGTTAAAGGCCTGCATGCTGAAGCTAGATAAATGGAATGTCAGGCTAACTTGCTTAGAGCATATTTCATCAATAACGAGGCACACATTCGCCCCAGTGGATATGACTCTTTTCTTGTGGAAGTGTTCCAGTTAGAATACAACTTTGCAAAATGATTGCATTGCTCATATAAGTCTGACCTGAGATGTTCTTTAGCGGAGACCGAAGAGAGCGTTTGGACCGTCATGCGTTCAGATGATTCGCATATATTGATAATTAATTGTACGTTCACATCTGATGGCTGATGAACACAATATTCACGGATTTGGAATGTTTCGTGATTGCGTGACCTCTACAAAATCTTACAAAATCTATCTTACAAAAACGTAACACAATGTACGCTAAACGAAATGCGCGAAAAGATAGCAGGAGGAAAAACTAAAAGCTAAGTTTTTGCAGGGGCAAGGTAAAGCAAACGCAAGGACACGAAACTAGCACAGGTTTTCGACATGCTGCAAATAGATGTGTAGAGGAGGAATCGGACCAGGCTCGTCTTCTCGTTAAAAATACAGCAAGGAGAGATTTTTGGAAGACGTTCAGAGTCCACTTCTTACTTCTTTGCTTTTCTTTTTCACTGTTGTTTTGCTACTTCGTTTTGCTAGTTTTAGTCTAAGACTAGCAAAAAGAAGTAGCAAAGGAACGAGTGAAAAGGAATAGCAGATAAGTGAGCAACAGACTTTCCCAACATGTCCTTGCTTAATTTTTTGCACGAAGCCGAGCCGGATCCGAACCTCTCTACAATTCTATTTGTAACATGTCGAAAACTCTGCGCCAATTTCGTGCCCGTACGCTTGCTTTACCAAGGCACAGGTACATATGTCTCTTGTGGAATTTTACATTGTTCACTATTCGTATTCTCCAGGGGCGGTAGAAAATGCAGACTTTCCAAGCAGCCTGGCCAGTCGCTCATAGTACGGAATGAGTCGACCGCCTGTAGGTATGTGTCGACCGCCTGTAGGTATGTGTCGACCGCCTGTAGGTATGTGTCGACCGCCTGTAGGTATGTGTCGTCGCGAAACACGGCTCCATGCCCAACAGCTGTATTGCTTTTGTGTTGTACGTCTGGGCGACTGCCAATACAGAATCCTGGCCATCTCCTCGTGAGAGCAATATTGGGTGGTGGAAGAAACGCGAGCAGCATGTCGATGCGTGTTACAGTTGTAACTCTGCGTTCCGATGGTGGTGGTGATGGTGATGGTGGTGGTGGTAGTGGTGCTTGGCTTCCTTTACGACGCATCCGACTGCTGGGTCATATAGCGTCGGCAACCTCTCAAGACAGTTGGTCGCAGCTGGACTCGGTAATCCCGCCGGTTGTGGGTGCGTTCCGGTGTTCTTGCTCCTGGCTAAATGCAGTGAAAGTCGCGGATCATTGACGCAATTGCGTCATGTCATCTGGACTACCAGTGGCGCAGCCAGGATTATTCTTGGGGAGAGGAGGGGGGGGGGGGGGCATTGCACCGGTGGATACACACTCACGTGGGATGTCGCTCTACGTCCGTCGGGGTGCTCCATGCTACAGGTGAAAGTGGCAAACAACAAATAATTATGTTCAGCGGTAGGGTACGCTGCACAATTTCCTTTCAAATGCTATGAATATACAAGCAATGCATGTGGGTGCACAAATTTGGTTTGTGGGTGGATTTTGCATCTTCAAAGAGATGTGAAGCCATGCTAGTTTTAGTCTAAGACTTAACCCTGGTACCTATGGCACTGCTATAGAGCAATTTGTTGGAGTGAAAATCACTCTCACTTGTGCCTTTATTTGTACTCAGGATTTAGCCACCCATATTTCGATATTAATTGGATATCATTGGATGCAGTAGATATAGTTTCCATTTATCACATATCACATATATCACAAGAAACATCGGCTCTGCCACGCGAAAATGGTGTCGGAGAAATTCACGGTTGTTGATGCATTCTTTCCATTCAACGCCCATACGCGTAATGTTCTTAAACAATTTCGAGAAAACCTGTCGGCCTCAACGCTAATAGTGGCGGAACTCATGCCAGGCACATCGCCTACCGTTTCAAATATAAAATTCTGCCTGTAACTTTGGCGTTGGGGCCAATTATCATTCAAGGAATAGCCCCGCGCCCCGCCATATTATGAATGGCGGTCGGTCGGGGATGGGCCCGGGGCCGACGGCGACCGGTCGTCTATGGTGGAAAATAGTTCCAGAAGGAAATACGCAAAGTAACAATATGCGCAATATGTCACTGTAAGTGGCAATGCAGTTGACGCCTGAAGGCAAGCTAACTTTCATAAATGCACTTCGCATCATATTTTATGGAGACAGTCTCATAAATTGTAACTATATTCTTCGCACACACACACTAGTGAGCATCCGGGCGCGTTTGTCGCGGGCGCACGTTTCAGGTTCTTGAATGGCATCAGGAACCTACCTGTTTTCTTTCTTTACTGGAGTTCCCCCGATGTCCGCATTAACATTGCGTCTGACGCTTAACGAGCTTCACACCCTGAATGGGTTACCTTTTGGCTAGTACAGATCCTACAAGATCAGGATGCCCCCATCACTGCTGGGATGCCCGCCTTCCCACTGCGCTAGGGTGCCCCTACAACTATTTGAGTGCGCATCTCTTATTGTCTCTACAGCCAGGGGCGTTGATTTCTGAAAATTATTGGGAGGGGGAGGAAATGCATGGAGTCAATAAGCGTGCCCAATTAAATTTTCTGGCCGACCCCAAAGGGTCTCATGTTAGAAATGCCCCCATCACTGCTGGGATGCCCGCCTTCCCACTGCGCTAGGGTGCCCCTACAACTATTTGAGTGCGCATCTCTTATTGTCTCTACAGCCAGGGGCGTTGATTTCTGAAAATTATTGGGAGGGGGAGGAAATGCATGGAGTCAATAAGCGTGCCCAATTAAATTTTCTGGCCGACCCCAAAGGGTCTCATGTTAGAAATTATGGAGGGAGAAGGGGGAGGGGAAAGGTCCCTCAAAAGTATGCAAATCGACACCCATGCCTACAACTTCTGGAGTGGGCCTGCAGGTGTTCACGTGCCCCTACAAATCCAGGATGCTTCTATAGTTGCTGGCATGTACCTCTACTGCTGAGTGGTGTCCATCTACTGCACGTGGGTGCTCCCACAAGGCCAGTATGCCACTTAAACTGCCGACTGCGATAATACTGCATCCAGAAATGTTGAGTCGGGTGCCCTCGTACTGTACAAGAGTGATCTTGCAAATCCAGGATGCCCCTACAACTGCTGATATGCTCCTCTCTTCAGGGGTGCTCCAACAACTGCTGGGATGCCATGTAGTTGCTGGGGTGTCCGCTATTCAGACTGCAGTGGTGCCACTACAACGGCTAGATAACTCCTCTGCAGACTACAGTGGTGCCCCTACATCGGCTGGGGTTCCTCCCTGCGAACCTCAGGAGTGACCCCACAACTGCTGGGGTTCCCCTCTCTGCAGACTACCGGGCAGTGGCACGGGGACTTCCCCAAAGTTGAGGGACGGGTGATGGAAAGAGCAATTTTGAAGTCGATTCTTTTCATGCAATTTAAATTAATTTAAGTTATATTTATTATAAATATTAAAGCATCGCCCTATGCATCGCCCGCTGACGTGAGGAGGGGCGCTGCAGCCTCTGCCTGCCTCAGTTACCGCGCCCCTGCTACAGGGGTGTCCCTACACAGCATGAGGTGCCCCTCTGAAAACTGCAACTGGGTGCCCCTACAAAGGCTGGGATGCCCCTCTCTGCAGAGTGTAGGGGTGCCTTCAAAACGGGTGGAGTGTCCCTCTCTCTAGACTGTAGGGCTGCAGGGTGCCTACCTGCAGACTGCAGGGGTTCCCTTTCAATGGCTGATGCACCTCTCTGCAGACTGCAGGGGCCCTTATAATTGTTGGGGTGCCCCTCTGTAGACTTAAGGTGTGCCCCTACAATTGATAGGGTCTCCCTATGCAGACTATGGGGATACTCCTACAATGACTTAGATCGCCATTAAGATTTCGGTGGACAAGGCCACCCGTGTGTCCTGGATGCGCCACCGTGGTCGACCTTCATCCAAGCGGCCTGATATACAGCTACCATCAGACCGGGGCTCAGGGAGTGTGCGGAGGCGGAGGGGAGAAGGAGGGTGTTGTTTGAAGTCGGGTCGGTACATTTGACATTATGTATCGAGCCGTAACGTCGTAGCCACGGCCAGTATAACACCGCCGGCCAGCGCCTGCCCGCGAGACGGCTGTGCTCCGAAGCCCGTCATCAAATGATCTCGCCAGTGCAGCCGCACGGCAGAAGCAGGCGGACGCTTCAATTGCTCCGCCGGAATTCATCCAGAAGCCCCACCACCGCAGCGCTGACCTTCCGACCAGCCGTCTCGTTCCGCCTCCCAGCCCTCCGTCGCCACCGCCGCCACCCTGACCCCTACGGCGCCACCGCCGGCTCCTCCCACCCCTCCGGCGCCACCGCCGGCTGGTCCAATCCTCCCGCCCGGCCGCCGCCACGTGTCCGCCGACTATTTCGCGTTGCCACCGGTTCGGTGACGTCACGCGCCCGCCGCCGTGACGTCACGCGCTGTCCGCCGCTGTGACGTCACGCGTCCCATCGCCGCCGTCGGCGTGTGTCGTGACCGGCGACGGCGGGCGCTAAAATTAGACGCGGCGCCGGCGACGGGCACCACGGCCCGACCGACGTATAATTGCACCAGTGGCGCCGACGCCCGCCCGCCCCGGCGCGCTGCTCGACGGTCCACGTGTGGCACGTGGTGGACAGAGGCACTGCCGCGGCAGGGGTCTTTCCATGTGACTGCCGCCACTTTGGCGCCACATCGGCGCCGCATGGTGACTCGCTGTCGCCGTACTTCCGCTACACTACCGTCACACTACCACCACACTACTGTCACACTACTGCCACACTGGCGTCACACTACCGCCACACTGCCACCCAGAGGCGCAGTTAAGGCAAGGGAGGGGGGGGTGGCGACCCACATTGACCAAAGAAATACACCAGATCAAGTAAGACGTTCTGGGATTTGCACCACACCAAACAAGATATTTTCGGCGCATCGCGCGTCGTGAGCGGTCTCGATGTCGTGGGATTTTCCATTGGGTTGGAGCCCCTCTTAGGAAAACCTTAGTTGCCCCCCTGTTGCCAGTGCACGCTACGGTGCCTCAGCAATCAGAGCTGAGCTCCTTACCTTTCCATTCGACATCACTTCACATTAGCCCCGTTTCCATGACACTAGCAAATCCGGATTTTCGAAGTCATGGAAACGCCTTCGTCAGCTAACTGGATTGGATTTCCGAATCCGGCTTAGAAAGAATATTTCCTAAGGAAATCCGGATTTCCCAGGAGTTGGAAGCATATGGTAGCATTCACTCCGCGTCCTTTTCCTGCTTCTCCTGTCGTCGCCAGCACAGTTAACAGCAGGGCAACTCCAAGAGCGGCGTCTGCTTCACGATCCATGGCGAATCGACTCCTGCATGCAACTTGTATATCTGCCAATTGCTTGTTCAATCCAATAAATTCGCAAATAACAGCGAGCACTCTTCGAGTCTCTCATGCAACGACGCAGCCCACGCCGATGTGGCATACGTTTTTGGGTATTGAAGGGAAATGTCGCACGTGCGCCGCAACTGTCAGCAAATCCGGAATTTCCCACCAAATCTGGATTCGGAAATCCTACATGTAATCCTGATTTCCTCGCGAATGGTCATGGAAACGCTCCTTGTAATCCGGATTCGATTCATTGTGGAAATCTAGTCCCAATTCAAACCTGCCATGGAAACAAGGCTATTGTCAGGAGCTGAGGGAGACCAAGATCCCTCTTGATTAAAAAAAAGAAGCTGAAGTCGCCCCTGAGTGGAATGCAGTGCACCTCGTCCCCCATCTCACCAACTTTATTTCGGCCAGGGGCGCCCCCTGAGTGAAAAATACGCCTCTGGAGAAGACTACAAGTACGCCCTTCCTCCCATCCTCGCGCAACAAATATTCAGCAGAATGCGCTCTTTCGGTGAAATGACGCCCTCTCAAAATTACGCCTCCTTCACGTGGGCGGAACCCGATCAATCAGTGATGCCGGATATGTTAAATCCCATGAATCATCACTAATTAAACCAATATGAGGTAGTATCGTACACGATTAGGTATTACCAGGCATGATAAAGTAGTATCGGACGCAGTTCTATACTAAGAATACCACACTAGCGTGAGCGACCTGTAGTTCTGAAGAGTCAGCCATGTTTGACACTGTCAAGAAGACCTTGGAACAGCTGGAACCATAAATTGATATATTTATTGTATTTTAGCGTAAATTTAGACTTTATCACAAACAAAACCACAGTAAAGGTTCAATCACGTCAAAATGTAATATTTCAAACCTTAGAAACGTATTATTATTTGTCAAACACGGACCTTCCCACCACACGTCCATGCATCAAGCGGAATGGATCAAGAGCGCGACGGTCTTTATGGATAGATTTGGGCATACCTCGTCAGGTTGCCAATGTGGAGAAATTCGGGTATCCGGTACTAACTGCCTTTCGGTACCGAACGGATCTCCCCTACCTCATCGGTTAATACCTCGATAAAATTATCTCCTCTTCCAGCCTGACCCATTATTTTCTCATCGAGGTGAATCCCCGCACAATGGAAACGAATGACCAAAGATTGACCGAAGTGCCCTGAAGCTCAAATTTACAAACGAACCCACGCACGATCAAAACATTCTCGCAGCTTGGTTACCCGCGCTGACTAGAAAACCACCAAAATGGCCAGTTTTCTTCCACGTGTAATGCATGGAACAAACTTACGTGACGTGTTTGGAATGCATTTTGTTGCATACTGTAATTTAAGACGAATGCAATTAAACAAACACATATGTAAAGGCACCGACGTGTCTTTGTTATGGAGATATGTGCCTAATCCATCCACCAAATGCATCAATTTCGGTGCAAGGATTGTCGCCGGCTTGCACTACCGGGACCATGTGCCGCCAACGTTGAAATAACTAGGACGGCTCAAATTAGAGGACTTCATATCCGAGGAAGATGGTCAATCAGTTTTCAAAATTATGAATGAGTTCACTGGCTCAGAACTCATTCGCGGTCAACTGAACTGTCGCCAACTGTGTCGGAACGGAGCACCAGGGCCACGGCTAACGGTGAGCTTCAGGTACCACGATGCCGCACAGAATTAGCAGAATTCGCTCCTTCATACCGAGATCTTGCTAGACGTGGAACAATCTGACTCCAGATGTGAGGAACTCAGGTGGCTACAATGATTTCAGACGGAGGCTTTCAGTCATGCTGCGCATGTCCGAGCCCTAACTTCTGGCCTCTGGAAACATCGCTTACATCAACACTGTAATGTTACTCGTTGTTATCGTGCAAGCTCGTGATGATGATTTGTGCTGCACATTAGTGCACTACTGTAACGGAAACTGAAAAATCCCTCCTCGGGAGGATCCGAAATACATTACACTACATTACTAAAGCATGTCAATATTTCCAATTTTGCAACCACCGTGCTTTTAAACCAGAATTATGTTTAAAAATCAAGCATAATACCACCAAACGGCAACTGAGGCTTGCCTGATTTGGTGCCAAGCACACCCAAATGTGTACCTGATTTAGTGTCCAGTAAAGAAGCATAACTAGCTGGCTGAACCGCGCGGGTAGAACACACGACTTCCAACAGGTATGACACTCTGCGAATGGTTGCGTGTGTGTAGGTGGGGGGGGGGGGAGGATATTGAGTTCACTGATGTAAAAATACGGCTATCAAATTACTGATGGCTCTCGCTGCGTTCCTCCAGGACATATGTGTTCCCTTAGTCGGAAGGCCGGAAGGCAGGGATGTGCTCTGAACATTCCATACTGAACTTTCAGGTCACAGCCCGCCACTTGGGCGAGTGAGTAAGTATTTTTATTCGTTGGTGAAATTTCCAACAGGATTATTTCATTCATGAACGAAGTCGTCACGATAAAACTAAATCAGATTTTCCGACGTAAGCAATGCCAACTGACTGCAAGCCAGCTGACCGCAAGCCACGTCAGCCGTGTGCATCGGGGAAAATGGTGGGAGGGCCGATTCAGTGACGAAGCACGGACGTCCTCGGGTGGGGGAATTAATGGAGATGCCAAGTTAGGCTCGATTCATTGGCATCATCAGGAATCTGTCTCGACAGGCTGATGAAGGTGCCGATTTAAGGCCGTTTCAATATTTTATGCTTTGAAGGATGGAGGCCAAATTGATTAGTCCACATACTCACAATTAATAGACTCTAGCTCACACACAATAAATAGACCCATTGCAATGGGTCTATTTATTAGGTGTCAACCAATAATGGGTCTATTTATGGGTCTCAATCAATGCATTGGTTGAGAGGTAAAGCTTATTGGAGCCTATATATTATTCAAGCGAAACTACTCATTTTGCGTTCTTTACTCTTTTTTTACATACCCAGCGTCACTCCTGCATCTTTTATCTCATCTCGCGCCCAACTGGCAACTTAGCAGCTTGTTTCGTCACACAGTCGGTGCTAGACGCTTCATGGATCAGTGCTTCCATATCTACGGCTAGTCCCCTCTAGCGAAAACCCGTCACTTGGAAGTCCTACCCAGATCACCATACTTCACCCATGTACATATTGTGGCGGACTGCCCAACTGCATGCTCATCGCAACGTGACGTGACGCTGTTGTATTTTGGTTGTGCACTCGCCATTCTTGCCGTTGATTTTCATCCTGTCAACGCTGATCTCTACTTTGAACCTATATCTCTTACCACTGCCTCTTTAACTCGATGTATGATTTCTTAACCTTGAATATACACTGGTACATATAAAGCGGTTCGATTCCGACCGTTGACCACTGGCTAGCTTCGATGGTCCTAAGCCCATGACCGGTGACCGTGAGCCATTGACCGGCCCCCACCTGCGCACCCTTACCACAGCTGGCGTCTCCGAGGACAGCGACTACACCAGCGACATAGGCTTCCCAGTCGGCCAGAACCCCAACTCGTCGGCGTCACAGTACCTGGGAGCGGCCAACAACCTGAGTGTCGCCCAAGGCTACTCACCTAATCAGCTGTCGCCCGGCTACGGCGTGCGCGGCTACCAGACCGCCCTGTCGCCCGGCTACCCAAATGCCAGTTACGCCGGCCACCAAGAGATGTCGCCAAGAGTGGACTGGCCCGAGGACGGGCTCTTCTACAATAGTCGACCAAACGGAATGGCAGCCTCGACCAGGTGGGTGGGCTCCCGGGCTGTCTCGCGCCGTGCTCCGTGGCTGTATTCACTTCCCATACACCGATGCCGATATGGCAGGTCAGTGGTACACGAGGAGATCCGAACGGGTTAGTTCAAGGACACAGCATAAAAGTCGCAAAAGAATCACATGGCCCTGATATCGGGCCCAACTGGCAACTTAGCAGCTTGTTTCGTCACACAGTCGGTGCTAGACGCTTCGTGGATCAGTGCTTCCATATTGATGTTCGGCTGGGCATTATAAATATATATTATTTCAATTTTGCTCTCAAAGATGTAGATACGATATACAATTCCGCGGCTAAAATGTTTATGCAGTTGTATGATGCAAGTCTTGTTGTTTGTAATGATAAACGACCCAGCACAAGCCAGAACCTGAAGGGAATTGGTCATAGGTGCATCTTATATGCCGTGCACCTATAGGATGCAATTAACATGGGCAAATGAAGGGTTAGCTACAATTGAAAATATTATACTTAGGATGGAAATAATTTTCTGATGATGTGCTGTTTTCAATTAATATGTCTCAATTTGAGCACATTGTGCTAGGTTGTATGCCCTAGTAAGCCATACGAGGCACCGTGCAGAGGTATGCCAGGACAATAAGCTAACCACTTTTTGTCTAGCCTACGTTCTAGTTGAACATCAATTCATGGGGCGCTACCATTCGGGGTTAATCCAGCATGCTTAGATGAATTGCTTTGGACGGGATGAAGTTTTTCTATTTGGTAATTTTCTCGTAACTCGACATAGAGTTAAGTTATCGATCATCAGTTAATTACGTTTAGTTGAGTGCATGATGTCCTCAGTAGTATCATTTGGCATAATGTTACTGCTCAATGATAGTTAGGACTTAAGATAATTACAATAATGTATCTGGCCTCAAGCATTCCGGGGGGGAAGGAGCTTCCCTTTTTTCCTCTCCCTGGATCCGCCAGTGACCGCCAGTGCTGTAGTGATACCCTTTTCAGACAGGGGCGGGGATGGCCGAGTCGTTAAAGGTGTTGAGTGCTGGATACTTGCACACTCGACGGCGCCGGTAGCGCAGCTGATGAATGCGGCGGGCGGGTGGGTCGACCTGTCACCACGACACCGGCGGGCTGCGCCGCCGGCTGGCCGGTGCCAGATAGAGTGGTCTCGGGATCTGATCGATGACCACGGCTGTCTCACGTGTAGTCCCCGTCCCCAGCCCGCAGGGACACCACGGACGGACCGGTACCGGCCCCGCCGCCGACTCACGTGGAGTCCCCGTCCCCAGCCCGCAGGGACACCACGGACGGACCGGTACCGGCCCCGCCGCCGACTCACGTGGAGTCCCCGTCCCCAGCCCGCAGGGACACCACGGACGGACCGACACCGGCCCCGCCGCCGACTCACGTGGAGTCCCCGTCCCCAGCCCGCAGGGACACCACGGACGGACCGGTACCGGCCCCGCCGCCACACCCTTCACCCGCAACGGTGAGTCACTGCAGGCCACCACAACGATAAGGTATGAATGATCGCCGCAATTGTGTGCTGCGACTTCTCACAGCAATTATGAGTCACGTCCCGCCATCGCAGCGATAAGTTGGAGCCGCCTACCGTGGTGGTGAGTTAGAGGTGAGCGATGAGTTGCAGCCGCCTACCATGGTGGTGAGTTAGAGGTGAGCGATGAGTTGCAGCCGCCTACCGTGCTGGTGAGTTAGGGTGAGCGATGAGTTGCAGCCGCCTACCGTGGTGGTGAGTTAGAGGTGAGCGATGAGTTGCAGCCGCCTACCATGGTGGTGAGTTAGAGGTGAGCGATGAGTTGCAGCCGCCTACCGTGCTGGTGAGTTAGAGGTGAGCGATGAGTTGCAGCCGCCTACCATGGTGGTGAGTTAGAGGTGAGCGATGAGTTGCAGCCGCCTACCGTGGTGGTGAGTTAGAGGTGAGCGATGAGTTGCAGTCCTCGTGGTGGTGAGTTAGAGGTGAGCGATGAGTTGCAGCCGCCTACCGTGCTGGTGAGTTAGAGGTGAGCGATGAGTTGTAGCCGCCTACCATGGTGGTGAGTTAGAGGTGAGCGATGAGTTGAAGCCGTCTACCGTGCTGGTGAGTTAGAGGTGAGATGAGTTGCCCGTGGTGGTGAGTTAAGGTGAGCGATGAGTTGAAGCCGTCTACCGTGCTGGTGAGTTAGAGGTGAGCGATGAGTTGCAGCCGCCTACCGTGGTGGTGAGTTAGAGGTGAGCGATGAGTTGCAGCCGCCTACCGTGGTGGTGAGTTAGAGGTGAGCGATGAGTTGCAGCCGCCTACCGTGGTGGTGAGTTAGAGGTGAGCGATGAGTTGAAGCCGTCTACCGTGCTGGTGAGTTAGAGGTGAGCGATGAGTTGCAGCCGCCTACCGTGGTGGTGAGTTAGAGGTGAGCGATGAGTTGCAGCCGCCTACCGTGGTGGTGAGTTAGAGGTGAGCGATGAGTTGCAGCCGCCTACCGTGGTGGTGAGTTACAGTCATCATTTGCGGGATGGGCCGGCTAGTGCAGCGGTAGGAAGAGCAATGATGACAACCATTCGTTGGGGCGATGTGCTCGTTGAAGCAAGCCACTTTGTCTCAACTGACGTTCAATTGAACTTTCAGTCACTTTCTGTGGTTCGTGGGTGAAATAGCGCGGCAACACTGACATTACTGGGCGCCTTCATTCTACGGCTTGCTGCTTCAAATGTTTGTGAGAACACTTCATTGTTCTTAAATTTACCAAAGCTGTCCAGAAAGCCGCTCCACGGACAGTCGCATGTGTCACACACAGACATTTGGTATGAAATGTTACCCAGCATACTGCCGCTGCTTCAACAATCACGGCAGATTGTGTCGCTGAGGTGTACGCAGTGCAGTGGTGTGGGTCGTTTCCCGACATTGAACCTCGTACATTCGAAGCGAACAAACATTTTTCCTGCCTTTAAATAAATCAGAAGGCTTTCGGAATGATTAAACACTTTAACTTAACTTAAGCTTACCACTTTACATTAACCTAAGCACAATACTTACGTCCAGGAAGTGGTAATGCTGTCAGAGCTATTTGTGTGCTCGGCTTAGGTCGAATTACGCCGCCGTGCACGTTATGCAGTGACGTGCTTAGAAGTTCAATGCCCATAGGTCGGGCATCTCAACCGTTGTATGTTGGGTTCAATAAGCTGAAATAAACAGTAAAATACTTCTATTTTGACTCCAGGACAAAACATTACGCATCCAATTTTGCACCCATCGGTGTAAAACTGGATGCATGATAGATAAATCAAATAAGAGTTGTTCCAAATGGCATCGTGAACATATCCTTGAAGCAAATATCTAAATGCAATTGATGTTAGCTGTGTGGATTTGACTGAGATGGGTTTCTGCAGCGGTATTCGTGAAGCCATTGCAGACATGGAATGTGTTCATTGGAATCCACCTGATCTGCCCTAGTCGCAGCTGGTGGTATCTCACACCCTCCTCGTGCTCTGCGACTCGTGGATAACCTGACCGTGTCTGCCTGATCTGCCCCAGTCGCAGCTGGTGGTATCTCACACCCTCCTCGTGCTCTGCGACTCGTGGATAACCTGACCGTGTCTGCCTGATCTGCCCCAGTCGCAGCTGGTGGTATCTCACACCCTCCTCGTGCTCTGCGACTCGTGGATAACCTGACCGTGTCTGCCTGATCTGCCCCAGTCGCAGCTGGTGGCACCGCACACCCTCCTCGTCCACTGTTGCTCGTGGATAACCTGACGGTGCCCGCCTGACCTGCCCTAGTCGCTGCTGGTGGCACCGCACACCCTACCCGTGCCCTGCGGCCCGCCGGATGACCTGACCGTGTCCGGCCGAGTTTCGCGATACGCGAGGCCGTAACTTGACGGAATGGCTCGCACACGGTCGCTTCGGGTGCGCCATGACTCAGCGACACGCGGAGATGCTCGCGACAGACGACCGCCTGCAGGCGGCTGCGTGGTGTGGCTGCGGCTGCGGCTACTGTGTCAGACACCGGGGGTCCTGGGGCAGGACGTGCAGACCGATGAGTCCACTGCAGTGAAGTCCGTCTCGCAGATTGGAGGATATTGGGTGTAAGAAGTCAAGAGACCTACGGCGACGTTGAAAGATTTCGCCGGTATGACAGACATGCGACTATATCGAAGTGTGATAATGGAAATTGCTGGCAATGCTTTCATGGTATGCATGTTTGAAATCAGGGGCCGCGGTGGCTCAGTCGGTAGGGAGTTGGACTCTTGGTCGTAAGATCTTCGGTTCGGATCCCACAACCGGCGGGATTATCGAGTCCACCCGCGACTAACCGACGTGAGAGGTTGGTGACGCTATATGACCCAGCAGTCGAATGCGTCGCGAAAGAAGCCAAGTACCTATCTACTTACCACGTAAGAAATCAAGTGTGATGGAAGTGGTAGAGCTACCGCTTACATCACAATTTCAATTTCACTGCAGTAACAGCTCTGCTACAGAAATGAAATTCTGTGAAATTCCATGAGAGCTGGCTCATGAAGTCAAAACTATGATTCTGACATGTCAAAGCTAAAGACAAAGTCAAAGCCTCTATTCAGTTTAGCCTTCCACATGAAGTTTGGAATGTCAGGTCATTGATGGAGTCCGCTACCAGCATTCTTCATGAAGCCACCTGTGGAGAAAAGCAACAGTGGTGATGAGTAGATTAGTAGTTCACACCTAAATAAGCCAGAACTTGCACGATCAGCAGTGGCCGCGCGCGCCGAGGCATCGTTGATGGGATGTCTGCTCCTGCCACCACCAGAGGATCAACGGATCAACTCACTGAGTGGCCGGCTTAGAATTCTGCTGGTCGCAGACGATCACTACTGGCAGTCAGTAGCGCCAGGTGTCGGCCTTCTGCCGAGCAGAGCCGAGCTCAGCCGACGGAGGCGGTCACTACCGGCGGTCAGCAGCACCAGGGGTCGCCCTCCTGCCGAGCAGAGCCGAGCTCAGCCGACGGAGGCGGTCACTACCGGCGGTCAGCAGCACCAGGGGTCGCCCTCCTGCCGAGCAGAGCCGAGCTCAGCCCACGGAGGCGGTCACTACTGACATTCAGTAGTGCCAGGTGTCGCCCTCCTGCCGAGCAGAGCCGAGCTCAGCCCACGGAGGCGGTCACTACTGACATTCAGTAGTGCCGGTGTCGCCCTCCTGCCGAGCAGAGCCGAGCTCAGCCGACGGAGGCGGTCACACTGACATTCAGTAGTGCCAGGTGTCGCCCTCCTGCCGAGCAGAGCCGAGCTCAGCCGACGGAGGCGGTCACTACTGACATTCAGTAGTGCCAGGTGTCGCCCTCCTGCCGAGCAGAGCCGAGCTCAGCCGACGGAGGCGGTCACTACTGACATTCAGTAGTGCCAGGTGTCGCCCTCCTGCCGAGCAGAGCCGAGCTCAGCCGACGGAGGCGGTCACTACTGACATTCAGTAGTGCCAGGTGTCGCCCTCCTGCCGAGCAGAGCCGAGCTCAGCCCACGGAGGCGGTCACTACCGGCGGTCAGCAGCACCAGGGGTCGCCCTCCTGCCGAGCAGAGCCGAGCTCAGCCCACGGAGGCGGTCACTACCGGCGGTCAGCAGCACCAGGGGTCGCCCTCCTGCCGAGCAGAGCCGAGCTCAGCCCACGGAGGCGGTCACTACCGGCGGTCAGCAGCACCAGGGGTCGCCCTCCTGCCGAGCAGAGCCGAGCTCGGCCGACTGTTCTACTCAGCCACGGCCAGGCGAGCCTAGTCCACACCTCAGACCGGCGCCGATGAGGACGCTGGCCCACTGCAATACGCCACACCAGGCCTCCGCCACCACACAATGGCTGAAGTGTATATTCGAGGCGTAGGTATATTCATTTCAAACAACAGTCATGTGTGCTAGAGTGAATGCCAAGCACATAGAGGAGAGCTATGGCCATCAGCGGCTACGGTGGCAGAGGACACTCGTCATGGCCACTGCGGCACACCATCTGGTCCTGTTTCGCCACGCTCGTCTTGGCCACTGCGGCACACCATCTGGTCCTGTTTCGCCACGCTCGTCTTGGCCACTGCGGCACACCATCTGGTCCTGTTTCGCCACGCTCGTCTTGACCACTGCGGCACACCATCTGGTCCTGTTTCGCCACGCTCGTCTTGGCCACTGCGGCACACCATCTGGTCCTGTTTCGCCACGCTCGTCTTGACCACTGCGGCACACCATCTGGTCCTGTTTCGCCACGCTCGTCTTGGCCACTGCGGCACACCATCTGGTCCTGTCTCGCCACGCTCGTCTTGGCCACTGCGGCACACCATCTGGTCCTGTCTCGCCACGCTCGTCATGGCCACTGCGGCACACCATCTGGTCCTGTTTCGCCACGCTCGTCATGGCCACTGCGGTACACCATCTGGTTCCGTTTCGCCACGCTCGTCTTGGCCACTGCGGCACACCATCTGGTCCTGTTTCGCCACGCTCGTCATGGCCACTGCGGTACACCATCTGGTTCCGTTTCGCCACGCTAGTCTTGGCCACTGCGGCACACCATCTGGTCCTGTCTCGCCACGCTCGTCTTGACCACTATGGTGCGCCATCTGGTCCTGTTTCGCCACGCTCGTCTTGGCCACTGCGGCACACCATCTGGTCCTGTTTCGCCACGCTCGTCTTGGCCACTGCGGTACGCCATGTCGTGCTGCTTTGCCACGCTCGTCTTGCGCTCACGGCGAGCCGACCGCGACCGACATCCCCTCCGATGGCATCACCGGGCAGCTCAGCCGCCAGGCCTCGCCACTCGTGCAGCCGTGCAGCGAGCTGTGGGGCTGCACGAACCGTCATGACACCCGTCCGCTCTCCCTGTCCCTGCTCCTGCCCCTGGCCATGTCCCTGTCCCTCAAACTTTCCCTTTCAATGTCCTTGCCTCTTATTCTGCCCTTGACCTTTCCCATGTCCCATGCCCTTGATCCATGTCCCAGCCCCTTGCCCCTCCCCTGTGATGCCCCTGCCCCTGTCCCTGCCCCTGCCCCTGCCCCTACCCCTACCCCAACCCTGTCCCTTGATATTGAGCTTTAGTGTGATGTACCTCAGATATGAGTTTGATGGGCCAATAAGTAGGCGTCACACTCATCAGCTGTCCCGTTCTCAAGATGACTGTCGATGCGTTATTAATTAGAATAGATGTGGTCGTTCACTGTATGAATCGCGGCTACAATTATTATGCATTGTCATATTCCTAAGGAAGGTATGCTTAGCCTGGATTCAATGCGTGAAGGAAGACTGGGAAACCGTTTAAAAAAGATGATGAACGGTGCTGCCACATGCTTGAAAATAGTTATCAACTCATGATGTATGGACTTTAACTTCCGTGTACTCCATTAGCATATTCAACTGCAGTACTAACTTCCATTTTGGCTAACAACACAAGAATACATTTCAGAATAAATGGCACACATTCCGTCTCATCTTGAATAGCATGAGTGTCGCTTGCTCATTTGTTTTTCGTGTCATTTTCCGGTGAAGCACTTTGCAACTTGGCATTGATCGTGACTGACGACGCCTCCGGGACTGTGTGCCGGCGCAAACTCGACCTTGTGTCTTGCACAGGCCCGTGCTTTGTATATAGCACGGGCCTGTGTGTATAGTTTGGCATCGGACTCAGCCGTGTGTCAGACACACACAGCACCATGAGTTTGGCACGGGTCTTTACAGAGCGTCGGGCACGACACTGGATGGAACGCTCGACACGATATTGGATGGTGTGTCTGGCACGTGACTCAGCGGATGTCCGAAGCCTGGTGTGACAGGCCATGCACATGGCACTGGATTATATTCCTTAGGTCGGAGATATTCAGAAAATAGTGCCTAATATGGAAAAGAAAAAGTGTAATATTACATGCCCCATATGCGTGTACATGCACGTGAGCACACTCACATAGAAATGCACTCCTTTGCAGAGTTCCTTGTTTGCTGAAGTGCGTCTTTCATTACATATCTGGTGGGCGCATTGAATTGCAGTGGCGGGGATTGAATCATATTCTGAAAACGACGAATACCTCAGCCACGAATACCTCTGTTGGGCTGGCCGCTATTGTCCCATACCGGGCAGATTGCGTTTCCGGTTCTTATTATTAAATCCGGTACTATATTATTAAAACGACATCCGCGAATATCTCTGCTGAGTGGGCGGGGCATTGTCCCGGGTCGGACAGTTGGCATTTCCGGGACGTCCGGACAGGCGACTGGGTGACGACGGTGCCCCTCCTGCCACTCACCGATGACACTGTGGCGGATCTCCGCCTACCAAAGCGTGTCGGCCGCCATTACAGCCGTACCACATGCAATCATCGCACAACACGGTACACCATGGACCCACGTGTTCTGGTGCGGCAACCCAGGTACCAGCGTCTGTTTCGGGCCCAGGCAGTGCTGTGATCCGGGTGCGGTGCTTCGTAGGCAGGCTGCCGAGTCACGCTTCGTCCGTGCTGGCGACTGTTCGGCTGCGTTTCTTCCGGTTCCTTCACTCAATTCGATTTCAATATAAATAGTCAGGTAACTAAATCCCATGTGAAGGATAGGTTAGTTTGCATCCTGTATTTGGACTGAACGAAGGCCTTTGACACGGTAAGCGAACATGGTAATATACGATTCCTGGTATATAGTAGCTGTTTACTATATACCAGTTATAGTTGGCAATTTTATATGTTAATTACTGGTATATGCATAGTACTGGTAAATAGTTACCGCTGTAATTCTACGATATGGTAAGAGACGACGAATATGGTAATACATGGTATATACGAATACAGTAATGCGAAAATTCCATTGCAATTAATGACAAAACAAATTATGTTTAGGCATTTGGAGCAGTATGTATAAACTTTGAAGCTCAAACCTTTCAAATAGATGTAAAAACTAAGATATACGACATCCTCCCTCTACCGCATAATATCACAATAGGTGTATATCATGGCTCAATTATTGGACCACTGCTGTTTATTATATAAGTTCACGATCTCTGCAATTGTTCCAATTTGGCAAGTATTGCTTATTTGCAGATGATATTGCCTTAACCATTACAGCTAACGGTTATTTTGAATTACAAAATAAAATAGGTGAGTTAGTTCCCAAAAGTCTCAGTATTGCTTCATGCCAACAGATTATCTATAAATGCTGAAAAGACTGGCTGTCAGATATTTTCGAGGAAGACATGTGACGACCTCCTTATCAAAATAAATAGTTTTGGAATATCAAAGCACAGCTGAGTAAAATATATAGGTGTATTTATTGATGAAAATCTGACATGGGCATGCCATTTCTTGAAAAATGAGTAGAAACATTGGAATTATGGGAAAATCAAAGTGCTTTTTGTAGATTTGTGAATTTCTCCTTCTATATAATTATTTAATTCTACCATATATAAATTATCGTGCTGTTGTCTGGGGAAGTAATTACCACACCGGACTTGATACGATCCTTCAGTTGCAGAAACGTGTTATCAAGATCATCGATAAAGAGTCTTATCTATTTCCCACAAATTAATTGCTTGTCAATCATGATATTCTCAAGTTCCCGCGCAGCATTGATGAACAATGTCTTCATATCTTGCAAGGTTGTCTTAACCAATCATTACCAGCACCTTTTTCTGAGATATTTCAATTGCACCACCAGGGCAGCTCAAAGTTAGGCAACACTTTCAAGTACCTTTTTCTGCCATCAATTATAGGATGTTGTCATTACCATTTACTGCACCAGAACCCTGGGGTAAAATAATCTGCTCTCACTTCGGTAGGCCTGAAAATTTACCTAGAAATAAAGTCATTTGGAAAAAGTACATGTCAAACCATATATTAATAGAAAATATCAACCTCTGCAATGATTGTCAGTGACTCTGTGATGAGCCAGGCATGCCGATCGTTAGTCTTATACGGTTCCTTTCTTTTTCTATGTCCGTCCTCCTGCCTTTCTCTTTTTCGTGATTTTTTTTTATTGTAGCAACAGTTTATAAGATAAAGTGCAAGATAAGGGACTTTATAATATTAAACTACCCACTAACACCCAAGTACAGTCTCTCCTGGAGACGTCGAAGACGCTATCAGCTTCGCTATTCGACTCAAAGGATTCAAATAAACAAGATATGATGGCGGGATCTGTCCAGCAAGAAACACAAACGACGTGTGGTGTGACATACCCTGACTTGCTCTACCATGACCTACTTCTCATCCCTAGATTTTAACGTAATTAGGTCACACGGGTATGGAAATGTTCCCACCTATTAAGAGCATTAACCAAAATATATTATGCCAAGCATTGTACAGCGCATCATCACTGCCAATTTATCGATTTATGCAATATATTGGATATAATTGTGATCACGATGCTTGCATCGCTATACATTTTGCAACCTATTTCGACGGAAGTTCAGAACGACTGCTCAGCCCTTAAAAGAGGGAGAACACAGTGCCCCTCCCTATCATTTGTTTCTCTCGTTTGTCTGCACCTCCTGAACGCTCAGAGTGATTATCCCGAAATTTGCTGACTTTTCCTGACAATCTGTTTACATAGCGTACCAATTTTTTTAAACATCGTGTTCGGTTCGGGGAGATTAGAAAAAGTAGTTTCAGGTGCATGCTCGGAAAATATTCAGTGTTTGTCACTTCGTAGCATACTTCACTTCCATCCTCAGTCTCTTCGAAATAATTTGGCCATTCTTAGAACTTGGCAACCAATGTTGAATGACAGAGGCTATATGACCTGGGAGTTTGTAGTCCGCTTTCTTGGGAGGGGAAAGGAAGATAATTGCCTTCCTTCGACTGATTCCGTCAGTTTATACGAGAAATTACCAGAAGAC
This sequence comes from Ashinkailepas kermadecensis, assembly GCA_034440615.1. Taxonomy (NCBI): domain Eukaryota; kingdom Metazoa; phylum Arthropoda; class Thecostraca; family Neolepadidae; genus Ashinkailepas; species Ashinkailepas kermadecensis. The sequence goes on from JAOTOM010004477.1 coordinate 105,851, forward strand.
TTCGCGGCACCTGTTCCTATCACACAACCTGTTTGGGTCAAGTACGTATGGCAAGTCCGTAGACTATTTGTTGGAAACGCACAACTCACATGTGTGTCGGGGTTGTATGCAAAGTTGATATGACGGGGCTGATTTTGGTTCCGCGCGTGCACAGAATCGTTGAAATCGCGGTTCTTTTGTCACACATTTACACAATCAGGATATTTGGCACACATTTAGGTTTATAACTAGTTTGCTTCTGGTCATAGGCGGCTCCAGGAGAGTTGCTTGGGCGGCACGGTTTTGAGAAAATGCATCAATTTCGATATATTAACGCGTTTTCGGTCAAGTTCGTCAGTCGTAATTCTTACATACGGTATCTTTAAGTGCAAACATTGATGCATGTCGGGTCGGGTCTGGTCGAGTCGGGTCGGGCCTGGTCGGGCCAGGTTGTTCACATGAATGTTTCTTTTACACAGAAGCAGATTCGCTCGTGTCTCGCTCATAGTCAATAAGCCGGTATAGCACTGCTGCGCCGCTCCGAGTGAGGAGCAAGTGGCGTCTCCTCATATGTGAATATTTATAGATTGATACTGGGCTTATTCAGTTCATCTTGCGGCATTTAACACGGGATGCAGATATATATATATATATATATATATATATATATATATTATATATATATATATATATATATATATATATAAATATATATATATATATATATATATATATATATATATATATATATATATATAGTGGTAAATATATATATATATATATATATATATATATATATATATATATATATATATATATATATATATATATATATATATATATACCGGCACCGAAGTTGCATGATGCGTGACGCAACACAATGATGGGTGCTTTAATCACGCCTCGTATTCGATCTCGCCCTGTCACTTCGTGTCTCATCGCATGGAAATTGGCAGTAAAACAGGAAAAGCGATGCTCATATTCACCTCCACAAATACTACGAGGTGAAAAACATAACTCGGTAGGCACATCAAAGCTCACAGACATCACCCCATATAATATTGTGTATTTGAAACAGTAGAAGAAGCAAAATCTTGTACCTACAAACATGTTATTCTATGAGAATGAAGTTGCATGTCCGTGCTTAATTCGTGATTCCATGGTATTCATGGCACAGTTGTGAACCTCTGAAAAACATTGCGAGCAGGCCAAGCGCGCCAGGTTGGCCGTGTCGTTCAAGTAGTTCAAGTCGAAACTCTTCGAATTTCGGCTTTGTCCGCGATCAAATATGCCAATGAATCAGACGTATGATTGGTACCATAGTTTCACAATATCGGCCGAATTAGCATTGCAGATAGCGTGGACAAATTTGCGATGGGGCAAATACCAAGAAACCAGGCCTTTGCCAACAGTGCTCACAATTGACGCGTGTGTAACTTCAGAGCGCGACTACTGCTGCCCTCCGTCAACTAGTCATAATATGACGCAATTTCTTCGAATCCGCCATGTTTCCTAACACTCTTATTCAAAAGTTTCGCTAGGCTTGACCTTGTCACCAGCAATCGAAGAGAATTGGTAACTTGCTGTTATCATTATACCCTTTTCAGAGACGGATCATGTCAATAACCTCTCCATAGCCTGTGTAACATGATCTGCCTTCAAATGATCCCAATGCTGGAAGAGCTAAGGCCAATAAGTTTGCACACCTGATGTCTGAGCTCCTAAGTTCACTGTGGAACCTGGTAGTTGCAGCGTATGTTCACCACGTCATTATCCTGACAAGGGCGGGGATGGGGGACGGAGATGAAGGTATAGCTAGTTACATACACCCATAATTATATGCGTGCTCACGAATTGCAATCCGATGACAATGCGTAGACTGATACGCATGGACCAGAAAGCAACGTTGATGAAAAGACCATCAAGCTTTCTAGCTGCGCCAGCTTAGCAAAACATTGTGATAGATAACCATATCGCAGGCACTGCCATCTGTCAACCGTTTTTCAGTTTTGTTTCTACACGCAAAATCTCGTTGAGGGATGCTTTGCAAAGGTCTTGAAATTTGTTCAATGTAAGATGATTTTGGATTCGTGTTCCTGTCCCGAAAACTTTCTGAATCCGTTCGACCACACTGTCTTTTTTCTTCAAGACCCACCGAAGGTTATCTTCGTTGCTATGCAATTGGCACATAAATCAATCAACGGACTTTTTCTACCAGCTCGCACAGGCGATAAATATTTTTACTCCGTCTGTGTCAGCAGTGGCATCGTCACAGTCTAAAACGGCTCCTTCCTCTTCAAACTCGCACGATGCTGTAAGCAAGCAGATATTACAAGCACTAAGCTGGCCAGAAGATTGAGTTCAGGAAGATTGAGGAATATAGTGGCTGATGATCCTCCCTGAATCGGCGATCACTATGCCGCGTGCTTCTCTCGGCTTATGGCACTTGCGCTTGTGGATTATGTGAGGCCCTTCCTGCAATCCAGATAGAGCGTCGAGAAACCATTTTGGCGTAATCGATCCCTCTTTCCTTACCTCTTCGTCTCGAATCCTGTGCCCAGTGCTCCATCCGTATTTTGGTTTGCTACAAGAGTTTTGTTTTGCGGTATAATGCGCCAATATCGTATATAATGCGCCAATATCGTGGTAAACTCCGCCACACATGGCTGGAAGCTGCCTGGTAAGATAGATAGCTGCCCGGTAAGATAGATAGCTGCCCGGTAAGATAATCCATTCTTGGCAGCAGCGAGCGCAGGATTTCTCAGGTCCTTGAGGATCTTGAAGTCCTCCAGGATATCTTGAGTAGATATAGTGATTCCTGAGCTGCTTGCTGTTCAGGATGTCTCGAATAATGCGGCTAACTGTGATGGAAAGCTTAATAACTCTGGCCAGGGTCCAGACGATGAGGTAGAGTCAGGAAATGTGGATTCAGCGCCTGGCCCTTATAGCTACCGGTGCAACCTTCATCTTCGCGGTCTATTGCTCCGCCTAGTGACCATGATCTACCTCCTGGCATACACATGGCGATCAATTTGATCCAGTAACATTGGTTTGTCAATTAGCTGATCCTTAAACAAATATTACTCAGCCGCTGCACTTTTCGTTCTCGAGGACATTTGCAACCCAGGCGTACTCGTACACTGGCGATGTTCATGGTTGAAAACAAAACTGTTGTGAAGTACCTTTTCTGTGACTGATTCAGGCCATTCACGCCCCTTGGGCCTTTCTTAGTTCTGTTCAGGTCTTGTGGGTCGAGTGTTTCTTCAGGTGTGGGTAGAGTGGAGGTGAACTGGCCACGCGAAAAGTTCAACATGCTCAACTGATGGCATTATGTGGAAAAAGGTGTTTCACCGTGAATTTTGAAGCGGAATGACGACAAGAAGAATATAATCCAGAAATGATAACACCTTCTACGCGGGTACCAATGACACAACTTTGACGGACTGGCGTTAGTAAAAATGTTAGCCGATTTTAATTTCTGTTTCAGCAACCTTGTTTTCTCATTCTCATACACCAACCTATCTATTGCCCGTAACAATGAATAAAGTATGGTTATACAATGCATATGCCGTCAATGGTATCATCAAGGTTAGATCATATATTATGATTATACCATACCATCATCAGTTATCATACCATCATTTGCATAGTATGGAGCTCACTGAGTCCCGGGAATCCCTGGCCAATTATCCTGCGCCAATTCTGATTATCATCTCTGGAAACTACCTCAAACCGATACGGTATTGATTTCTTCGAGAGCCAAGAATCCGTATATTAAGAAGAAAGCAACCTTTTATTGTTCGTTTTCACAGAACTATTTCAGGGACTAAATATGCAATACTTTCAATCATATAGCTATATGTAGTATATTTCGAGTTGACATAGTCATATACGGTATGATATAGGTACGGTAAATATAGCACAGTATAGTTTTCTGCAGTATGTTATAGTCATCCTACCTAGATAGCTCATTTCGTGACTTAGTACGAAATTGGCACATGGAATTTGAATGTCGCCGCCCCGATAGCTCAGTTGTTTTGGGGCGCTGGCCTGCATTGGCTTCCTCTGTTCTTGAAAGGCAGAGTCCGTGTCCCCTTGCGCGTTTGCATAGCCCCAAGCTGGGAGGGTCAGCTGGCACATAGCCCCCAGCTGGGAGGGTCAGCCGGCAACGCGCTCGATGAGGTCGGCGATGCAGCAAGGAGGCGGCCATGTCGGTGAATCGGCAGCACGTTGGACTCTCGATCAAAATTGTATTGTTGGGCTTGTATTTCCAGACAGGGTGATGAGATTAGGACACGCATCAAGCTCTGCTTAGCATGAGACGATCCATTAAGCCACTTCAACAAGCATTCAAGCTAGATTTTGATACCAAAAATGGCATCAAGTTGCTTGATTTGATGAAATAGTATCAGGCCTCTCGAATACGTTTTGCCCGTCATTTTAGTTATGGGCGGATCTAAGGGGAAGGGCCACAGGAAACATGACCCATAAGGGGCTGGTTTGTACCCAAATTGTGTACTAAATGGCATTTGTTCGAGATCTAAAGAAAAAATGTTACATAAATGTTGTCTTAAGCAGACCCGATGAACTGGAGAATAGCTGTTCAGGTTTGAAGAGTTTTTCCAAATGATATATTTTTAAGTTGTCCGCCGCCAACCGGTCCAAAACCAGGCGCCTGAATCCACCCCGCATGCGCTTTGAGACACCATTTGAATTATTTTAGATTGCATGGGACACGCCTTAACCTACGACACGCTTATATTTGAACCTAGTCAGTTCATACGTACCTAAGCAGTACCTGTAGAATGGCCGAAGTAGTCTGGAGAATCATATCTGTATCATGACGACAATTCTTAAAGTCGGCATCGAAGACACTTTGTCAACACCAGAGAAGTTACTGGCATCACTGGGCTGGCACTGCACAACCCCCGGCAGGCTTACCGTACTCTCAGAGTGGACGGTCGACTGGCGACCAAGCAAGCTGGCTTTTTTGGTTTTCGTTGATCAATTGCTGAAAGGCGAAATCTATTATGACGAATGTGGCTGGAGGCAATGTGTTCGGCTCTCTATGTGATCGGACACTAGCAGATCTCATTATGTGTGCCGGTTGACAACAAACACTGCAAACGGTGGGAACCAGCAGACAGCTGCGATTGGGGCAGTACGTACCCTGCCGTTTCATGGCTCGTGCTCCACCTCCCCTTCCCTGTCTCGTGCAGTAATCTCGCAACGGTTGAGTTAGGCTGGCACTGCCAGCTATGAATGCCACTCAGCAACCAGGAGTCCCGTTTGAGGGACCCATTGGAGCACGAGCAATTGTAGTGCTGTGACAGTCCGGTTGCCGGCCGGGTGATATTGGCCAATGTCGTTGAGTGGCGACGCGTGACACCAGCTCTCGGCATGATGACGCACCGACCGCCGGACCGGATGCCCGCGCCGCAGATAATGGCGTCACCGAGAATTGAGCCGGACTGGTGCTCCGAAATAGACCCGAGTCTGACGGCAATGCACGCTTGCAAAAGCGTCCATTGTCCACACAGTGCACGCCGACTCCGAGTAGTTCTCAAATCGCGTCCAATTGTGGACGTCGGGGGCGTTGGTCAACTGAGAGAGCCGGGTCTCCCGGACGTGGACGTCACGCCATGACGTCATGGCGCAGCCGACCGACCGGCCCCAATCCGGGTTAGCCGCCGGCCGGTGACTTGGGAACGCTTTTATCGGTACCTGATAAACTCGTTACGGGCTGCCGCGGCGAGCCGCCGCGGCGCCGGTCGAGTCGTTTTTTTTTGCGGCGCCGCCGCCACAATGGCCGGTAATTGGCGAGCCAAGTGTCCATTACGAGGCGGCCACCGCCGACTGTGCGGCGTAACTGGACAGTGCTCGCGGCACGCGGGGGGCGGGGCCCGCGGCCGGTCGCCGGCAGACAATGTGCAGACGCTGCTCTCTCTCACACACCTCGGCGACGAGCGCCGCATCAGAGGAGCAGCACTTAGCGAACAGCTGGCGAGAGCAGCACGCCGCGCCAGATGCTGCCGTGCTCAACTCTTCTAAGAGGCTCTTCACAAGAACAAATGCGGCGTGACTGATTCGTTTGGATTTATTACTGGTAACACCACACGATCGGTGAATATCTGGATACGCTTTCGTCGTTATGGTTCGTCCGAGTGCTGGACGTCGGCCGAAGGATGTCGCATGTGCTTAATGTGCGAGATGCAGCTTCTAGGTACTTTGACCGGTCGGTGTTCAATGCGATAAAATCCCTGCCAAGCATGGGTGATACCTCACGTGGGAGCCATGGCAGAGTAGCGAGTATGGAGTACGGATCCACTCGTCTCCAAAACACTTACAGTAAACGCAGAGCATCAGCAGCGCTTCGACAGCCTTTGCATTGGTGATGAGATTCCCAATAAGCAAGCTGGCTGATCTTTGAGGCAGGTGGGTTGCATGCTATTAATAGCTCAGTTTGTCATTTTTTTTTCGACGTGATGTCTGCTGTATTGAGCCATCCGATGATTAGCGATGTGGACGCTCTTTTTCCACCTGCTCACTACTCTTGGAAGCATGACATGACCTGACTCTGCTCAACGCAATCCGAACTGACCTAAACTCACGTGAGCTTACCAGACGTGGACGAATCATACTGGGACCAGGTCGACCTGAGATCGTGTGAACTGACATGCTCTGACTTGACTTGGCTCGCCCTGCCTGACTCGTCCCCTGACTTGTTGAATGTGAACCGCCACAACAGACCGGCCAGGCTGGCCCACAGTGCCATGACCGATCCTTCCATAGCGCCGCTTCGCCTTCTTGTCGTGCTCTAGCGACCTGACCTGACCTGATCTTTGCGCTGCTGCAGTTTCGAAATAGCGCCATTTCCGGAATAGTGCCGCTCGGGAATAGCGCCATCTCGTGCCTGAGCGGGACCTGACCTGATCTGTACGTCGCCGCAGTATCGCAGAATAGCGCCGTTTAGTGCCCTAGCTAACCTGACCTGACCTGACCTGCACGTCGCCGCACTATCGAAAAGTGCCGCCGCTTCGTGCCCGAGCTGACCTAACCTGACCGACCTGACTTGACCCGTACGTGGCCCCGCAGTATCGGAGACGGGTCGCCGCCACAGTCTGGAGCGACAGACCACGCTGTACGAGGAGCAGCCGACGGAGGCCGAGTGCTACGGCGGCGGCTGGCCGACCGACATGCAGAGGTACTATTACCACGACCCGTACAGACTCGAGTCAGGTGCCCACTTTCCGGCCATCAGGTGAGCGGCCGCACGCCGGCCGGCGCAGCATGCCAGTGTCAGCCGGACTGCCCCGGCCTCTCTGTTAGCACAGGCGCTGCGCCCGCTCCTCTTCGTCAGCCAGGTGATTCGTGTCGCTCTCTGCATCTCTATCCACACGTATACAAACGCACATGTACTTACACATACACATGCACATACAAAGATAATTACACTTACATTTACATTTACATTTACACTTACATTTACATTTACATTTACACTTACATTTACACTTACATTTACACTTACACTTACACTTACACTTGCACTTATACTTATACTTATACTTATGCGTATACTTACACTTACACTTACACTTACACTTACACTTACACTTACACTTACATTTACACTTACACACATGCACATACACATACACACACGTATACCCCAACCACACACGCTCTCTCTCTCTCTCTCTCTCTCTCTCTCTCTCTCTCTCTCTCTCTCTCTCTCTCTCTCTCTCTCTCTCTCTCTCTCTCTCTCTCTCTCTCTCTCTCTCTCTCTCTCTCTCTCTCTCTCTCTCTCTCTCTCTCTCTCTCTGTCACATACACACAGACACACACGCAGATGTACCCCTGCTCGGCGATGACCGTTGGCATGACGTCCCTCCCCTCTCACGTAGCCATTGTCGAGTGTGCTTTGCGGCGCGGGTGACCCTGCCGTGTGTGTCTGCCTTGTGCTAAGGTTATGCGTCTAGCGGCGTTCGGCCGCCGGCTTGCAGTTCGGCCGTCGACCTGTGCCACACGTAGTCTGCACACGCACATGTACGCTACGCTAGTCACGGTAGCTCGTCGGTGTTATCTGACTGGCATTTCCCCCGATATGCACTGATGTGCTGGTGATGCGAGATCGCTCCACTCACTTCGAGAACTTGCACGCACTTTTTGTAGCGTGATAGTTTTGTTTTGGTGTACCACACACGGTATATGTATTTGTTCATGGTCACACACACACACATATTATCATTCACAAGCAAGCAACTTTAGCGGCAACTTTAGAACTACTGAACGGCCAGCAAAAGGGTGCAAGTCGGGCTGCAGGACAGATAGCATGTGGTGGTGGGGCAGCTTTTCAGTCATTCACCAATGCATTGGCATCCATTGCACGAGATTGATGTACTGGATGGAGAACAAACTGTCTGCGATTTGAAGCAGTTTCTTTTTTATTTAAAAAAAACTCGTCCCTATAATACTCGACGAAACCGAATGTTCGGTGCCATATTGTTGATATCCATTGTTCAGTTGTCCGACATCATTATCCTGTTGTGCTTACGAGACTGACTTTATTTATCTTCGGAAATGACACTGACACACTTCACACTTGCGCATTGATTCCCGGCGGACGGCAAGGAAAACAAGGCTTTGGAAAACTTCCTGACTGACCTCGTTTGACCTGATCAAGGTCACCAGGGTCTTGAAAATTTTAAATGATCATTCCGACTACTTTCACGAAAACGTTGTTAACAGGACTCCTGCATTCGTGCGATAAATATCCAACGCTGGGTACGAATGAGCTGACCGAGCTGGCGGTAGCTCGTCGGTGTTATCTGACTGGCATTTCCCCCGATATGCACTGATGTGCTGGTGATGCGAGATCGCTCCACTCACTTCGAGAACTTGCACGCACTTTTTGTAGCGTGATAGTTTTGTTTTGGTGTACCACACACGGTATATATATTTGTTCATGGTCACACACACACACATATTATCATTCACAAGCAAGCAACTTTAGCGGCAACTTTAGAACTACTGAACGGCCAGCAAAAGGGTGCAAGTCGGGCTGCAGGACAGATAGCATGTGGTGGTGGGGCAGCTTTTCAGTCATTCACCATTGCATTGGCATCCATTGCACGAGATTGATGTACCGGATGGAGAACAAACTGTCTGCGATTTGAAGCAGTTTCTTTTTATAAAAAAAAACTCGTCCTATAATACTCGACGAAACCGAATGTTCGGTGCCATATTGTTGATATCCATTGTTCAGTTCTCCGACATCATTATCCTGTTGTGCTTACGAGACTGACTTTATTTATCTTCGGAAATGACACCGACACACTTCACACTTGCGCATTGATTCCCGGCGGACGGCAAGGAAAACAAGGCTTTGGAAAACTTCCTGACTGACCTCGTTTGACCTGATCAAGGTCACCAGGGTCTTGAAAATTTTAAATGATCATTCCGACTACTTTCACGAAAACGTTGTTAACAGGACTCCTGCATTCGTGCGATAAATATCCAACGCTGGGTACGAATGAGCTGACCGAGCTGGCGCCCGGCTTCAATTTGACTAAAACGAATGGCTGTCTGGCGTAGGCTTGGCAGGAGCTGGCAATATGCGCTAGCCAGACATATGATTGACGAGGTGGTTCAATCACGGCTGTATTGCGCAGAGAGGCCATCTTTTTTGGCAGTCGGTGAATGTCCGATGTCAGGTGACGTCTGTCGGGTGTCACCTGACATGCGGTCCGATAGGCTTAAGTGAGGTAAGATGAATTGAGATGAGTCTTGGCAGCAAGACTGCGCAGAACTGAAGCGACACAGCGCGGTGTGGGCGGTTAGTTGCAATACAAGTCACGTAGGTTGATCAGGATGCATGTACTCAGCCGGTCTGATGTCGAGAACTGCACTCAATTACACGTCGTGCAAGCATGTTTCCATCGTGTAAAGCAGATTGACAGCCTATGATGTCTGTAGTTGACTTACTCTAAGCCCTATTGTCGTGCGGGGTATGGAAGTGGCGAACGGGAGATGGTCTTCTCTCTCATTTTTTTCGTGGAACTTGCGAACCGTTCCATCTTAAGGAAATGTGGTGACTTCCTAACGTATTTGCATACACCTTGTGAACAATAATAAGCCTCATTTGGATCAAATTTGCTCCGAGCAAGCTAAGTGGAAGGTTTGCGTTTGCCTGCGTTTTCGTTAGCATCACGTTGCGCATTGGTGTGCACATGTGACATTGCTTTGCATACAAGGTATGTGTGACAAGTGTCGGTTTATTGTCCCTAAGCTCCTTGTATTTTAAGATTCTAATCAAGCACACATGCATTATTTCAGACTAGCTTTTAGGTGATATAGCTATGTATCAATTTATACACTTGAGGTATAAAGAGCAGATATAACGAAATAATGCCATGCTGAAACGGCACTATCGTACTTTGTGTAATTAAGGTCATCTTTGATCATAACCGAGACTAGTATATTGTCAAAAAAAGAAGAAGCGTGAACAAAAAGACAAGGTCATTGCGTTGCCGTGCACTGTCATAGAAACACTTTTGTTTCCCCCGCACGTCCACCATGCTAATATGAACGACCCTATATCCTGCTCTTATTTTCGATGACATTTTGACATCTCGCAATGACTGATGACTGATGGTACATGCTGCACATAGAACCTGATGTGCGTGTGTGCTTTGTGACTATTATAAATGGAGAATATTGGCCCAGCGCACATATCAAGGAAACAACAGGTAATAGCTTCACCAATGTTTGCGATGGTCGTCAACATTTTGATGCCTGAATTATGGCGCAAGGTGGTACATGTCGCACCAAGTCCTCTTATCCAACTCGATATTCACAATTGTATTAAAAAATACGTACCAAGACAACATACATTCAAAGTCCACTCCGGTTTTCCTGTTGGCCATTCTTGAGCCTGGTCTTGAACGTATTAACCCATTGCACACTACGACGCACACATAACCTTTGTGAAAATCATGGGTACGTCCAGGGCATGTGGTGAAACGGAACTCAAATGGGGACTTCGCGCTATCGTCTGAATAATATGGGTGAATAACGTCGCAATTGACGTTGTTGCACACATCCTTTCAGGTTTCTCAGTCAATGTGGTCGCATTCCTTCAAAATATTCATCGTGATCCCCATGCGACTCCACAGAAATACATTTTCGAGGTTAATTGGCGAGAGCTGGGATTCAGTAAAGCATCCCACCCGATGTCTGGCTATTGCCATGCTGCTGGTCTATTGTGCATGTAGTGCAATATTCATCCAGAACAATGTGATGATTGAAGTTACTCACTCTCATGTCCTTCCTTCCGCTACTGCCTCTTTCGGATGTGCCGCTCCGTGCAGGTTGTACCGCTTCGGATATACTGCTCCCTTCAGAAGAGATTTAATGCATCACTTTTTGTTATCACAAGTATCTATTCGTGTGTCCCACTATTTTGCGCCATTCATATGAGATGCCAAGATGAGGGAAAAACACTGACGATTTGACCCTCGATTAATCGTTGATGGGATGTTCTTATTCTCGGCCACTCGAATGACGTCAATGGGCTTTATTCACGTCTTTGGACCAAACAAAGGAATATGGTACTGATATTAATAGCGGGCAGTCGGTAATATCCATACTGTTCGCTGAGCGAAGAATTTCCACAATAATGACACTGTATTCTTAAGATTCCGAGACTTTTGGTTCACGTTCTTCAAGCAATCTGGGAGGCAGGTTGGCTGTGTTCCCCATGTTTTCGTTAGTCGAGCAACCGGGTGTCGACTCGAGACTTTCCGCTAAGCCAGCCAACTGTACGGTTAGGATTAACGCCGACGCTCGGCGGCCACAAAAGCCGGCCGTACATCATGTCTGCAGGTCTTCGACCCGCCATGTTCAATAGCTCCGCCACGGTCGACACTGACACACCACACCGCGTGGCTCGGCACTGACACACCACACCGCGTGGCTTGGCACTGACACACCACACCGCGTGGCTTGGCACTGACACACCACACCGCGTGGTTTGGCACTGTCACACCACACCGCGTGGCTTGGCACTGACACACCACACCGCGTGGCTTGGCACTGACACACCACACCGCGTGGCTTGGCACTGACACACTACACCGCGTGGCTTGGCACTGACACATCACACCGCGTGGCTTGGCACTGACACACTACACATCGTGGCTTGGCACTGACACACCACACCGTGTGGCTTGGCACTGCACACCACACCGCGTGGTTTGGCACTGACACACCACACCGCGTGGCTTGGCACTGTCACACCACACCGCGTGGCTTGGCACTGACACATCACACCGCGTGGCTTGGCACTGACACACCACACCGCGTGGTTTGGCACTGACACACCACACCGCGTGGCTTGGCACTGTCACACCACACCGCGTGGCTTGGCACTGACACACCACACCGCGTGGCTTGGCACTGACACATCACACCGCGTGGTTTGGTACTGTCACACCACACCGCGTGGTTTGGCACTGACACACCACACCGCGTGGTTTGGCACTGTCACACCACACCGCGTGGCTTGGCACTGTCACACCACACCGCGTGGTTTGGCACTGTCACATCACACCGCGTGGCTTGGCACTGACACACTACACCGCGTGGCTTGGCACTGACACACCACACCGCGTGGCTTGGCACTGACACACCACACCGCGTGGCTTGGCACTGTCACACCACACCGCGTGGCTTGGCACTGCACATCACACCGCGTGGCTTGGCACCCCCACACCACACACGGGCGTTGGCACTGTCACACCACACCGCGTGTTTTGTACTGTCACACCACACCGCGTGGTTTGGTACTGTCACACCACACCGCGTGGCTTGGCACTGTCACACCACACCGCGTGGCTTGGCACTGTCACACCACACCGCGTGTTTTTGTACTGTCACACCACACCGCGTGGTTTGGTGCTGTCACACCACACCGCGTGGTTTTGTACTGTCACATCACACCGCGTGGCTTGGCACTGTCACACCACACCGCGTGGTTTGGTACTGTCACACCACACCGCGTGGTTTGGTGCTGTCACACCACACCGCGTGGTTTGGTACTGTCACACCACACCGCGTGGTTTGGTACTGTCACATCACACCGCGTGGTTTGGCACTGTCACACCACACCGCGTGGTTTGGTACTGTCACACCACACCGCGTGGTTTGGTACTGTCACACCACACCGCGTGGTTTGGTACTGTCACACCACACCGCGTGGTTTGGTACTGTCACACCACACCGCGTGGTTTGGTACTGTCACACCACACCGCGTGGTTTGGTACTGTCACACCACACCGCGTGGTTTGGTACTGTCACATCACACCGCGTGGCTTGGCACTGTCACGCCACCGCTTTCTGACCCAGCCCGGAGCAAGCCATTGTCAACCTAACACAATTTGTTCATTTGTTCCTCATGTGTCTTACGCTCCTCATAAATGTGTCAAAAAGGAAAGGCGGACCTAGCGATGGCAGAACTGAGACAGAGGGGGAGCATGTGTTGCACAATTCCCACGACAAAGGCGCCTGCTACCGATATAAACATGTCTGTAAGTGTGGAACAGTTTTATTGGTGTATCCAGGCATCGGGACAATGACAAGCGCATGATGAAAATATAATAATGCCTAAATCGGGGTTTGCGGCACTCCGCACATTCCAGGGTATATAGCGTGCCTAGCTTCCAACTTTACGCCATGGAAATGTCACTGACCATAGCTGCACGCCAGACCAAAGCTGCCGGTTTGTCAAGTGCTCCCACCACATATCTGACCAATCGGGTGTGTGCAGGCGGCAGCCGGGACGACAACAACGCATATTTCGAGATTGTCCCCAAAAGATCCTGTCTGAAATCGTCACTGCCCAGCAATTTAGTCAGCAGACCTAAATCGATTGCTCCTTTGGTACCGGTTGCATTATTATGTTTTCATGCATGCATTCATGACTTGAAGTCCTCCAATTTTGTCTGTAGGAAGGTACCTCTGATTTTCTGAAATATAAAGCACACGATGTAAGAGCGAAATGAACAGCCACCCATCCAATGTCAAATTTCCGTGCCCAATAACATCGGACATGTCAATGCATGACCTAACTCTAGCAGGAACAGTGAAATTGAAGGAACAAAGCTGCCCCGAATGAGTTTAGGATTTATTCCTTGACAGATATATTTTAGTTAGATATGCATTTCTTTAGTAATATGTATTATGCATGGTAATATCCGCATTTACGTGCCAAAATATTTAGTAAGTGCAATGCATAATTCCTTAACATTCACAAAACTACGCCGGAAATGCCATCCAGTTTCCGAGCCCTGACGCAACCTGTTCAGAAATGGCACGCGGAAAACCCCAGCAGGGTGGGACGGAGTCCACCACACTCCTCCACATAAAGAGGGGAAACCGTCACATTGGCAGGAAGTTCCCGCCAAGCATCAGCCACACTACTTGCCAGGCCCATGTGTTATACCACCAGGTCGTCTCGAAAAGCAGCGTTCGCATTGTGACCCTTCACTGCGACCCCGTCACTGCCCGCCCATCCATCTCCGGGAGTCTTTCTCTGTTCCACCGAAAGATTTCCGGGTCAAGAGTCACCAGACCGTGATGAGACGGCTATCAAGTCTCCGACAGCTTTCTAACAGCCATGTTGCACACTTTGATGTCCAATGCATTGCCCGGCGGCGATCCATGTCCCAGGACGTGGAGGTCAATCAAATCGGGATAAACGAAATGGCGAGAGCACGGTCTTCTTCAAATATCTCCGCTCTAGCCTATCATACAATAATCATCAGATCATAATGATCAGATAATTTCACACCATGGCAGAACACATCAGATCTTTGACCGCAGCGGCGAAGGTGCATTTTTTCCTCTGCAATTTGCACCTCTATGCACTGTGGCGTGCTCTCCGCACCTGTTCCGTCCAATGGCGAAAACGTGCACACTGGTCAGCAGTACGATTAGTTCACTAAATAAGTTCAGCATAGTGTTTTTATCTTTTTGGTTGCGTGCACTGCATTCCACACTGGGGGTTGCTTGTTGCCAATAATGTAGCACACATGCAGGAGGCACTCGGTTGCAGTGCGGCTCGGCCCAGCTGGCTGCACCACCATCGATACTCATGACCCAGTGCCTAGTGCTGTGGACGTGTCTCCAACTTGAATTCGCTTCGCCGAACATTGAAAAGCCGGGTGTGCCATGTAAATGCGCACAGTTTTGCCTACGTTGTACGCAGAATCTTTAGTATGATCCTGTAGCCTCCGCAGCGCAGTCTCATTATCTGCGCGTCCATAACCACCTGGGAGAAAGAGACGAAAGCGGCTGCATTTCCCCATGCATAATGGTCTGAAAGCACGTGAGCACTGAACACTCCATGACTCTTTGTGTTCGTCGGGGCGGTTAGTCGATTCGTCCGGACGGGTAGTCGATTCGTCTGGGCGGTTAGTGACGTCAAGCATTCCGCCGACGTGTTGCGGCGGGGTCGGCTGGTGAGAGCTGGGCTGGGGAGGGGTGACATCGGAGGCGGGGTCGGCTGGTGGGGGCTGAGCTGGGGAGGAGTGACACCGGAGGCGGGGTCGGCTGGTGGGGGCTGAGCTGGGGTGGGGTGACACCGGAGGCGGGGTCGGCTGGTGGGGGCTGAGCTGGGGTGGGGTGACACCGGAGGCGGGGTCGGCTGGTGGGGGCTGAGCTGGGGAGGAGTGACACCGGACGCAGGGTCGGCTGGTGGGGGCTGAGCTGGGGTGGGGTGACACCGGAGGCAGGGCTGGCTGGTGGGGGCTGAACTGGGGAGGGGTGACACCGGAGGCTGGGCTGGCTGGTGGGGGCTGAGCTGGGGTGGAGTGACACCGGAGGCGGGGTCGGCTGGTGGGGGCTGAGCTGGGGTGGGGTGACACCGGAGGCTGGGCTGGCTGGTGGGGGCTGAGCTGGGGTGGGGTGACACCGGAGGCTGGGCTGGCTGGTGGGGGCTGAGCTGGGGAGGGGTGACACCGGAGGCTGGGTCGGCTGGTGGGGGCTGAGCTGGGAGGGGTGACACCGGAGGCGGGGTCGGCTGGTGGGGGCTGAGCTGGGGAGGGGTGACACCGGAGGCGGGGTCGGCTGGGGGGGGGCTGAGCTGGGGAGGAGTGACACCGGACGCAGGGTCGGCTGGTGAGGGCTGAGCTGGGGTGGGGTGACACCGGAGGCGGGGTCGGCTGGTGGGGGCAGGGCTGGGGAGGGGTGACACCGGAGGCGGGGTCGGCTGGTGGGGGCTGAGCTGGGGAGGGTGACACCGGAGGCGGGGTCGGCTGGTGAGGGCTGAGCTGGGGTGGGGGTGACACCGGAGGCGGGGTCGGCTGGTGGGGGCTGAGCTGGGGAGGAGTGACACCGGAGGCGGGGTCGGCTGGTGGGGCTGAGCTGGGGAGGGGTGACACCGGAGGCGGGGTCGGCTGGTGGGGCTGAGCTGGGGAGGAGTGACACCGGAGGCGGGGTCGGCTGGTGGGGCTGAGCTGGGGGTGGGGTGACACCGGAGGCGGGGTCGGCTGGTGGGGGCTGAGCTGGGGTGGGGGTGACACCGAGGCTGGGCTGGCTGGTGGGGGCTGAGCTGGGGTGGGGTGACACCGGAGGCTGGGCTGGCTGGTGGGGGCTGAGCTGGGGAGGGGTGACACCGGAGGCTGGGTCGGCTGGTGGGGGCTGAGCTGCGGAGGAGTGACACCGGAGGCGGGGTCGGCTGGTGGGGGCTGAGCTGGGGAGGGGTGACACCGGAGGCGGGGTCGGCTGGTGGGGGCTGAGCTGGGGAGGAGTGACACCGGACGCGGGTCGGCTGGTGAGGGCTGAGCTGGGGTGGGGTGACACCGGAGGCGGGTCGGCTGGTGGGGGGCTGAGCTGGGGAGGAGTGACACCGGACGCAGGGGTCGGCTGGTGAGGGCTGAGCTGGGGTGGGGTGACACCGGAGGCAGGGTCGGCTGGTGGGGGCTGAGCTGGGGTGGGGGTGACACCGGAGGCGGGGTCGCTGGTGGGGGCTGAGCTGGGGAGGAGTGACACCGGAGGCGGGGTCGGCTGGTGGGGCCGAGCTGGGGAGGAGTGACACCGGAGGCGGGGTCGGCTGGTGAGGGCTGAGCTGGGGTGGGGTGACACCGGAGGGGGGTCGGCTGGTGGGGGCTGAGCTGGGGAGGGGTGACACCGGAGGCTGGGTCGGCTGGTGGGGGCTGAGCTGGGGAGGAGTGACACCGGAGGCGGGGTCGGCTGGTGGGGGCTGAGCTGGGGAGGGGTGACACCGGAGGCGGGGTCGGCTGGTGGGGGCTGAGCTGGGGAGGAGTGACACCGGACGCAGGGTCGGCTGGTGAGGGCTGAGCTGGGGTGGGGTGACACCGGAGGCTGGGCTGGCTGGTGGGGGCTGAACTGGGGGAGGGGTGACACCGGAGGCGGGGTCGGCTGGTGGGGGCTGAACTGGGGAGGGGTGACACCGGAGGCGGGGTCGGCTGGTGAGGGCTGGGCTGGGGTGGGGTGACACCGGAGGCGGGGTCGGCTGGTGGGGGCAGGGCTGGGGAGGGGTGACACCGGAGGCGGGGGCGGCTGGTGGGGGGCAGGGCTGGGGAGGGGTGACACCGGAGGCAGGTGCCAGCTGGTGGGGTCTGGGCTGGACTGGGGATGGGTGACACCTGAGGCTGGGCTGGCTGGTGGGGGTTGGGCTGGGGAGGGGTGACACCGGAGGCGGGGCCGGCTGGTGGGGGCTGGGCTGGGGAGGGGTGACACCTGAGGCGGTTGCCGGCTGGTGGGGGCTGGGCTGGTGGATGGGGAGGACACCTGTGTGCTGTGACGGTCTCAAGAGCACGACCTTGGCATGCAGCACTTGTAATGGATCGATCGGCTCTAAGCATAGTCGGAACATGCAGGAACACCGACGCTGCCAAGTGTTGAGCGAGCTACAGTTGAAGGCCTAGCCACAGGTAGCGCTCCAGTGATCTTCGTCGCACAGAAGTAGCTGCATTGTCACCTTTAGGCTAGCATACTCCATTTTGTCTAATGGATTTGTGTTCATGACTGTTTGACGAAGTAATTTTGTTTTTGATCAGGTGTGGTGTGTGTTGAAAGAGTTGCCCTCCTTGAAATGCTTCCTGACGGTGGTAGGAGACTCTCGGGTGCGGCATTTAGATATAGTTTTCTGTAAAGGTAGGAGAGGCAGGAGGTGCATCACCAGGCCTGGTGCCAAGGTTAGAGACCTGGTCCCAGTGGTGGCACAGGCCACCAGTGAGGACCAGTTTAGTACAGTTATAGTGCAGGTAGGAGTGAACAACGTAGGTCCTGCTAGGAGTGAGGAGCTGCTGCAGGACTACAGGGCCCTTCTGGCCACCCTGAAGCAGAGCAAAAGCAGAGTTATTGTGACAGCTATTCTGCCCAGGGCTGAAGTCTCCCCTGAGTGGATCTCTAGGGCACGGGCAGCCAATTCCAGGGTGGGTAGGCTCTGTAATGAGTTAGGTTTGACCTTTGTTGACAAGTGGTGCAGGTTTTATGGTTCATGGGACCTCTATCAAAGGGATGGCCTGCACTTCTCCGAGAAGGGGGTGCAAGTGTTAAGTAAAGTGTATGAACATGTCCTTCAGGGAAACTAGATAATGTGGTGGGGAGGGAAGAAGTGGCATTACCATCTCATGCATATGCCAATAGTGACAGCATAGGCAATAGAACCTCACAGTCAGCAAATAGGGATGGCAGTAGATCAAGGGGGCAGAGTGGTAGCTCATCCAGAGATGATAGAGCTACTCAGCATGAAAAAACCAAAGATGGTTATGGAACATTTCTTAAGTGTATGATGCTTAATGCTCAGAGTATTCGATCCAAATTTGACGAGTTCAAGTGTTATGTTGCTGATGAGGAACCAGATTTTGTTTGCATTACTGAGGCATGGGTCAGTGAGGGGTATTTTGGGGATAACTTGCAGGACTATGAGATCCAGGGATACAATATGTTTTCATGCAATAGGGGTCCAGCAGTGAAAGGGGGTGGTGTAATGCTCTATGTGAATAGCTTATTCAGTTCTCAAAAAGTAGCAGATGGGGTAAAAAATGTGTCTGTGGAGTCCATTTGGCTTGATGTTTCTGTGGGAAAAGGCAACAGCAATAAACTGAGAATAGGAGCTTTGTACCGATCAGGAACCTTGCCACATTCTCAGCAACTGGAGCTTGATAAGGTGATTTGTGAGGAAATCAGTAGAAACTTTCAGAGGAAATGCCTTATTCTTGGTGACTTTAATCTAAAAGGATATGAAAATGTTGGTGTTGGCTCCCCAGCATGTAAACTGTTTAGGAAATGCCTGAAGAGGACATGTTCTTACACCAGTTTGTAACAGAACCAACTAGGCAGGACTCATTCTTGGACCTTGTCTTCTCGGATTTAAGTGATTTAGTTCAAGACTTGACTGTAGGAGAAACTCTGGGAAGAAGTGACCATAACATAGTGAGATTCAAGGCACATGTAGCAGGGACAATCAAGGATAATTTGGCAAAGGTTCCAAATTTTAACAGGGCAGACTTTGACTGCATGAGAGCAGCTTTAAGTACCATAAAATGGGAAGAAGAATTTTCCGTTTTAAATGCCTGTGAAATGTGGGAAAAGTTCAAATCTTACTTGAGGGAAATTCAGATTAGACATGTCCCCCTAAAGCAAAGGCGCAAAAGAAGAGTAGGAAAGTCAGCATGGCTTACTCCAGATTTGACAACAGCAATTAAGGCTAAGAAAGATGCATTTAGAGTATTTAAGGAAGCTTCAAATATAGTAAATCTAAGGTTATATCAAAAAGCTAGAGACGTTGTGAAACAGAAAACCAGAGCAGCAAAGCGAGCAAAAGAATTGGATTTGGCTAGGAACTGTAATGGGGACAGTAAAAAGTTCTTTAGTTTCTACAAGCTAAGTAAAGTTTCAAGCACAATTGGTCCACTGGAAGTAAATGGGATTATTTTGAGTGCGGATAGTGAGATGGTTGAGGAATTGAGCAAGCAGTTTAAATCAGTGTTTACATTGGAGGATGTGACAAATCTGCCAACTGTGAACCACAGCCCAGCAACAGGTGATCAGTTACATGATGTTGATTTCATTGACAGTGATGTTGTTTTGAATTATGTCAGGAAAATAAAGCCAAACAAGGCAGCAGGACCTGATGGAATCTATGCTAGGGTATTGCGGGAAGCTGAAAAAGAATTGGCAATTCCACTCAGTATACTATTTTGTAGATCAGTTTCACAAAATTAAATTCCAACCGATTGGAAAAGGGCAAATGTAGTTCCTATTTTCAAGAAAGGAGAAAGAGGGAAAGTTGAAAACTATAGGCCAGTAAGCCTCACATCACTAGTCTGCAAGGTACTTGAATCAATTATCAAGGATAAAATAGTTAGTTTTCTGGAAGGAAACAGAGTGATTCAAGATACTCAACATGGGTTTAGAAAAGGGCGATCGTGTCTCACAAATCTCTTGGACTTTTTTAATTTTGCTACAGAACAATTTGATAAGGGAAATCAGGTTGATGTAGCATATCTTGACTTTAGCAAGGCCTTTGACAAGGTACCTCATAAACGGTTAATGATGCAGCTTCAGGCCCATGGTATTGTGGGTAACATGCTAAAATGGATAGGGTTGTGGCTTTCAGATAGACAGCAGAGAGTGATGCTAAATGGTACAAAATCATCATGGCAAAATGTTCTTAGTGGAGTCCCCCAAGGGTCAGTACTGGGACCACTATTGTTCATTATGTTTGTAAATAACATTGAAAGTGGCCTAAGCAGTAAGGTTTTGAAATTTGCAGATGATTTGAAGGTCTTTAGGGCAATAACAGGGCACAATGAGCAGGTCTTGCTGCAGAAAGACTTAGACGAGCTTGTGAAGTGGTCCGAAAAATGGCAAATGAAATTTAATTTTGATAAGTGCAAAATCATGCATGTAGGTAGGCAGCATATCAAGGCTCCATACTTGATAGGTGGCCAAGTACTATCGGTGACTTAGCAGGAGAAGGACTTAGGTGTTATTTTTAACACAAAATTGGGGGGCATCAGAACAGACCAAAGAAGCCAGGAAGAAGGCACTAAGAATGCTTGGGGCAATACATAGGAATGTATCATACAAAAGTGAGGAAGTCATCAGGAAGCTTTATTGTGCATATGTCAGGCCACATCTGGAATATTGTGTCCAAGCATGGTCCCCTAGTTATGAAAAAGATTGTTGGCTTTTAGAGAGAGTACAACAGAGGGCAACAAAAATGGTGAATGGCATGGGCAACCTGGCATATGAGGAAAGATTGAAGAAATTGAATATGTTTTCACTTAGATATAGAAGGCTGAGAGGAGATCTCATCGACGTATTTAAATTTGTTCATGGTCAGGAACAGGGTTATCTCAGGGAACTGTTTGAATTTAACAGAAATGATGCAATTAGAGGTCATCAATTCAAAATTAAAGTTAATCACAGCAGGACAAGGTTAAGACAGTCCTTCTTCACCAACAGGGTAGTAGAACACTGGAACCAGCTGCCAGAAACCATTGTCAGTAGCAACACACTGAACATCTTTAAGAACAGCATAGACAATCATTATAAGAATAGGGGGCTTGTTTTTCTGTATTCCAGGGAGAGTTGATCAACACATTTGATGGACAACTGGTTCAGTGTACAGAGTGCAACCAAGAAGGGCCCTTGTGACTCATAGTTGCACTGATCTTTTATGTCTTTATGTCTTTATTGGTATGTGGAGGTATAAGGGTTTTACGTAGGGAGGAAGAGGGTTGGTTTATTGATCGGTGCTGTAGTAGAGTTGTGAGCGTCTTGGAGTTTGAAGTGAGCTGGGTAGAGCTGAGTAGATCGTAGTTCCAGGTTAGGTTAGGTTGTAGAGATGGTCACTGGCGGATCCAGGGAGGGGCCATTCCGGCCATGGCCCCCCGAAGCGCTTAAAGGGGGGCATAGTGTCTTTTGGCCCCCCCGAAACCAACAGAAGTCAACTAAATTAAAATGAGGTTATTAGGAATGAACTTTTGCCGAGGTTAAAAAATAGCATCTGGATGAAAGCATCTCCAATCTTAAAGGGATTTTTTTAGAATAATTGTTTGGAAGCCAGTATGGTAGCATAGTAGATTCGGACGCACATCGATGGTTCCATGCTGCTCAAGTTCTGCTTAAAGCAAGAGTTGACAAAATCTGATCTGCCAGTGTGTACACGTGCACGAACGTTGACGTGGTACAAGACGTTGAGCGTGAACGTGAACGTTTTGGTAAACAAGAAAAAAAATCCGGTAACATAGAAACGGCGGAGGTAGGCTGGGGCCCATACACAGGAAATTATGTTGTCAATTATTATTTTAATTTTAATTTTATTAAAAAAAATTATAATTATTTTTTAAAATGGGCCGTTTTGCCAAATAGTGGTCGAAATCCTGTGATTTTAACCAGAAACATTGGGAGAATGGGCACCCTCCAAATCCGTTCGACGCCTCTCCTGATGCAATTTCTAGGTACGCCACTGCGGAATGGGGAGGGGGAGGGGAGGGGGCCGACGCCGAAAACCAGTTGCTGGGTCCAGAACACTGGAACCAGCTGCCAGGAACCATTGTCAGTAGCAACACACTGAACATCTTTAAAAACGGCATAGACAATCATTATAAGAATAGGGGGCTTGTTTTTCTGTATTCCAGGGAGGGTTGATCGACAGGGAGGAGATGGGAGTTGGGAGAAGTTTGTAATTGTTGAGTGTGTTATGCAATAGAAAGTGAGTCTATTATTAAGTCTAAACGCTTTCTAACTTTATATAGGGTGTACCTAGCAGTGGATTCAGCACCTTCCTTCGGGATGTGATACTGATGAGATTGTCTATGGTAGCACAATGGGTATGATGGGAGGAGTTTGTAATTGTTGAGTGTATTATGCAATAGCAAGTGAGTCTCTTATTAAGTCTGAACGCTTTATGAATTTGTGTGGGGTGTGCCTATCAGTGTATTCGGCACCTTCCTTCGGGATGTGATGCTGATGAGATTGTCTATGGTGGCACGATGGATAGCATGGGAGGAACTTGTGATTGTTGAGGGTGTTATGCGGTAGCAAGTGAGTGGTGCTAGATAGGCTGGGGTATATAGCTTCCTGGGAACTTGGGATAAGGGATTGATTGGGGTGAGAGTATGTACATTTCTAGTACCTTTTCTAGATAGGCTTAACCCAGATGGGCCCCTGTGGCTCTTATTAAGCCTAAATACTTTATGACTTTATGACTTTATGACGTGCAGCCGGTCGGAAGTTGGGGCGAGTATTTCATGCCAATGACCACTGAACAGTGCCGTGCTCATCCGAATTTCGCTGCTGGAACGCATGGACAAAAGTCTGCGAGCCCGAAACTGTTGTCGCCCGAGAACATGCATAGTCATGTCGAACATTGCCTGTATCCAGCAATCCCAACCTTGGATCCAACCTACCACCTTGTGAGGAACGGCTAATAAACTTTTGCATTTTGCGAGACTATTTATATTTTAAGGCATAGTGTGAATATACAATTTCGAGCCCAGAAGCGGGATTGGTGATGGGGAAGGGGAGGGAAGGGGAGAAGCAAACTGTAGTCCTATTGATCCAGCTGATCGCGCTACTACTCGTATTATGCAGGAATATTGTGATTCGCCTGAATTTACCGATTGGTTGTTAGTGCATACGATGTTAGTAATATTCCAGCAAATGTTCTTGTGAAGCGTGTTGGACGGCAGCCGACGCTCCGACCCGAAGTACCCCTCCAGGTGTCGTCGGGTACTTCACATTCAGAAGGGCAGCCGACGCTCCGACCACCCCTCCAGGTGTCGTCGGGTACTTCACATTCAGAAGGGCAGCAATCATTCAGAAGGGCAGCCGACGCTCCGACCACCCCTCCAGGCGTCGTCGGGTACTTCACATTCAGAAGGGCAGCCGACGCTCCGACCACCCCTCCAGGCGTCGTCGGGTACTTCACATTCAGAAGGGCAGCCGACGCTCCGACCACCCCTCCAGGTGTCGTCTGGTACTTCACATTCAGAAGGGCAGCCGACGCTCCGACCACCCCTCCAGGCGTCGTCAGGTACTTCACATTCAGAAGGGCAGCCGACGCTCCGACCACCCCTCCAGGCGTCGTCGGGTACTTCACATTCAGAAGGGCAGCCGACGCTCCGACCACCCCCCTCAGGTGTCGTCTGGTCTTCACTGCGCACGTCCCCCGCTTCACATTCCGAAGGGCAGCCGACGCTCCGACCACCCCTCCAGGTGTCGTCGGGTACTTCACATTCAGAAGGGCAGCAGACGCTCCGACCACCCCTCCAGGCGGCGTTGGGTACTTCACATTCAGAAGGGCAGCCGACGCTCCGACCACCCCTCCAGGCGTCGTCTGGTACTTCACACTCAGAAGCAGGGATCGGTCAACGTTTCGGCTGGCCCATGTATATTGTAACATTTCAGCGATGGCAGGATTCGAATCCTGGAGTCTCTGGATAATAAATCTTATATCTTTCCAGTCTCGCTGTTCAGGACATGAAGAATCTTACTTAGGAGCATGCTTTCTTCGAATACACAGACACTGTTTTCGGAGGGCGGGTAGCCATATCGGGCTGATGTGAATGCTTGTCTTATTGGCATAATTATTGGCCAGATATGTATGCGGATTCTTTGATCTAGCGTAGCTTAATCCCGACTTTAAGCCAGTCATGATCAAAGAAGTGGTGCTAAAATTCGTAACCACTTATTCCATCAGCAAGACAAACATGAACACCAAGCCCGATATGACTGCCAGTGTCACGAAAGAGGAACATCGGCAGATCTATATAACGCACACTTCAAACATAGAACTATTTGCCACCCCGTGTAGTGCAGTTGGTAGGACGTCGGATTTACGAACCAGAGACCTGGTTTCGAATGCCGCCAACGCCAGAGAGCTCCGGCAGTTACGGTTCAGCGGAAGTGCTGACCAATCCATGTCCATTCGAGGGAATAGCACCTGGTAACGATTGAAGAAGCAGCTGGTCGAAACTCTGCGCTCCATCCAAAACACCTGGCGGTGGGCGCTAATGGTCACAGAAATGGTCGGAGCAAATGCACAAATTGTGCATCGTATGCACAATCACAATTTGTGCATTGCGTGCACAAATTAACTAACATACTTTACAGGGGCATTGATCAGAATATTACTAAGTGCTGGGATTTTGATTATAAGCAGAATACCGCTCGCTGCGTTCTCTATAGAGGGTCACAGCGAGCGGCCGAGCGAAAATTCTAGTTCATGCTTCGAGGTAACGATCATTCTAAGTTACTCTCCAGCAATTTTCCACACAATTAGGAACATAACCGCGATGTTTTGGACAGCATTGTAGCCATGCAGGATCTGGAAGCTTAATCCAAAGCTCAAACCGCAATGTTTTGGGCAGCACTGTTGCCAAGCAGGGCCCGGGAGCTTGATCCGAAGCTCACATCTCCCACCCAAGCGACCAGTCCACGTAACCGAATCGGTGTAGTGGTGTTGAACGGAACATGGCTCTTGCCCTATTTACTCGAACCATACAGTTGGCACTCCCGGATATGAGCTGAAAGGACAAGCTGTTCTGCCCAAGCGTAATGCGAATTTTTGCTTCCATGCTGTCATTTTGCAAGCCATCATCTCTGGTAGCTGATCGCACAGGCATTGCTATTTTATTACCGCATAGGGCGTTCAATGGTCTTATTGACTTTTTGCACCTGACGGATTGCCTTGTCACTCCTGCAAAATTGGGATGAACCAAAGTTGTCAATACATCCTACTAGCGTGTAACGTATTTAGAATGGCCATGATTGTCGGGCGGTGTATTCTCATCCGTGTCCTTCTTGCTGTTAATTCGCTGTTAACATACTCATTAGCTACATATTGTTTGCATTGTTAACTTGACTGGTCACATATGTCTAATTGTGACACATTGTCACCATTCAATATATTATACTCGGTGCGATTTCCCGAATTGGGTTGATGGTTGAAATGTGGATTATTGTATCAATGAACTTCAATGTACAATCCTTGCTCATTGCTTTGAGCAATCCTCTAATATCATTATAAAATATAGGCATTTATTTGAGTTGCGCCTACTTCAGACCAAATATGTATTATTGTGCGATTTCTCCTTTAGCTTCATCCTTTCGCTAGTTCTACTTAGTTATTAACCTGGATGCGCTATCAGGCTATTTGTATGCCCGCTTCGCAGTCGTCATAGTGCTGTCCGTAAATGGTCCAAGGAATTAATACTGGGTGGGCTGAATACTTGAGTTCACCAATATCTCAACATCAACAAGTTTGTCATTAGATAGGTACCAGTCGGCGATTCAAACAAACAAACAAAGCAAATAATTAGTCGTGTATTTTCCATCAGTAAGTCTTCGTATTGCCACAATTACATATTCAGCAGTGGCATCAACCCAACACGTCATCAAACCCGGTGCGACAAGCCAAGCCATTGCGGAATTCCCCCACAGACCGTCCACGAGCGAGAGCGAAGCCTGGGCAGGTTTATGCCCGTGTAAACCTGCCCAAGCTGACCTGAGCGACCCGGACTGGCCCAAGGGCCACACGGCAAGCCGCCGGTCGCGCGGTTGGATCATGCCACGGACCTACGTGCCCGCTGCCAGCCATTGTGTACGCCCATTGCGTCATGTCACGGACTTGCGTGCCCGCTGCCGGCCATTGCGTCATGCTACGGACTTGCGTGCCCGCTCCCGATCATTGCGTCATGCCACGGACTTGCGTGCCCTCTGCCGATCATTGTGTCATGCCACGGATTTACGTGCCCGCTGCCGGCCATTGCGTCATGCCACGGACTTGCGTGCCCTCTGCCGATCATTGTGTCATGCCACGGACTTGCGTGCCCGCTGCCGGCCATTGCGTCATGCCACGGACTTGCGTGCCCTCTGCCGATCATTGCGTCATGCCACGGACTTGCGTGCCTGCCCATTGCGTCCACGATCATTGCGTCATGCCACGGACTTGCGTGCCCTCTGCCGATCATTGTGTCATGCCACGGACTTGCGTGCCCGCTGCCGGCCATTGCGTCACGCCACGGACTTGCGTGCCCTCTGCCGAATGTGAGTGCCGCTGCCGGCCATTGTGTCATGCCACGGACTTGCGTGCCTCGCTGCTAACCAGCTCACCAGTTCCCCGAGAGTGTTGTCGGCGATTCTGCGCTGAACGGTTGAATTGGCCTAACTTGCGCAACGGCGTAAATTTAACGGTTGCGTGGCGTTAACTGAGCGGAAGAGCTGCAAGACAGAACGGACCCTAGCGCACTGTGTAGTCCATGCCATTGTTCTGAATAATACATTCAGTAGTGAGGCCCGTGCACGACACTCGTCGGAGGAGCCCAATTTTGGCAACAATGTACCCAATTAGTGCTGGTGCGGATTAGTTGTCCAGGCGCATATGCCGACATTGGAGACATTGTTTTGAAATGTGGCTTCTCTGTGGGATACAGTGCACGTATCTGAAATATAGGTACTCTCTGCCGAAATCCATTGCACTTATTTCTGAAGAAGATTTCCGCCGGTAAATATTCGCTTTCACTTCTGCCGAAATTGAACAAAATACCGCCATGTCCAGGCTACCCAGACTGACCAGTTGGGGTAGGCTCACAGACTTTCTGTTCGCAATTATCTCCGCCGCTGTACCTGCAGCCAGAGCCTCGTGCCCTCGCTCGTCCAGCTCTCTCAATGGCGCCCTACATGGATCCATCGCAGCTGGTGATACCGGCTGCGACGTTCAAGAGCGACCTGACCTGCCACAGCTGGTCGAAATAGATAAATGCGATCGAAGCCGATCCGTTTGGATGACAGGCAGGATCCTGCACGGGGCTGCGCGGCCGGTGTATGACAGACACGGGGCTGCTCGGTCGGTTAATAATAGGCACGGGGCTGCGCGGCCGGTGTATGACAGACACGGGGCTGCTCGGTCGGTTAATAATAGGCACGGGGCTGCGCGGTCGGTGAATAACAAGCACCACGGTGCTGCTCGGTCGGTGAATGACAGGCACGGTGCTTCTCGGTCGGTGAATGACAGGCACGGTGCTGCTCGGTCGGTGAATGACAGGCACGGTGCTGCTCGGTCGGTGAATGACAGACACGGTGCTGCGCGGTCGGTGAATGACAGGCACGGTGCTGCTCGGTCGGTGAATGACAGGCACGGTGCTGCTCGGTCGGTGAATGACAGGCACGGTGCTGCTCGGTCGGTGAATGACAGGCACGGTGCTGCTCGGTCGGTGAATGACAGGCACGGTGCTGCTCGGTCGGTGAATGACAGGCACGGTGCCGCGCGGTCGTTCCACGTCGCGACTCACGTGTTGGAGGCGACCACGACTGCCAATCACAGTCACAGCGTCCGGCGCACAAGTGTTGCCGGCCGGCGGCCGCGCCCTTCTGTCAGGGCCGGCACAAGGTCGGGTCGGTCCGGCCACCTCCCACCGTGTGTGGCCACCAGTCGTGCGCAGCCGTCCGGTAGGGAACGTGTGTGAGCAGCGCCCGTCAGGGGGGTTGGTGAGGGGTCACCCGTCAGGGGTGTTGGTGAGGGCCGCCCGTCAGGGATGTTGGTAAGCGGTCACCTGTCAGGGGTGTTGGTGAGGGGTCACCCGTCAGGGGTGTTGGTGAGGGGCCGCCCATCAGGGGGGTTGGTGAGGGGTCACCCGTCAGGGGTGTTGGTGAGGGCCGCCCGTCAGGGATGTTGGTAAGCGGTCACCTGTCAGGGGTGTTGGTGAGGGCCGCCCGTCAGGGGTGTTGGTGAGTGGTCGCCCATCAGGGGTGTTGGTGAGGGGCCGCCCATCAGGGGTGTTGGTGAGGGGCCGCCCATCAGGGGTGTTGGTGAAGGATCACCCGTCAGGGGTGCTCGTGAGTGGAGACCGTCTATCAGAGTGCGATTGTGAGAGGCCGCCCGTCAGGACTGCTTGTTAGGGTGTCTGTAAGGGAGCCCTCGCGAAGGGGGAGCCCTCGCGACACGTGTGCTCGTGGTGGTGGTGGTGGTGGGGGGGGGGGGGGGGGGTCATCTGTTAGGAAGCGATCGTGAGAGGCCGCCCGTGGTCGTCAGTGGGGACCGATCATGGGAGGCTGTCTGCCAGAGCTCAGTCACGGATGCCAGTATATACCTCATATTACACTGGGGCTTGCTTACGAGGGATCATCCACCAGGAACCGAGGTGGGGTACAAGCGCTCAGGAACTTCTGCTCTTGTTAGCTCTTTTGACGGATTTGACTGATGTTCGTCACAACTAATAGTGTGTGTGTGTGTGTGTGTGCGTGCGTGCGTGCGTGCGTGCGTGCGTGCGTGCGTGCGTGCGTGCATGCGTGCGTGCGTGCGTGCGTGCGTGCGTGCGTACGTGTGTGCGTGTGTGCGTATGTGCATGTGTGCGTGTGTGCGTGTGTGCGTGTGTGCGTGTGTGTGTGTGTGTGGCACTGCTGTAACTGAAGTAAGAATGTGTACTGGAGGACTTTGACCAGCTGAGTTGGGACGTCTGAAAGACAGTGATTTACAATTCTTCACGCAATGGATATACGAGCTAATTGTTAACTACTGACAGCTTGCATTAGCTTCGACGTAAATATTCCTTTATGAAAAAAAAACATTTGAATTTGCATGAGCTGGACGCTGAAAACGGCATCAATGTGTGCCATTCGTACTATATTTTATCTTGTAAATACCAATATATTCATAGCTATACATTTTGCCCTGCACCTTGCAAGAGTGAACAACATCGCGACCACGAACAAAAATTGACGTAAATTATGTCGTTACTATAGCTCTATGTGTACACATGTAACAACTATTTACTTCCTTCCCAGAGTGTACATATATTCAAGTGCAAAAATGCATGCCGGCAGACATACACACACTCATACGCACACCAGCACAAACACACATGCACACACACACATACACACACACACACAGGTATATATATATATATATATATATATATATATATATGTATTTCTTCGTGACAACAACAAGTGTGTCATTCCAGTCACTTTGTTAAAATCTAGAGATAAGTGAGTTGATGCTGGTAACGTGAGAGCGTGATCAATTGAATCCAACTGCCTAAGTTGATACTGTTGTGGCACTGTCCGTTGTGAAGCCAGACATAAATCGGTGCTCGCATGTGTATTATGCCGGCAATGTAGTTAGTTGCTGTTCCCCTGAGGCCAATTAAGTCAGTGTTTCCTTTGTGGTGATAAAGGTGGTTTGTGGTGATTTTGAACATCATTGTGATAGTTCAAAATCACTGGAATGTGTTTAATGAAGTGTAATAAGCACAACTCAGTCTCACCGTAGCTCGATGGGCTCCGTATGTCATCTGCTGTGTGCTCTGCTCCGGCTTGCGTGCTGGCTGTAGGCTGCTGGGCATACGTTGTGTACAGTTGAAGCTGGTTATTGTTGTAAGCGTATAACTGACTGTTGCAGGGAGACGTGCGGGGAAGAAGCCGGCTACGACGAGTACGATCCGTCCTACCAGGAATACTACGAGGAAGAGTGAGTATCACCCAGCACCGCTTGGCTACAAGGCAGATGGCGCTGTGGTGTGAGCATGAACAACGAAACACAGCCAGCCTCGCAACGTGCCGAGTTCTTAGCATTGGTGGTGACAAATACGAGAGAGAGAGAGAGAGAGAGAGAGAGAGAGAGAGAGAGAGAGAGAGAGAGAGAGAGAGAGAGAGAGAGAGAGAGAGAGAGAGAGAGAGAGAGAGAGAGAGAGAGAGAGAGAGAGAGAGAGAGAGAGAGAGTATATATATATATATATATATATATATATATATATATATATATATATATATATATATATATATATATATATATATATATATATATATATATATATATATATATATATATATATATATATATATATATATATATATATATATATATATATATATATATATATATATATATATATATATATATATATATATATATATATATATATATATATATATATATATATATATATATATAGATAGAGAGAGAGAGAGAGAGAGAGAGAGAGAGAGAGAGAGAGAGAGAGAGAGAGAGAGAGAGAGAGAGAGAGAGAGAGAGAGAGAGAGAGAGAGAGAGAGAGAGAGAGAGAGAGAGAGAGAGAGAGAGAGAGAGAGAGAGAGAGAGAGAGAGAGAGAGAGAGAGAGAGAGAGAGAGAGAGAGAGAGAGAGAGAGAGAGAGAGAGAGAGAAGTCCAATTGTGACTCGGATTGTGCAGCTAGTCGGTCTCTGGCGAACACCTGCGATAGTCAGAGCGCTGCCATGTGCCGCCATGTGGCTGGCCGATGACGTAGTTTCACCGCTGGCCCGCTCACGGGCCAGCCCTGGCGCACAGCGCCGGCGCCGGTGCTGTTCGCCGCTGTGCACACATGTCGACACAGCACCACCCCAGCGCCACCACGGCTAACCAGAACTCGCGCTGCCCGCAGCGACGCGCAGCAGTGCTACGAGTCCGCCGACGGCGACCACGCGCAGCAGTCCACCCAGTACGACCCGGCGGCCTACTACGGCGACTACGCGCAGCAGTCCGCCCAGTACGACCCGGCGGCCTACTACAGCGACTACGACCCGGCCGAGTTCGACCCGGCGGCGTACCCGGACGGCGGAGACCAGACGACGCCCAGCGCCGCCGCCGCCAGCTCCAGTCTTTCGGGCGGTGTCGACGTCGTGCCGGCCGTCAAGCCGGCGTCTGACGGCTCGGCGACAGCGTACGGCCAGCCGCAGACTGGCCACAGTGCGCCACAGACCGCCCACAGTGCACCACAAACTGCGTACAGTGCACCACAAACTGCGTACAGTGCGCCTCACAGTGTGTACAGTGCGCCCCAGACTGTGTTCGGCGCGCCCCAGGCTGCGCCCAGTGAACCAAGTGCCACGTACGGCGGCGAACGTCAGGCGGATTACCGGCCGGACCAGGCCGCGTTCAGTGAACGGCAGACGGCCTACAATGAACAGCACACGGCGTACCGTGAACAGCAGGCGGCCTACAGTGAACCGCAGACGGCTTATAGTGAACCGCAGACGGCCTACAGTGAACCGCAGACGGCCTACAGTGAACCGCAGACGCGGCAGAGTGGTGCGCAGGCCGGCCTGAGCGGTGCACAGGCGGTGTGTATCGGCGCGCAGTCCGAGCACCCCGGCACAACTGGGTACAGCGGCACACAGCCCGGCGAGTACGAGGACTCGACCAGGCGACCGAGTACTACGACCCGGAGACGGGCGACTACTTTGACGGCACGGCGTGGAGCTACTACGACGAGGACAGCAACGAATGGTACTACTACGACGACGCCACCACCTACAACGAAAACTACAACTACGCGTACGACAGCCACGAGCAGCTGAGCCAGCCGGAGAGCACGGAGACGCTCGCCGGGCCGGCGGTGGCGTCCACCACGCCTCAACGATTTCCGCAGCCGGCTCAGCAGACCAACCAGCGCAAGCCCGACTTCGGTTTGAGCAGCCTGGGCCTGAACAAGCTAACGTCGTCGCTGGGCCAGATCACGCAGTCGGTGGGCCAGACGGTGCGCAGCGCCGGCAACGCCACGTCTCGGCCCGGCGCGGCTCAGTCGACGCAGAGCGGAGAGCAGCTGGCCGCGCTCGGCAACAGGGTCGGCACAAAGACCAAGGAGGTCGGCTCCATGTTCGCCGGCCTGCTGCGCGGCTTCGGCGGCGGCGGCGCCGACGCGCGCCTCGGCAAGACACCGGCGCAGTCGGCTCCCAACCTGGCGCAGACGTCGCCGAATCTGGCGCGTCCGGCGCCGGCGTCGTCGACGGCGCCGACGCTTCCGTCGACGGAGCCGCGCCGCCGACTCACGAAGCACGCCAGCTACGAGCTGGACGCCCCCATCTCCGGCTCGCCGTCGCCCACGCCGCCACCGCCGCCGCCGTCGCAGCCGGCGCTGTCCGTGCCGTCGGACGACGCGGCCATACAGGCGTCCATCGACCGCTACCGCGGCAACGACCCGTACGTGCGGCGCGACGAGTTCTACAGCTCGTCCGACCTGGAGCAGGACCGCGCGCTGCTGGACGGCCGCGGCGTCAAGGCGGCGCCGGACGGCAGTGGCCTGGTGCGGCGCGACAGCTTCCCGCAGCAGCGGCCGCCGCTGTCGGCGCGCGCCACCGTCGACCGCCACAGTCCACTGTACGAGGAGACGGGCGAGGGCACGAGCAGCTCGCGCGGTGAGCTGAGCGCCACCGAGGCCTCCTACTCGCCCACCACCAAGTCGCCGTCGCCGACGGGCACTCGCCGACGCGCGGCTCGCTCAGCTCGCCGACGCTGGTGAAGGCCGAGATCGACCAGGACAAGCTGATCCTGGGCAACTTCGACCCGGAGGCGCCCGGCCGCCGCAGCAAGGTGACCACGCCCGTGTCGCCGCCGCGCGAGAACGTCATCGAGCCGCACCCGGCCTACCAGAAGGGCGCGCTGATCGCCGAGGCGGCCGGTCGCGCCGACGCGCACATCAACGAGACCGAGAAGAAGGTCTCGTTCGAGGACGAACACGAGCGGACCGCCAAGAAGCCGATGACGGCGCGGGAGCGCTGGTTCTGGGCGTACGAAAAGATCCTGCTGCAGCTCAATGTGAGTACCGTGGTGAGAATGTCGCTGCTGACGTGTCTGCGTGGCTGTAAGGAGATGTACTTGTGTGATGCAGCGGAGGAGTGTCCTGTGTGTGTGGGGCTGTGACGTCTGAGGTGGTGCAGCCACCAATACTGGAAGCACATCAATGCGTCAATTCATCGATGTGCGCTGCAAGCCAGCTGTCGAGTACGCCCAAGCACGCAGCCTCTGAACTGCAGGTGGATATTTTCTGTCGAGCACACCCAAGCACGCAGCCTCTGACCTGCAGGTGGATATTTTCTGTCGAGTACGCCCAAGCACGCAGCCTCTGAACTGCAGGTGGATATTTTCCGTCGAGTACGCACAAGCACGCAGCCTCTGACCTGCAGGTGGATATTTTCTGTCGAGTACGCCCAAGCACGCAGCCTCTGACCTACAGGTGGATATTTTATGTCGAGTACGCCCAAGCACGCAGCCGCGGACCTACAGGTGGACATTTTCTCACAGGCAGATATACGACAACATTTAATAGTCCGTCGGGTCAGGTCAAGCATCTAGCGAAGGTAGTAAATTGTATGTTGCTCAAAGATGTCAGACACCGATTTGCGCCTTAAGCAGTGCTTGCCGACAGTGAATTTTAGAGCTATGCGAAAAGCGTCTTTAGTTTTGGGTATGGAAAATCATATTAAAACGCTTAGCCCACGTACCATTATAACAAAGGAATTGGTAACCCGGCATTTCTGGTTGGACCTTAAGTTAAAACAAAGAAATTGTGGCATGCTTCACTGTCGCTAAATACCGATATAGTATGTCACACAAGAGGCGCGTGCATGTTCTATTTGCTTCCATTGGGCAACAGTGAACACTCACATAGGTAACACTAAGTCTGGCTGTGGAGAGAACAACCAGATTGAATGAAATATTCGTTATTGTATTCAGAATGACGTTAATGAGAAAGCTGTTTAAGTGCTTTGACGAAAACTGACGTCATATTCAACATACGTGTAAAATTAGCAGGCTGGGTATTACCATCGGAGTGTGGAGCGAAGGCTGCAGCAGCATACAGACGACTGTAATGACAGCGCTAGAGGATAACAGATGAGCATCAATGGCGGTTGGTGCATGTGGTGGTGCGTGCTGGCCGCTCTGTGAGCCAGGCACCGAGTTCCACCTCCACGCGCTAGTGTAGTTCGCACTCTCAAGATTTCGCGATTCGTCCCGCCAACGTACGGACCACAATCAAGGTAAAACCGCGGCCGTTTGTGCCGCCGCCTAGTGCTGGTCGACGCTCGTGGCCGCTGCCGTCCGTCGCCGCCACTGCTCGGCCCGAGACGTGCAGTACGCCGCACTCGGGGCGTCCACGGCTGGGAAGGAGCGGCGCCCCGTCAGGTGCCGGCACCGGCGCCGTGACGTCACTCTGCCGAGCTCCACGGCCGTCTGGTGCGCAACGGGAGTAGACAGTAGTGCCAGGTGTCATCACGAGATGTCGCCAGCGGCGCTTCGCTGATGGACTGCGTGCCGTCCTGCTGGTGACTGTGATTGTCGAACATCGGAGACTGACTGCTGTTGAGCTCCCAACAAGCACGCACATACTACGTCTGAATTAAGTCCGGATAGTAATGGCTTCACACGCGAGGTTATCTTGTAGTAGCATGTAACCGCCATTGCGGCTCTAACCGGAGCTCCCTGTTGGTCCAAGATGTAAGCATAAGACGGTCCAGGATGTAAGCATAAGATGGTCCAGGATGTAAGCATAAGATCCTGCCAGTTATGGAATTCAGATGTGCACAGTAAAACCGCAAGACCTTCACTGTATGGGGCAAGCCTCTAACATGTCCACCAAGTTTTTAGATAGTGGAATGGTGATGCAAATCTGGTATGTCTTATGTTACCTGTGATGTTTGAATAGTTTTTGTGTGGCAACCGTTCCGCAGTTACGTATGCAAGTAAATAGTTCTCAACATGGAACTCATCGCTTACATCACGTTGCGTTGTGATTGAATTTTGGGGCTTAAAACACTGGCTAGTTTTTCATGTGGGGTTAGGTAAGCCGCCGCTCTCTCTCTCCCTCTCTCTCATGTGTCTTTAGGCCGCCGCTCGCACATAACATGCTACAATCCTGGTCAGTGCTGATGTTGTGAACTTCTAGCACTTACGAGCGAAGCGTACTAGCGAAATGAAAGAAAGGCGAGCTTGTTGTTGGTGAGCTGATGCGATGTGTAAAAATGTGGAGTGGCCAAAACGTTGTGAAGTAAAAATATGTAGCTGTTAGAGAATGAAGCCACATGTCCGTTATTTCGAAACCTGTATGGTGATGCTCGGATATATACTTGTAGAGTACGAAACCTAACAGTGAAGCAAGCACGCTTATATTATTTCATGGCGTTAGATTTTCTATTAAGTAATATAGTGAAATGCGTTATTCTCCCAGGCTATAGGACTGATTATTCGCTGATAAGCTTGGAACTAAAACTTGCCTAACAACCTATGGGCAAAGGTTTTACAAGCTTAACAGGTCGCTGCTAGATTGTGAGGAATACATAATAAGAAATTAACAAAGTAAGTAAGGATACAGTTCAAAGATATACCCTACCAGTTTACAGCGCTTCGTTTATAGATGGCATGCTCAAGATATTCGTGTTGCCGACAGACACTGCATGTCGCGCGGTGGTCTGCCGTTGGCGTGCAGCCGCGACGTCCGGCTAGACACCGCATGTCCAGCGAGACGTGTTTTGTTCGACCGGTGGGGCGTCCTCGTCGCGTCGCCCATATTTGCCCTGCGTATTTGCGGAACGCCGGCCGCGGCGCAGGTGCGAGGTGTTTTTGCGACTCGTGACCCCGTTCTCTCTTTGTCTGAGCTAGCCCTTTCCTTCATATATAAGCGGCGCGTCTACACCATCTCGCTCTCTTCTTCTGTCGTCTTCGTCAGGTGCACTGCACCTCTGCCGTCTCGCCGTCGCCAATATAGAAATGAGTACTTTGAGCGAGTGTTGAAGTGATAAGTGGAACAGTGAGTGATCAGTGAAGTGAATTGAGGAACCACACGCAGCACTGCTCGTCACGGCTGGGGCACCGTGCCTGACTCTGTTTTTCCTGCTTTTTTTCCATGTTTTTCGTAATCCTTCATTTCCTAATGCCACTGCTCTCTTGAATTGGAGGGTTCCTTCACTCTTGAATTGGAGTGCTCTTATCTAGGTCCTAGCTCTCTTGAATTGGAGGGTTCCTTCACTCTTGAATTGGAGTGCTCTTATCTAGGTCCTAGCTCTCTTGAATTGGAGGGTTCCTTCACTCTTGAATTGGAGTGTTCTTGATTTGGCCACTGCTCTCTTGAATTGGAGAGTTCCTTTGTCTCCCTTGAATTGGGGAGCTCTAATCTACAGCCTCTATTATTACGTCTACCTTTATTTAGGTTACTTCGATTATTTCTTTATATTCTCCCATCACACATCTTTCCGACCTCTCACATTGCAATTATTTGTTCCTTTTCCTATTGTTATTCCAATAAATTCCTTTCACATGGCATTCCCGCTTATTTCTCCCTCGCTCTCTCTTCTATACCATTCTCTTTAGGCCTCTTGGTCATTCTACCCAATGCTGCAGGGCGCCAACCACATATATACAGTCCACTATGAGCGGTTGAGCACGGCGTCCGCAACATTTTGGTCCTCCGGGCCGGATCAGCCCAGCGTCAAGTGAGAGGGAGCACTCTGAAGGCAGAAGACGTCCAGTGGATCGTTGCACTACATTAACAGCTCCTTGTCAACAGCTCCTTGAGCTTGTGTTGAGTTACTGGATTGGGAGCTGAAGACAGTGGGCGAGATGGAGGCTCCGGGGGGAGCTGATGCGGCGAGTTCTGCCGGCAACGGGAAGACGGTGCCACAAGATGCCGACGCTGCTGAAAAGACAGAGAGAGAGAGGTGGCTAGCGAATTGAAATCTCTGAAGCTGCACCGTGGACGTAAAGCTGCTACATTTACGCGCGCGTGCAATAAGGCAGAGACACAAATCTCTCAACAGGCAGACGGCGACGAGCTGATGAAGCGTCTGGAGTATCTGAACGCGGCACTGGATGGCTTTATGGAAGCTAATGACGCATATGTTGACAAGCTGGATGACGTGGAAGAATTGAAGGAAGCAGAAGGATATGCCTCCAGACTGACAGCTCGTCACTCTGGCATGGTAACCAAGATTAGACATGCGACTATTCAGCAGCCGGCATGGGGCACTGGGTCACATCCGGGAGAGAGGCGGCAGTCACCCACTGCACGCCGTGAGGAAAGCAAGACGAGTGTGTCTCGCGTCTCGCAACGTTCGAGGGCCTCGGTGGCCTCGAAGGAAGCAGAGATCGCGGCAGAACTAAAGACTCTCGAGGTTAAGCACCTGAAAGCAAAACAGGAAAGGGAAAGAGGAGTCAGAGATGAGTTGGAAGAGCAGAAAGAGCAACAGAAGAGACGAGAGGAACTTCTAGAGATGAAAACCATCGAAGAAGAACTAGAGCGCGCCCGTCTGAAGGCGCGTTTGTGTAGGGCAGCGGAAACGGACCTCGAGTGGGACCGAAGGAATGACTTCGAGGAGGAAGCCATTAAAGAAGCCATGGCTGCCACTCTGATCCACGATGACCGACCGAGCAAGGAACGTGAGCAGCCGCGTGACGTTGGTGAGCCGTGTCGCCAGGTGCGCCCGCTGAACGTCATTCCTGTCGTATCTAACGAGGCCGAGCCACTGCAGCAGGTCAGGTATGATCCGGCCAGCTGGGTGAAGGGATTATGCCCGGAGCGCACTGACGGAAATCAAGGACCATCGGCATTTGTGAAGAGCATACCGCGCCTGAGCCTACCCACGTTCAGAGGAAGAGCGCAGGAGTGGCCACGCTGGATCGGCTTGTTCAAGGCCCTCGTGCACGATCAGCCATCGCTGACGGACTCCGAGCGGATGGCCCATCTGCAAAACGCGGTGGATGGGCCGGCCGCTCAGGCAATCGACGGCATGCTCTTCAATGGTGGTCTTTACCAGGAAGCCTTGAGGACATTACAAGAGCGGTTCGGGCGAGATGAGGACATCATTCAGGCGCACTTGAGGAGCGTCTTCACCACGACTCCACCTGCACTCACTGATCTGCCGTCCATGGAGAAATTCTACGCTGTCGTTCACAACACAGTGACGGTACTGCGCAACTTGGGCTATGCGAGTGACCTTTCCAGCAGCGAGAATTTGCGAAGAGTGGTGGAGAAGCTGCCGAACGAGCTGTCTCGCGAATGGGGTCGTGAAGTCTTCCGCTTACGGCCCGAGCGGCCTTCGCTGGAGACGCTCAGTGAATGGCTCAGGGTTCAGGTGAGCATTCTCAGCTTCTCCACTGTCCAAACGGAAGCGTCGGACCGGAAACGTGCAGCTCACACGCCCAGGGATGGTGCGGCGCGAAAGTCGGCACTCGTAACTGTTGCGACGTACGCAGCTGAAGAAGCTGAAACAAGATCGCCACCCGGTTGTGTGGTTTGCAAGGACAAACACAAAATGGCTGACTGTCCGACGTTCAAGTCCAAAACACTGGACGCAAGGAGGGAAACAGTGTACGCCGAGGGCCTTTGTTTTTCATGTCTCAGGAAGGGTCACTGGAGCAGAAGATGCAAGTCAGCCCGGCGGTGCGGGATAGAAGGCTGCAAGTTCACTCACCACCCACTGCTCCACGGAGGCCCCAGGCAGCCCAAAGCCAACCAGCACGAGCTACAAAGAGAAGAGTCAGGACATGAACCATTCATAGCAGCCTCTCTTAGCAACGAGACGGATACTCTTCTACAGATCGTCCAAGTCCGTGTCCATGGAGACAACGGATCAAAGGACGTGCTGGCTCTCCTGGACGCCGGGGCGCAGACGTCGCTGTGCAGCGAAGATGTCCTGCAGGAACTGGGAGTCACTGGTCAGCGTCGCCAGCTCTGCATACAGAATGTAGAAGGTAGCGGCGCACAGCGATCATCTGAGCGGGTTCACCTGACGATCAGCGCCCTCGGTGCTGACGCGAGGAAGGGGCACATCAATGTTCCCGAAGCTTGGTCGGTGCTATCACTGAATGTGAATACCACCAAAGTTACGAAGAGCCAGCTCCAGGGATGTAAGCATCTCTGCGGTCTCGATCTCCCGCAGTACAGCGGCGGTCAAGTAAAGCTGCTGCTCGGGGCGAACGTCATCGAAGGGGTGCTTCAGAAGGAGGTGCGTGTGGGTCGCCCGAACCAGCCGGTTGCCGTGAGGACTGACTTTGGCTGGACTCTGACCGGATCATTGTCGGCTCTGGTGCCCAGCAGCATGCGTCACGTCATGTTCGTGCGACGACAACAGCCAGAAGAAGATGAAGATTTGTCAGCCATTGTCAACGAGTGGTGGTCCACGGAGGCCTTCGGGACGAAGTACCGGGAACCGACACCACGATCGACAGACGACAACAGGGCGCTGACCCTACTCGACAAGAACACTGAGAAGATCGAAGGACGTTACACGACGGGCCTGCTGTGCAAAGAAGACAACCCAACCTTTCCGAACAACAAACCTCAGGCCATTCAGCGGCTGCAAGCCACTGAAAGAAAGCTAGCTCAGAAAACAACCGGATGTAGCTGAGAAATACCAAGCCACGATCGAAGCATACGTCACTGACGGTCACGCCCGGAAGCTGACACCTCAAGAAGCAGAAGCCCCGAACGACCGCCGTTGGCTCCTGCCACATCATGCCGTCACAAGCCCTAACAAACCGGACAAGGTCCGGGTCGTCTTCGACGCCGCTGCAGTGTACCGAGAGGTCTCCCTCAACGAGAAGCTGCTGACTGGTCCAGACCTCCTGCAGAGCCTGCCCGGTGTCCTTTTGCGATTCCGGGAAGGCCCCGTCGCTGTTGCTGCGGACATCAAGCAGATGTACCATCAAATCAGGATCACTGAAGAAGACCAGCCAGCCATCAGCTTTCTGTGGAGAGATATGGATAGTAGCAGGCGTCCAGACGTGTACCAGATGCAGGTCACCATCTTCGGTGCCCGGTCATCGCCAGCCATCGCCAATTACGTCCTCAGGAGAACATTGCAAGAGCATTGGCGAAAGGACGCGATGACAGGCTACAGGGAACCCGAACAGGTTCAAAGGAGTTTTTATATGGATGATTTTCTGCAGTCGGAAGTAGATGAAGCCTCCGCAAATGAGCTGAAGCAAGAAGCCACCAGATCTCTCGCGGAAGGAGGATTCCAACTGACCAAGTGGCGGAGCAACAAGAGTGAAGCGCTAAAGGGGACACTGACCAGTGACAGGGCGAACCCGGACAATGCTCTGTGCTTGGGCGCGTCGCCAGCTGCTGGAGAGAAAGCGCTCGGGGTCGTCTGGGACGAAAGCGAAGACACACTTGGGTTCCGCTTGCGCCAAGCAAATGAGCCGCTGACAAAACGTGGAGTCCTAAGTCGAGCAGCCTCAGTTTTTGATCCGCTAGGAATAGCAGCTCCATTCACCGTGCAGGCCAGAGTCATGATGCAGCGCTTGTGGTCCAGACAGCTGACTTGGGACGAACCGCTGCCGGAACCAGAACTGACATTATGGCTGGACTGGCTGAGCGAGTCGAACAACCTTACGCACGTCAGCGTTCCACGGTGTGTGGTGCCAGGAGTGGGTATCAAGTCTAGGCAGCTGCATGTATTTTGCGATGCATCTGAGGCTGCCTTTGGAGCTGTGGTGTATATGCAATCAACGACTCACGACGACCACCATCACTGCAGGTTCCTCATCTCCAAGAATCGGGTGACTCCTCTGAAGCAGCTGTCGATAGTTCGACTTGAGCTGCAAGCTGCCCTACTGGGGGCTCGTCTCGCGGATGCAACAATGAGGGAACTGGAGAAGAAGCCCGTCACGACGTTCTACTGGTCGGACAGCTACGTAGTACTACAGTACCTAGCCAACGAGTCTCGCAGATTCAATGCTTTCGTAGCCAACCGTGTAGCGGAAGTGAAGGAACTGACTGTCGGCGGCCAATGGCGGCATGTTCC
The DNA here is from genome assembly GCA_034440615.1 of Ashinkailepas kermadecensis. Classification (NCBI taxonomy): domain Eukaryota; kingdom Metazoa; phylum Arthropoda; class Thecostraca; family Neolepadidae; genus Ashinkailepas; species Ashinkailepas kermadecensis. Next base: position 147,413 of record JAOTOM010004477.1, read on the forward strand.
AGGGAAGTTAAATCCAGCCGACGACTGCTCACGAGGTATGGCCGCCTCTGAACTCACGTGTCAAAATAGATGGCTGAGCGGCCCGCCGTTCCTCTGCCGCAACCAGGAGGACTGGCCGGCACAGGTAACGGCTCCGCCACTGACGTGTGACCTGGAAGGGGTAAAACAAAATATCCTGACCAGCTCGCCCCCGACCCCGGGAAATTCTCATCATGGTTGAGGTATCGCCTCGTGGTGGCCTGCGTGAGACGTTTTGCTCACAACGTCGCGGCTCTCTCACCAAGGGGGGCATCGCGCCTCAGCGGCCTGCTAACGTCCAACGAGTTGAAGGAGGCTGAAGTTTGGATCGTGAAGCAGACGCAGGCCAGTAGGTACCCGGAGGAAACGTGTAGTCTCTCTCTAAAGCGAGACCTATCGACAAGGAGTGGCCTGCTATCGCTATCGCCATACATGGACGACCACGGCCTGCTGAGAGTCGGCGGAAGGATCGGGAACGCGCCATTACCAGAAGATGCCCGACACCCAGTCATACTTCCGCACCGTGGAGAGGTCACGCGCCTGATTATAATGCAGCAGCATGCCAAATGCCGACATGCCGGCGTTGAGTACACGCTCAACGAGGTACGTCAGAAGTACTGGGTAGTGAAGGGCAGGACAACCGTGAAACAGCTGCTGCAGGGTTGCCCTCTCTGTCGACGGCTCCGAGCACTCCCGAGGCCGCCAAAAATGGCCAGCCTGCCGACGGAAAGGTTTGATACCAGGCGGCCCTTCAGCAGCACGGGCATTGACATATTTGGACCACTGCACGTCAAACGATTCAGAAAGACGGAGAAGAGGTACGGGCTGCTGGCCACATGTATGGCAACGAGGGCAATCCACTTGGAGGTAGTCCACAGTCTGGATACCGACAGCTGCATAATGGCGCTAAGGCGGTTCTTCGCTCGTCGGGGAAGGGCATCGGTCATTTCTTCGGACAATGGCACCAACTTCGTGGGGAGCTGTCGCGAGCTGAGAGCCGAGCTACAAGCCATGGAGAAGGAGATCGCAGAGAAGCTCGGCGCCTTTGAGATTGACTGGCACTTCAACCCTCCCGCCGCCAGCCACATGGGCGGAGTGTGGGAGAGAATGATCCGATCTGTACAAAAAACTCCCTACGGGTCGTAGTGGGTCGGCAGACACTGACAGACGAAGTGTTACTGACGGTGTTCGCGGAAGTTGAACATATGACCAACGGCAGACCTCTGACCCACGTCAGCTCGGAGCCCACGGACCCAGAAGCCCTAACCCCAAACCACTTCCTTCTGGGCCACGCCTCTCCGCACCTTGCCCCAGGACTTGTGAGAGACAAAGATCTCTGCAGCCGACGCCGGTGGAAACAAGTTCAGGCTGTCGCGGAACACGTCTGGAAAAGGTGGACAAGGGAGTACGTTCCGACTCTCATTCAGCGCAGCAAGTGGCGCCAGGAAAAGAGAAGCCTGCGAGCTGGGGACCTAGTGTTGATGGACGAACCAAACATGTCCCGGGGATCGTGGCCGCTGGCACGCATCAGTCGCGTGTTTCCGGCCGCGGACGGCAGAGTGCGTTCGGCCGAGCTGCGCACAGCTGGTGGGAAGCTGTTCACGCGACCGGCTACCAAGATATGCTTTCTGGAGGAGGATTGCAATTAAGTCAAACGCGATTCACCAGCCTCCAAGCGATAGACCGCAGAACCCACTGCCTTTGTCGAAGCCGGCATCAAAACTACGTGAATGGTCAACGGATGGTAAATGTATTGGAAGCACCGAAATGCAGGCAGCGAGGCAAGACACGTTCAAAACAGCATTCAAGCAGCTGGCGAGCAGTACGGCGGACATGGGGCCGGTCTGACCACTGCGTCGCCTGCAGGTGGGCCCGCAGACTTGGCGGCTTCGATGCTCAATGCGCGCTTCGAGTTGGCGGAGGCCTCAGCAGCTGCCATCTCGGCCGACTGCGCGCTGCGCCACGGCGTTCAGGTGCGCCGCTCGGCGTGCCGGCTTAGCAGCATGGAGGCCAGCTGCTGCCGCAATGACGCTGCCTCCTGCTGCGCCAGTACCGCGGCCTCGCCCGCTCTGGCAGCCGCCTCCTGTGCTCGGGCTTCGGCCTAACGCGCCTGGGCGGCCGCATGCTCCATAGCAGCTGCCGTCTGCCTCGCCGCCGCGCAACCTTCTTGAAGGCGACGTCTGGAGGCGGCGGCGTCGACAGCCGCCTCTTCAAGCTGTCTTGTGGTGGTTTCCATCGCCTCCAGCCGCGTCTGCAGGGCAGCCTCGCGGCCGGCAGCGGCGCCCAATTCAACGCGGACACGCCGCTCGTCCCGCGTGATGGGAGGCAACGAGCCTTCGCCTCCTTGTGTGCGTGTGGTGGCTTTGTCCGCCCTCGACGTTGGGCCAATTCAGGTGCTGGAATGTGTGTCATCAGAGTTAGGAACAGTTATACGACAGGCGGTAATGAAAATTTTGATTGCCGTTCCCGCACCCAGCCCAGATTGAGCGATTATGTCACTGCTGAGTAGTTCTGTCGGCAGCTGTGTGTGTGTGTTCGTCATGTGCAGTCGAACACAGGGGGAGTGATGTTGCCGACAGACACTGCATGTCGCGCGGTGGTCTGCCGTTCGCGGGCAGCCGCGACATCGGGCTGGACACCGCATGTCCAGCGACCACGTGTTTGCTCGACCTGTGGGTCGTCCCCGGCGAGTCGCTCATATTTGTTCTGCGTATTTGCTGAACGCCGGGCGGGTGTTTATGCGACTTGGCTTTATATTATGTCGTGCTGTGGCCTGCCGTTCGCGGGCAGCCGCGACATCGGGCTGGAAACCCTCGTCCAACGACGTCTTGCTACCTGTGGCTCCCGTGCGTCGCCCGTATTTGTTCTGACTATTTGTTGAACGCCGGCCGCAGCGCAGGTGCGGGGTGTCCATGCGACCCGTGACCCCTTTCTCTCCTTGTCTCAGCTGGCCCTTACCTTCATATATAAGCGGCGCGTCTACATCCTATCGCTCTCTTCTTTTGTCGTCTTCGTCAGGTGCACTGTACCTCTGTCGTCTCGCCGTCGCCAATATAGAAATGAGTACTTTGAGCGAGTGTTGAAGTGATAAGTGGAACAGTGAGTGATCAGTGGAAGTGAATTGAGGAACCACACGCAGCACTGCTCGTCACGGCTGGGGCACCGTGCCTGACTCTGTTTTTCCTGCTTTCTTTCCACGTTTTTCGTACTCCTTCATTTCCTAATGCCACTGCTCTCTTGAATTGGAGGGTTCCTTCACTCTTGAATTGGAGTGCTCTTATCTAGGTCCTTGCCCTCTTGAATTGGAGGGTTCCTTCACTCTTGAATTGGAGTGCTCTTATCTAGGTCCTTGCTCTCTTGAATTGGAGGGTTCCTTCACTCTTGAATTGGAGTGTTATTGATTAGGCCACTGCTCTCTTGAATTGGAGAGTTCCTTTGTCTCCCTTGAATTGAGGAGCTCTAACCTCAACCTCTATTATTACGTCCACCTTTATTTAGGTTACTTCGATTATTTCTTTACATTCTCCCATCACACATCTTTCCGACCTCTCACATTGCAATTATTTGTTCCTTTTCCTATTGTTATTCAAATAATTTCCTTTCACATGTTATTCACGTTTACTTCTCCCTCGCTCTCTCTTCTATACCATTATCTTTAGGCCTCTTGGCCATTCTACCCAATGCTGCAGGGCGCCACCACATATATACAGTCCACTACTAGCGGTTGAACACGGCGTCCGCAACAATAGACACTACTTTGCAGTCGTCCATTTGTTGTCCGAACTAAGAGCATGTCTTGGAATGGTGGTTTACCGTCCACTTCAACCTCTACCGTAAACTTGATAGATGGACTCAGAGTATTCAAACTGATCAAGAATGACTGTGTGTCATCAGGACGCATCGCAGCTACTATGTCATCAACGTATCGGTGCCATATGAATGGCGCCGGGTCCAGGGTCATGGCTCTCCTATCCAAGTTTTCCATGAAGTTATTGGCAACAGCTGGGGCCAGCGGTGACCCCATTGGTGCGCCAAACAGCTGTTGGAAGTGTTTGCCCCGGAAGTGGAAGACAGTTGTGCGTAATATGAGGCCCAATAGGCTACTGATCTCTGTAGGTGTCATGCATGTACGGTATTCTAGAGTCATATCCTCCTCCAGCAACGATCTAGTCACCTGAATCACCTCATCGATAGGTACACTAGTGAAGAGGGCAGTGACGTCAAAGGAAACAAGCGGTAGCTGCATAGTCAGGCGGGATAGTAGCATAGTCAGGCGGTACCTGGGTGCGGTGCAGTATTTGTGCCAGCTGTTTTGTGTTCACAACATGATGATGTGAACGCCCTACCAGCGATGTGAGTATTTTACAGATGTGCTGAGCTGCCTTGTAGGTGGGAGAGCCTATGCTGGAGACGATAGGTCTCAGCCTATCTTGTTGGTCTTGTGGGTCTTGGGAAGACCATATAATTTTGATAGATGTGAAGTTCCTTTGGTGCCAGGATGAAGATGACGGTATTGTCGTTCGGTGAGATGGCCTTGCTGTTTTAAGTTTTTCAGAAATTTGATCATCTTGTCATTGACTTGGTTGGTTGGTCTCGGTTCACTTCTTTGTAGACAGCTTCGTCTTGAAGTAATTCTTCACATTTTTGGATGTAGGCTTCCGTATTCAATATGCAGGTTGTTCTGCCTTTGTCTGCAGGTAGGATGATGATACTGTCGTTATCTCTGATATATTTGAGAGCCAGCCATTCCTTTTTTGATATGTTGCTGTTAATTGTAGGTGGTGAGATAGTATCCTGTGACACTCAATTCTGAGGTTGTTGGTCTCTTCTGTCGGAAGATTCTCACATGTCGCTTCTATTTCGGGGATAATGGACATGAGTGGTGGTTTCTTCGGCGCAATGGCAAAGTTCAACCCTTTACACCGGACGCTGACCTGGGCGTCATTGATGGTGTGGTCATACATGTTGACTACCCATTTCCTATCTTTTTCTGTTTGTGTATCGTTGGAGGTCGTGAGCTGGCGGTCACTAAGTCGTCTGCTCGACAGCTTTTCAAACTTGCGTTTTTGAACTGTACGCTGTTTATCGAAAGCACGTTGGTACGCTCTTTGCAAAAGCTTTCACAATCGTCAAACAAATGAGTCCGACTTTCAAGCTTTCGCTTTCGATCTGCCATTATACTTTTACGTTGTTTTTCCAGTTCACGTATGCCATACAGGTTCTTTCTGATTCTTAGTTTGATGATCTTTTCACAGTCACGGTATATCATCTTTACTTCCTTGTTGGACGTGTCATTTTTGATTCGTATCGTATTCGGTATAACACTCACAATAGCACTTGGAGTTAAATGTGCGGTGGTTTTTGTTCTTGGCGAGTTTGGTGCCCATTGTTTCACACTTACGTAGCAATAACATGACTTCGTTTTCATTTAATGACCTTACCTGACAATGAACATTGGTTGACTTCATTTTAACATTTGTGACTACGGTGTATATATCAATTGCGATCACGGTTAGTTGAAGCGCGTAGTCAAAAATGGGTTTTTGAAGAAAACCGGTTTCAATCCCGTCTCGGAATCGTCATCAGTTCATTGTATTTCGGTAAGGCTAAAAAATGACATCACGTTCACATTTGAATTATTTACACACAACATGACCACCACGACAAAACACTTCCAGGGTACAATTAATATATACACACCAATGCACAGGATTCAGGATTTCAACGCATCAGAGCCATGCTGAAAGATAATGACTATCGCACTTCACTGGTCAATAATACTGACACCACAGAACGACAGAGAATAATGGTTTTGCCATACGTAGACGGTATATCACAAGCTCTTCGACAAATTAACGCCAAATACAATATCAAAACCTACTTTAAACCACATAAAACAATACGAAACCTGCTCGTTCATCCCAAGGACAAAATCACAGATGAAACAACCAGGACCAGTGTATAGAATGACTTGCAAGGGTTGTACGAAAGTTTATGTAGGTGAAACTGGCAGGAACGTAGAAGAACGACGTAAAGAACACAAGCGACATCTGACAGCCACAAAACTACTGGACTATACAAATAGAGGCCACAGCCGAACATAGCTTTGACACAGGACATACGATAGACGGGGATAACACCGATACACTTGCATTTGACACGAGACAAAGACAGCGGAAAATCAAAGAAGCAATATTCATACAAACAGAAACAAATCCCACGCTCGACAGAAATATTGGCCGATGTACACTGTTTCCTTGGTCGATACGCCTTTAAAAAAGTGACAGATCGTTCTTGACGCGACATCACGGCCACATTTACAGTAGAACTCTATACATTCACGGAAACGTTTTAAATTTGAGCAACAACACCAGCATCTCTACAGTCGGCTTCGCTTCTCTTCTTCTCGTTTTGTCATCGGTCTTTTTTCTGTCTCTGTCTCAGTCTCCTTTCCCTCCTCTCTTTCTCTCCATCTTCATCCCTTTCTCTCCAACCTTTTCTTGATGTCTCTGTCCCGTCTCTCTCTCTCTCTCTCTCTCTCTCTCTCTCTCTCTCTCTCTCTCTCTCTCTCTCTCTCTCTATATATATATATATATATATATATATATATATATATATATATATATATATATATATATATATATATATATATATATATATATATATATATATATATATATATATATATATATATATATATATATATATATATATATATATATATATATATATATATATATATATATATATATATATATATATATATATATATATATATATATATATATATATATATATATATATATATATATATATATATATATATATATATATATATATATATATATATATATATATATATATATATATATATATATATATATATATATATATATATATATATATATATATATATATATATATATATATATATATATATATATATATATATATATATATATATATATATATATATATATATATATATATATATATCTCTCTCTCTCTCTCTCTCTCTCTTTTCTCTCTCTTCTCTCTCTCTCTCTCTCTCTCTCTCTCTCTCTCTCTCTCTCTCTCTCTCTCTCTCTCTCTCTCTCTCTCTCTCTCTCTCTCTCTCTTTCTCTGTGTTTCTCTTTCTGCCCAAGTCATTTGTTGAACTGCTGCCTTTTAGCCACCACCATGCATCATTCCATCATCGGTCGTGTATATATTAATTGTACCCTGGAAGTGTTTTGTCGTGGTGGTCATGTTGTGTGTAAATAATTCAAAGGTGAACGTGATGTCATTTTTTTACTTTACCGAAATACAATGAACTGATGACGATCCCGAGACTGGATTGAAACCGGTTTTCCTCAAAAACCCATTTTTGACTACGCGCTTCAACTAACCGTGATCGCATTTGACATAAATATATATATATATATATATATATATATATATATATATATATATATATATATATATATATATATATATATATATATATATATATATATATATATATTATATATATATATATATATATATATATATATATAGTTACATACCTATATCTCTTTATATGTTAGAGCACCATGCCAGCACAGAATGTTCCATGTCGGGTCGCACATAGGCTAAATACAGTTTTTCATGACTTCCTTGGCTACCCCAGATACCCCAGACGCATAACCTTACACCTTTCATAGTTGAAAGACATCTGCCATTGATCAGCCTACTTGTCAGGTCCTCCAAGTCTAATTGAATATTACTAGATTGACCACTACTGATAGCCAATTCTACCAGATTAATGTCATCAGCAAATTTGAATACCCTATTCCGCAGCCCTACCTCGATGCTATTCACAAAGATGACAAAGGGAAGTTGTCCTAGGACAGAGCCCTGCGGCGCTCCATTCAAAATATCCCTCCATTCAGATTTACATCCATTTAATACATCCACTTGCTTCCGCCCCTTAACCATGCATCAATCCAACCTATAATTTTTCCAACAAACCCATGCTGCTCTATTTGGTGAATTGGGTGCCTATGTGGAACTTTATCAAAGATTTGAAAAGTCCAAGTGTGCAACACCCATCCTGCTTTGATTGTCTATTTCCCTACTTACACATTCCATGAAATCCAAGTTAAACAAGATCTTCCAGATCGAAGTCCATGTCGAATATCCCTTAATTGGTTGTGCCTATCTAGATGAGTCTGAATATTCTGTTTGACCAGATTCTCTAATACCTTGGAATGTTAGGACACTTGATGATAGTCATGTCGGCACGTAGTGATTGGAGCGGTCTATCATTTACACATGATGGCTGTTCATTAGCATTACATCATCATTCACAATTTGAGCTCGTAGCGGGTCTGGGACTTCAGAGGTCGGGTTCAGGCCGGGCGTGGGTTAGAAAATTTCTTCAGATTGCCATCTCTAGTAGTGTCGCGGCAGCTGGCAACTGGCCGGCAACGCATCGCCGGGACGGCCATTGCCGGCCGGCCGGCTGGGCGCGGTGTTCGGTCGGCGGGGGAAAATTTTGCTATCATTAGAAAATTTTGTCACACATAGATAGAAAGTACCTTTTCGTGTTAGCAACAACATTATGAACAATAATCCAGCCGGTTCAAAGGCGAATTCGCAAAAAAATGTACATACGTGACCGGTTACTCCACCGGATAGCTCCGAACAGAGTGTGCTGCATGATTCTGAAGGCACCACTCGATCGCGTAAGCTTTGTTCAGCAACACAGTTCGAAGATCCAGTTCCAGATCGAAGTCCATGTCGAATATCCCTTAAATGGTTGTGCCTATCTAGATGAGTCTGAATATTCTGTTTGACCAGATTCTCTAATACCTTGCAAACTATTCAGGTCACATTGACTGTCCTGTAGTTTCCTACACACTTCATACTTCCTCTTTTGAAAATTGGTACTACTTTTGCATTTCGCCGATATTCAAATACTTCACTGGTAAAAGTATTTGACTTCACTTCACAAATACTTCACTAGTACTTTGCACAGCAGATGTCTATTGGGTTCTGGCGCAATATACATCTACGCGTACATTGTATAAATATAAATATATATATATATATATATAACTCAGGTCCTCACGGTATGTGTTGTTGAATGCACCCAGGATAAAATTTTCCTGTGGCTCCTGAATTGGACGAAGAACGCTCACGTTGAAGATATATTATGCAATGTATCTGTAGGTATCGAAGCGCATTTTGTGAGATTGCGTTGTCGCTGAGTGACTCCACGGTAAGGGGCGTAGACCCATTTTATGCGAATTCGCTTTGGAACCGGTTGCATTCTTGTTCATCATATTTTTGCGATCACGGAAAGGTGCTTTTTATCTATATTTCGTCAAAATATTATATGGTAACATAATTGGTATCCTCCCCCGCCCCCTCCCTCGGCCGGCCGCCGCGCCCAGCCGACCGGCCGGCAATGGGCGTCCCGACTATGCGTTGCAAGCCAGCTGCCAGCCGCCTTGACCCACTACTAGAGATAGCAGTATGCAGAAATTATCGTGCCCACGCCCCACCCGAACCCGGTCTCTGAAGTCCCAGACAAGGTACGAGCCCGACGTAAGTACAGGTCCGGCCCAAGCTCACTTGTGCATGGAATGCTATAGATGAGTTGACGGCCAGGCCCGACAGGGGCACGTCCATATGTCGGGTCCATATGCCCATATGGGCATATGTATATATAATAAATATATATATATATATATATATATATATATATATATATATATATATATATATATATATATATAGACATATATAGACGTATATAGATATAGACACATTTTTAGCGACTTCGCTTTGGGGCCGGTTGCATTCTTGTTCATTATGTTCTTGCGATCACGGAAAGGTACTTTATCTAGATTTCAACAAAATCTAATATGTCAACCAGGTCATGTTAGGACACTTGATCATAGTCATGTCGGCACGTAGTGATTGGAGCGGTCCATCATTTACACATGATGGCTCTTCATCATCATTACATCATCATTCACAATTTGAACTCGTAGCGGGTCTGGGACTTCAGAGGTCGGGTTCGGGTCGGGCGTGGGTTAGAAAATTTCTTCAGATTGCCATCTCTAGTAGAGTGTCGCGGCAGCTGGCAACTGGCCGGCAACGCATCGCCGGGACGGCCATTGCCGGCCGGCCGGCTGGGCGCGGAGTTCGGTCGGCGGAGGGAAATTTTGCTATTATTAGAAAATTTAGTCAAACATATATTTTTTTTAAAAAACGTACCTTTTCGTGTTCGCAACAACATTACGAACAATAATCCAGCCGGTTCAGAAGCGAATTCGCAAAAAAATGTACATACGTGCCCGGTTACTCCACCGGATAGCTCCGAAGAGAGTGTGCTGCATGATTCTGAAAACACCACTCGATCGCGTACGCTTTGTTCAGCAACACAGTTCGAATATTCACAGAATAGAGTGTGTCGTCAATACACCGACGCCACTTCCATAGTCATAGTCATAGTCATCCTGGTTCAACAGGCCTGAAATGCAGCGGAGATTCCAAGAGCGTATTGCATGTATATGGAAATGGAAAGCCAGCATTATTGTATCCTCCTACAGCATAAGGTCCGGCATAAAACGCCGTCCTTAAAGCGGTAGAAGGCAAACCAGTAGAAGGCAAACCATTGGAAGGCAAACCGGTAGAATGCAAACCAGTAGAAGGCAAATCAGCAGAAGACAAACAGTACATGACATGCATAACGTACGATCCATGCTGATAGTGGTATCAGATATGTAATCCCCGGTATATTTCTCACTTAGAAACTTGTCGTTCCAGCTGCAACTGCGAGACCTGGCTGCTGTAGCTGGAGTTGACGGTGCTGGTGTGGATCCGGGTGCTGCCGGCATCTGCCGGGCCTAGGTGCAGCAGGTGGCGTCGCGGGACGCGGCGTCCTCGGCTGCGGTGTCGCGATTAACAAATTAGTAAATATTTTCACGGCTCGAGCAGCTCGGACAGCCAGTGTCGGGTAGCCACTGATACACAGTGCAGTGACCAATGGCGTGAGTGTGGCGAAGCAACTAACGAAGTATTCTGGTTCCCAAGGACTGCCGGACGAGGGCGCCCGACCAACGAAAGGAGGGAGGAATGTAAGGAGTCTGCGGCGTGCTTGCCTCCGTCCGTGCCCGGCGGTGCGCGGAGTGATGACCGGGCACACGGGCGTGGGAGGGGCGGCGCGGTGGGCGCCGCGTGTTGTGCGCGAGTGCTGTTTGCTGAGTGTGTCTCTGCGGCGGGGCGCCCTGGGCCATCCGGCGGTGACCTCGGGTCGCCTCAGCGGGCTGAGCTGTGGGTCTGTGCCGGGACGCACGCGATGGTCCGAGGTTGTGGGTGCGGCGCTGTCCGGTAGTGACCGGGCCAACTACCGTTGGAGGTTGCACCTCACATACAGGAACTGAGGTCATGATACTTGAGTCCGCAAGCGAGCAGAGAAACTGAGCCTACACTACGGAACCTACCTTCGAAGCCCATAGTTGCACATTCATTGCATCGCCCACAATTGCTTTCAAGAAGCGACGTTGACATTATGTCCACGCTTCATCACTCTATTTGGCCGAAGTCGCTCCACCTGTGTTCTCTATATATCCTTCAGTAGGTGACATGAACAGGTGCAACGAATGGCTTCTCGATGGCGTGCGATGTGACTTGCATTACAGCGTCCCGCGCGGCACGACCAACAAGTGATGCCAAAGACAGGAGTGAGTTATTACGGCTATAACAGATGCGTAGCCGAAAGCTCAACCGAAATATATTGAACAGACGGCGGTGGAGCGCCTGTTGAATAAAACACGAGAATAAACTGCACAACAGGTTGGGATCAGCATGGCTGAGCGCGGCTCCATTCCAATGCTGTAGGTATGGACTTCGGGTAGCGATGGAACATGGAATATATCTAGTTCGAATTTGGAAGAACATGATAAGTTGACGTTCAGACCCGAAGACAGCAACATTGGGTGTATGCACTGGCACAGTCAGAAATTTGTGAAGTGGTAACCCACGGGAAAAAAAACTTGTCACAACAATAAAACACCTTCGGCGCACGAAGCGCACGGAAATTTTTTGTTCTGCGTAGTGAAAATTCAAAATGTATTGTTTCATATCGCGTATTTTTGGTTCAGTGGGGAGGGGCTGGTTGGCAGGCCACCCATTGGCTGGCGCCTCAGGGTGTTTTACGTCAATGTGCTGTGCGGGCATCGGATTGTGTCAGTCATATATTAAAACCTAAGAACAAAATTAACTTTCGCCATGTCGAAGGCCTATGAAGCCATCGAAAAAAATGAAAAGGTGCTGGGAATCTTGTACCCCGCCACCATGCAGGTTTCCGGGAGTTTATTTTCCCGACATCTAGACATTATTGACGTATGACATCTAGACGACATCTAGACGTTCTTGTTGTTATTGCCAATTATTTCCAACGGAGAAGAATGGATGGAAATGGCACCAAAACAAAGACAGGCAAGTTTCACTGCGGGAAGAGTGAATTTGGAGGCATGCCATTGCCATATCTCGAAAGAGTGATCACCTGTCAGACCTCCCCTTCGGTCTGACACCTGATCCCCTCGCGCCGGATCGGCGGCCGGAGGGAGGCCACCGCTCTGCAAGTGCATGGTGATACGCCTGCTGAGTGAGGTTGTTGTCACTCCAATGTAATTCCTATCTGAACTGAGCGCACAGTCTCCAATTGTGCATTTGTATTGAGAGATTACATTGGACTGTTTCAGCGGTGATTTTTGACAAGATGGGTTGTTTTGCATAACGAGTGAACGAGTGGTGGGGTTCTTATATAAAATGACTAGTTTTAGTTCATCGTCAGGAACAATAAATAGGCTTACAGTGACTCTTCACAATGTTTCGAAGCACCTTTTTATCGGTCAGGTAAGCAGGGGACATACTATTTTTTTGTAGAACAGCTTGTATATGGTGCCCTGGTTGACGTCCGACGTCTGTGAGCTTACAATGGACACTAGTTGTAAATTATCCACTACTACCGTCGATGGGCACATCCAAAAAACTTATCCTGTCTTCGATGTTCAACTCCATAATGAAATATAGACCAGAAACTTCTAATAAGAAGAATCCATAATATGAAAAATCGAAACCATAACAAAGAAACTAATAAACAGCAAAGCCGCAGTGACACCTTCAACCAGCAAGATATATATATATATATATCTCTATTTAGAATGATTCTAATCTCGGGGAAAACACGCTCTCGCTTCCAATTCAGCAAGGACGAACCCGATCTCTTCAGTAATATGGTGAGTGGGTACAACTTGAAGCAATGTATCTTTCATAGGGAACTTAAAAGATAATATTGTACCTATTGTTGTGTTCACGATAAATTCATTATTCTGAGATAGAGGTGCTTTGGCCTTTTCTTATTGAGACCTACCATGGCATACGCAACACCTTATAAATAAGTCAGAAAACAAGTACAAAACGTGGAAAATATGGATGCGTATGCCGGATTATTTATATCATGCTTTATATCAAATGATAGGTCTTGATGAACTGCATGCACCTTTCACAAGCATGAATGGAAAAGAGCCGTCATTTTCAATGAGAATCATGCCGGAACACGATCCTAATTACCCCCTGCCAAATTATGTGATGGATTTCTGACCCCATCAGTCAGGCTCGCCATGAATGGTGCCGCCAACCCATCCATCACCGGTCCTTGACAAGGCGAACCGCCCAGTCCAGCCCACGGCACGAGTGGAAGCTATTACAAAAAGTTACTCGATTGCGGCAGGCAGGGGTTGTGCAGAAAGTTACTCGATTTACACACTCCGGCAGGCAAAGGGTTAAGGGAGTCTTACGTTATTGTGCATGTTACGTTAAAGTACTGCGTGATGAGCTGGCCGGGAGACATCTCCCCGATGTCTAGTGTTGTTAGTTTACTTTACTCCTCCGCAAGATTATTTGTAGTTGGGGTGAGGAGGGGTGACGAATAAGTTTGTCTGCCAGGGTGCCGGCATTAGCCTACTCTTGTCGAAAAGCACCGTGGGGTCTTTATTGTGCGAACAAGGAGGTAATTGCCCACACCACCTATCGCGCCGGCTGTCGCGTGTTAATTGTTAGCAGTAGGTTGGTAAAAGCATGCTTGCATGCAGGGATGTGAGCGAGGTTAGTACGGTACTTCGCCATTCGACTAATCTATGTCCGTTGCATGTATCTCTGGGTAGCCGTTTTACGTTATAAATTGCGAGGTAAAGCAGCTCATCTACGTCCGATTACACCTCTGGGTAATCGTTTTACGTTATGTTAGGTCTCATCGACGTCCGACGGCATCGCTATGTAGCCATTTATTTCGAATGGTAAAGTTAATCGGCTCGCGTACGTCCAAGGCCATTCGTGGATGGCTATTTATGTTATTCCTATCAGTGTTGGTATTTTGCTATTGCAGTGCCAACAATGCTCCTGCTGGTTTCGTGGCGTACAGGTGTGAAAATAGTAATTGGAAGATTTACGGGTGCATGTCACCCAGAAGCGATGGAAGCGAGAGGGTGATGCCGTCTTTTCGGCAGAAGGCAGGTGGATGTCTTGGAGCGTCAAAACTACTACAGCTTAGCAGGATGTGGCCTATGCTTAATGTGGTGTTGCAGGTGTCGCAGTGAGGTGTTCTATAATGGTCATCCTCTAACTGAGGCTGTGCTAGTTCGGTGCAAATAGTTATAAATGTAGTAAGGATAACTTCCTTTTGACGATGTGATTGATTTGATGTGTCCCATGTGCATAGTGTTGGTTTGATGTTGTGAGCATGGTTCGAGCGGTGAGGTGTATTTTCCGTTTTCGACTGCCCACTGAACATCGTGGGAATCGGCGGTGAAGCGGTTCACGTGTTGAAGCGCAAATTGATGGCGAAATTGACGTCTGGTAGCGGTTGCGGGCATTGACGATTACACCCAAACTATTTGCGATGGGGAAAATCCGAAGAAATCGTGAGCATCGCAAAGAGAGGGGCTATCCACTCATATAACTTTCTTCCCAAAATGTTGCTCGGCAGTGGGGTGGGGACCGAAATACGTGCCAGCCCGTATGACGATGACGGCGCACGCACACATTGCAGCCCATGATAGTCAATGGGAAAAGGGTAGCCGGTACATCGGCCCGGTTGGTGAATGTGACGGCAAGTCGCCAAGTTGAGCCGTTTCCGAGAACCAGACCCAATCGTGAAAAACGCTGAAAAACGTCACTTCCGATTTTCACACTCTCCTCGCGTGTGCGTGACGCGTGACCCGGAAACGGTTGCCATGGTGATGTTGGAAATTGTCGTCGCAACACTAAGGTGTTCGTTTGGTGTCAATCGGACCAGATCGGGAGTAGAGATACATCTCGGTTGTAGAGATATGGTGGTGTGAATCGGGTCGATCGGGAGCTCTAAAATTGGTGAGAAAATTCCAGTCTTACCAGCTATTCATATGGGCAGCCGATGACCCGTTCTCTCAGGACCCCTGTGACGCTCACACGCAGCACGTTGACCCGATCGTGACCAAATTTATCCAATGGATAGCCAACATTTCGGGCTTTCGCGTGATGTTAGCCATGTTTCGTTACCTGTGCTGTGAGCCGTGCCAGTTGCCAATATGCGCCGGTCTCGGATTATGTCGGGAATTTCCAAAATCCCATGTTAAACCAATGAGGGGGTAGTGCCAACTTTGAGCACGTACCACGTGCCCGATATACATCCCACGCCAATGAAACTTGGCACAGCACATCAAACATCGATTGTCTGTCGGGTGTGAAAATTTTATGCACGTGCGGCCCATAGTCGAACCTTCACACGATGGCTACCCACTAAGGGACAAATGAGGACAGACAGACAAACAAACAAACAAACAAACTTTTTTACTCAAATAGTATAATAGACAAGCGCCTTCGGCACTTGCTCCGCTGCGTGAAGCGAAAATGTGTATTTTGGTTTCATTTGAATCGGTCTAATGGTTCGGCGGCTATGCCCAGGGCTCAAAAATAGCACCGTCCTGGCGATAGCGTCGGCGACCAGGTGCAGACTCACCAGGCCGCAGTGGCGACCAAAACCAGAATTTTGCTTTGATATGTCCGTCACCATTTGAACCATAAATGATAGAATTACTCGATGTATCAGATATTTTCATTTAGCAGCAATGATCTTTTTCCAGATCAAAAGTATACTAGGAGCGTACCACTAATGCTACCAAATGTCACATTCCTCCGACCTACCATATTTATACTAGAACCTCCCGTCGGCACAGGACGGCGCTTTTCTGACAACCACAATGCTAAACCAATGGCATACCGTGGTCGCCAAAAGTGCCGACGGAACGCCGACCCGCCGACCAATGTGGTCGTCGCCTAGGAATCTAGTTGTAAATGAGGAATTGGAAAGCAGGCAACTCTTGGTGGCTTGTTCAGTCGTTCATTCGAAAATTGGTTGTTTACAGTACTTGTACCTAATCTTGATGGGTGAATTAATGTCGCGTTTTCGTGAATTGATTGCTTGACTGCCTTGATTCATATTGACATTGCTGAGGTAGGTACCTTGTTAGATATCCAGGCGTGGACTTCATCCAACCATTCAAGATACTTACAGGGAGCCAGTTTGCTCCTGGAGGTCAGAGGTCAAATTGGATCAGGATAATACAGAAAGGTATATTGATGCTCCTACCTACTTAGGTACCTAGGTAGGAACCTACCTAGGTACCAAGGTACCTTCCTAGGTACAAGGATATGATCATGGGTAGCAGTGTCCAGAGTGTAAGCATTGGTAAGCTTGTTGTTTTACTTTGGATATGGAATTTTAAGACAAAAATATTATAAGAACATGTTTCATAATGGGATTAAGATGATGTAGCATGTTGCCTACCTAACCATTTACCTATTACCAGCACAAGTGCATGCATACTTTTCAGTTGGTAACGAAGATAATATCAACATATTGATATGTAGTTGGGGCAATATATAACGAGGAAGAATGCAATATGTCAATTAAATCCTAATCTAACATAACTGCTGCAGCTAGGTGATTTTACGCTTCATCCCATGTGTTATGTCAAGCCTTTCATTCTAACCTAGTCTTTTTCTTTCTTGAAATAAATATATCAGAGTTGAACACTATCTTCAGAATAAGGAAAAGTCAAACATTTCTGCAAAAAACAAGAAACCAAAACATAATTTCATTCCATTTTGAGCAGGAATGAATGGTTCCATTGTCTTAATCATGTTCAGAAATATGAGCTCACAATATTGGGTATAATTGCAGTTTAAGGCATGCATGAGGAAAGTTTTGCACACATTTTACCTCTATGAAGCAAACAATAAGGCAAGGACTGGTTAGGTTAAGCTTTTCTTTTAAGTTAAAAACACTCCTGTTTTAACCTTTTTCAACACAAAAGTCTTTCTTCAAAAACAGATTGAGCTAGGGTAGGCTATGTTAGTTTTTTTTTAATTGAAAATGTTTGAGAAAAAATGAATTTTATTTTTGCAAGGAATGTATTTTCTTACATGGAAGGTTAGGCTAGGCTAGGTTAGGTTATGTTATGTTGCATTTGTTAATTTCTATTGCGCATAATTTTTACGCTGGACGTAACGATCGCACGATGGGTCCGTACTACCGACGTAACGACAGGACGCACGGTCTGTACCAGCGTATACAGCGAGCGTACGTATGCACGGTCTCTACAACCGGCAGTGGAACGTGCATACTTCCTGTACGTACGGGCGGTCTCGGCTGGGGTGGAGTGGAGGCCGATTGTGACCTCATTTGACCCTGAAGACATTGATCAGGGGTCATGAAATGTATACTGCAGCGAGTTCACTACAGCTGTAATTCCTCCAAATTTTGTGCTTCTAGTTCAAGATCTTAGGTGGCCGACCCCCCACCGGTGAACGTTATGTGAGAGGCATGTTGACCGGGGATCTTCTGCACTTTCTACGGTAGCGTTGCTTGCACTCGAAATGTAACTGAATGTGGTTATTAGAAGCGCTTCTACATGGCTCACATCGATCCGTCTCCGGGACTCGTCACGCTCGCGCGCTACATCGTGTGTGTATACGTACCCATCGTGATGCAGATCAAACACAGGCCAGACGTTGTTGATGCGCCTAACCACGTCTGCGACTCCCTTCGCCGGCAGAAAGAGTACTTCAAAGGGGAAGCTCTCGAAGTTGTGATCGGGAACACGAAGAAGAACACATACATGGCCCATCCGGAGAACGTGCTCCTGGCTATGCTAGGCGATCGAGATCCTGTTGTCCGAGCCGAGGCTGTTCAGCTCATACAGACTGTCCGACGCACAGCTGAGCACGCCGGTGCGCACGTACGCCTCTTTAGGGCACCTGCTGTCAACACGGCGGCCGTCTCATACAAGGATCTGGTGGACGTCCGCAGTCTGGCAGAAAATGGGGCTAATATTGAGCCGCCTCTCGTGAAGGGCATGGATGATGCAGAACTGGAAAGCCTGAAAGAAAAGCGCTTGACCACTGGTGTGCCATCACACACTCAGTCTACTGAGAGAGCTGTAAAGCTCACCACGGAGGCAGTGGCCGCCGTCACTGGAGCGGATCGTCAGGATGGTTTGTCTCTCAACAAAAGGGCTTTCAGGAAGCAAAACTGCGGACAGGTCACAAAGAAGCGGGTCATGGAGGTAGCAGATAAAGAGTGATGAGACCTGGGTAAATAAAAGAGACTGAATCCTTATCACTATTCATTGACACCAGTTGTCATTGTTCATTTCATAACCGATCCCTATTTTTGGCAATAGATCACCTGGTTTTATAAAATTGAGTTTCCTAGGAAATCGTTCCATATGTGTAACATGTTGCGTTAGCACTTGTAGCTTCGTTTCAGGGCCAATTTTAAGCACAGAAACATTACCGCCGCCTACCGGCGAAAAGTGGAACTATTGGTTCCCAGCCCATTTTTGAATCGACAAAAACCCAAAATTTTATGCTATATAAGAGGGATACGGAGATGAGCTTGATGTCAATAGAACCTTCCAACTGTGCCTTATACTTGGTAAGAATCACTTTAATACCGGTCCATTCACACCGCAATGGTAAAGCCATATGTACGGGAAGGTCGAGAAACTTTGCAAAATCGGCAAAATATATTTGACTCCAGCCATAAAAAAATCAAAATATTGCAAAATAAATGTCAAAAACGTGTTCAGCGCCCAAAATTACATCATAACAGACCAGGGGAGCAAAGGTTTTCCGAAAAAGCGGTACCTCGGGGTCAGCCTAATGTCAGGGAGGGCTGATCGACGGATTTGGTGGGCAACTGGTTCAGTGTCCAGAGTGCAGGCAAGAAGGGCCCTTGTGGGTCATAAGTTGCACTGATCTTTTATGTCTTTATGTCTTTATGTCCTCAACCTACATGGGAGAGGCATGGCTCCCTTGGCCCCCTGGAGCCGCTACTGATGAGACCTGTACATTGTCGTGTGATGTGTTCTGAATTGTGTACCTGTTGTCCCCAGTGGTTGGTGTAATGCTTCGTACATAGTGTATGGCACTCCCTTTTTGTTGCTTTCTTATTTCATTATATCATGCTATATTTTTGTCAGATCACTTTCATTTTTCCATGGTCTAGGACAAAGGTGGGAGTTATGGTCTAGGACAAAGGTGGAAGTCATGGTCTAGGACAAAGGTGGGAGTTATGGTCTAGGACAAAGGTGGGAGAGGAAGACTAATTGTCCAAAAGTAGGGCATAGCAGCTTGCAAAATTATTCCTGCCTGGGTGAAGAGGCACAGCCAAGTGGAAGGGGCCGGTGGCCCGCCCCCTCACCTTAGCATCCAAAATACACTAGATAAGACAACACATTTTGAGATTTTCACCACGCAAAACCAGAAATGTTCGGCTCGCTTCGCATGCAGAAGGTGGTCTTTGTTTCGTCACCTTTTGGGTCACCCCTCCTCTTAACATACGCACTGGAGGGGGGACGAAATCCGCCCACCCCTCCGATTTTTCGTTCATAACTCAGGATGTTACCGGTCGATATACGCCATTGTTTGCGTACCTGCTTAGAAATGTCCGGCGCGTCGCTTAAAGTACGAAAAATGGAAATCGGACGAAAGTATTTCGAGTTAGGAGCCGTTAAAGTAAAAGAAATTCGTAGCGCCAGACCACAAATATCGGCGCTGATGCGCTTCCCGTATATCCGCAAAAGGGAAGTGTTCTTGGCAACACTAGCGACTTGTTTGATGTATATTGATATGCTGTATAGTTTCAAGGTCATGTTAGGTCACCGAGGCCAAGTCAGGTCAAGTTCATGACAGGTCAATGGACCCAAACATGATCAACTGGAATGTTGTCATAAATGCACTACTGGTTGTCATTGTTTACTGTTTGTCATTGCGTTTCCATACTTTATTCATGTACTTCACTCCTTTTTTCGCGAAGCCGATTGCGCCGAGCTGCCCGACGGAGCAGCCGGGCGGGAGGCCCGGTTCCGGTAACTGTAACAGGTAACTGGCCTGATAAAGTGCTGCTATATAGGTAACCCGAGGTCAAATGTCGGGTCTAGCATCTGTATTGCATCATTAGTAATGTCCAAAACATCATTGATGCAAATTTTGGTGCATTTAAACACAATCATAGCGATCCATAACAATGACAAGCCAACCCACGCACAACAAGCAAATTTGTACAAATGTGACGTCATTTGACCTTGAAGATATTGACCTAACGTCATGAAATTTGAACACAAAAGAGTTCACTAAGGTACCCACCCACCCTGCGAATTTCGTTCCTCCAGCTTTAATAGGAGCCGAGATCTTAGGGGGAATCCGCCCAACCCCCTCCAGTGCGCGTAATTTTCAGAGGCCCTCCAGGGCGCGTGTTAAGAAACTTCCGGGTGCGCCCCTATCTGCGTGTAATTTCCATACCAAACTACACAATTTCCGAACTGAAACTACCATGCCGTGCATGGACTACGAGCTTTTCGAACTAAACTTTGGCCGGAGGATCTCAGCATTGCTGATAAGAGAAGACCAAGAGTGGATCCAGGATTCTCATGGGAGTGGGCACTCTTCTGGGGAGGGGGCGTCATTTCCTTGGAATTGCGCGACTGCGAAAGTCCTCGGAGGTGAGCTTTCGTCTGAACATTAATTGAGCGCGTGGGGAGGGGTGCACTCGGACGTGCTAAACATATTTCGTATTACTGACATCTTTTACCTTCAAGAGGGTTCCGTTTCCTCTCAGAGAAACCCTTTGGATTAAATACCCTTTGAGCGAGGCGGGTTCCACTGTAGCCTGGCCGGAAGGGCGGCTTTTCCCGGTAAAAGGGGTATCACCTTTTCATGGGGGAGGGGGATGGTGCCCCTAATGTCCTCCCTGTTCTCTCTAAATTTTCCTTCTTATATATTCCTTTTTCGGGATTCCTCGGCTGGGAACCAACGCCGTGAACTTAGAAAGACAGACAACACTCAGGTCTCTAGATGGTTGCTGGAAAATGACGCGCAAAGCTATTGACATTTGGCATCAACAACCTCCAACTGCACACTTCGAACGGTAGCGGGCCGCAGTTTGCTGACTCCGGTGTCACAGTCGCCTACACTGCCATCTGGTGTCAGAAACTCCGCGCTGTCTTCCATTTATGAAGGGTTGTTTTGAAATTGGTACTTAGTCATGAACAATAGTTCCCGAAATATTTTGTATGCTATTTCACGAAGAAATTTTACGTTTGTCAGAGGATAAGTTAAGATCTCATATTTAGGCTGGGGCGCTGTTTATGTATGTACAAAGACTCCTCAAGACTAATACGGAGGTCGAGGATCGAATTTTTTTCCCTAAATCTTTAGCGGAGGCAAAGTGCCATCTGCTAGAGATTGCTACGTTAACCCTTTGCCTGCCGAAGTGTGTAAATCGAGTAACTTTCTGGCCATCCCCTGACTGCCGCAAAACGAGTAACTCGGTGTAATTCCTTCCACTCGTGCCGTGGGCGGGACTGGGCGATTCGCCTTGTCAAGGACCAGTGATCGATGGGTTGGCGGCACCATTCATGGCGGGCCTGACTGGTGGGGTCAGAATTCCATCACACCATTCGGCAGGGGGTAATTAGGATCGTGTTTCGGCATGATTCTCATTGAAAATGACGGCTCCCTTCCATTCATGCTTGTGAAAGGTGCATCCAGCTCATCAAGACCTGTCATTTGATATAAAGCATGATATAAATAATCCGGCATATGCATCTCTACCTCAGAATAATGCAATAATGCATTTCAGCATCACTCTAAATTTATATATATATATATATATATATATATATATATATATATATATATATATATATATATATATATATATATATATATATATATATCTATTATATATATATATATATATATATATATATATATATATATATATATATATATGTATATACACGCTGGTGGCTTGGAATTGACATCACCTCGTCAACTTGGCAGTGGGCGGCTCGGCGATAGTGCACAATTTGTGGGCTAGAAAGTGAACTAAATGTATATTGAGTGTGGAATGCAATATGTCTATTAGAATGTACATATATGTGTGTTGTCAGTCCAATTCGCGGAATCTGTCACTGATCATGCTGCCGCATACCTATGTTTCAAGGCATGGCAAGGTTAGGCATATATTCTGAACAGAACACCGTAATTCCTTTCTGAGAAACGCATAACGGAACGTCAAACACAAATATATTTGCCTCGCATCTGCTTACTCACGGAAAGTAATCATTAACGGCATACGATTCGCTGAAGTGATGGCAGTCTTTGAAATGAAATGAAACACGGGTGCGTATGGGTAACTACACAATGTGTTGTCGCCGCTCACTGTCGCTGGTATGCTTCCTAAACTTAGGAAAGCACGACTCGCAAAGTGCTGACACGCACCCCGATACTGCACATGTTGTTTTCACGCGCTCTTTGCACATGTTGCACAATCTCGTCGGATATCTGGTCTTTCCATAGTTCTGTGAGGTGGAGTGAGTGGGGCTGAATAGGTAATGCAGATAGACATTGATGAGTGTGGGGGATGTTGGTGGATGTATTCTTGGGAATTATGGGTGTGGTGTTGGTTGGGGTGAGGAGTGTCGTTTGGCCAGGGTTATGGTATATTCCCTTTATGAACATCAAATAGGACTTCTGCTAGAAGGTGTGCATTGTGTAGGTTCCTTTAGGGTGGTCCCTATGCTATTGTTGGAACTTGAACCTTTATGTTTTAGATCATGCTGATAAATTGAGTATTATACTAGCAGTGGGTGTACCTAGCAGTGGGTTCAGCACCGACCTTCGGGTATGTGATGGTACTGACGAGATTGGCTGTGGTAACACAATGGGGCATGATTGGAGGAGTTTGGAATTGTTGAGTGTGTTATGCAATATCAGATGAATGGTGCTAGACAGATAGTGATCGTCCAGCCACATCTCGATCGCTGCTTCGGTCACTTCCCTGTGACTAGCAAGCTGTTGGAAGTGGTCGACGTTGTCTACCTTGTGGATGACGTGCACATTGAAAGGTGCTGACTGCATTATCCACTGAAGTGTCTTTTTTGTCCACCTCATTGACTTGCGCATGTGCGCGTAATATACTAGATTCTGGTCCAGCTGGTCAACACCGTTCATACCTCGGTTGTATGCTGCCACGCACACAAGCTTCACACGGACCTTGCCTCGACGGGATGTCTTAGCAGCGGTGCTGGCGTCATGTTCGGTAGGGATGAGGGTCACCGTTTTCTTGTCCCTCCATGACACCACAGCGCACTTGCCATCAGTCACAGAGTAAACCTCCCCGTGTTCGAGCGACTGGGCTGACTGAATTGGTTTTCTGATCGCCTTCTCAGATAGTTATTGATTATTATAACATTTGGTGCCGGCTGCAAGGCACCTGGCACAATATATCCTCAGCGAACACATTCACGGCTAGAGCAAGCATTGAACAACAGTGCATAAATTACAATGCAACAATGACAATGCATAAATCATGCAAAACCTTCGAATTCCACGCCCCCATGGTTTTCGCTGCGGTGTACAGTTTTGTAAATAACGTCGTTGGGAAGGTACTGAAGCTAGCTCTAATCATGCAGGCTGTAATCACTGAAAACAAGTTTGTAGGAGGAAAATGCATTTGAAAAAGTCATTCCTCCCATTTTATATGGGGGCATGGGTGTTATTTTGTATGCTTGTGAGGGCGAATTTGCCCCTTCAATGTTGGCTTGCCCCATGGGCAATGAACCCCATGCCCATGTTTCTGAAAATTATTGGGGGGATCAGTGGCGTACCTAGAATTTGCATCTGGGGTTGCATGGGGGCAAACGTATTTGGAGGGGGCCCACTTACCTCCATTAGAAAAGTCCTCGGATTTCGACCACTATTGTTTTCCAAAGAGGACCTTTTTAAACAAAATAATTAGTGACCAACTGAATTGTTCTGTGGAGGGGCCTCATCTATCACCATCGTTTCTGAGTCGTCGGATTGCATCCCTAACATTCCACCCTGTTCGAAGGTTTTCTTTTGGTATGCCTTGATAAGTCACCTCACACTGCTGAACTTACACCTATGCAAATCACCTTAAAATGTAAATTTCCCAATTTCAGGCATTCCAGTTCAAAGCGCCCGGTCACCAAGACGCGTGCACGGACGGTGGTTCGTGCACGTGCACACCCATCTTGCGCATTCGGGGCAATCGCCACACTTCGTGCGATGCTACGGTTTTTCTAGGCCTCCTACGTTTGGATAATTGCTGCCAAATGCTAGACTTGCGCCATATTTGACGCGATGGAATGCTTCGTATGAGCGTTTGCTGCGAAAATGATATTAATCAAATTCGATCGTTAGTTCTCTACTTCCAACATTTCCTGGTGATTAAGAAATGTGGATACCTGTTGAGCCTTGATGCACCTCATATCTTTGGTCAAATATTCTCCCAGATTGACTACCGAACCGAGGCCCTGTCTCGGTGTTCTTTTTTTGGACCTGTTGAGTCTTTCTTCGTCTACGGATGTGTCTTAGGGCTGCAATTCATGTATAATAGGTGTCCAACACATTTTCTAAACCCCTGCTCGTTTTAGGGTATGTTGCTTTTTGTGCACCGACAATTTGTTTTAGGTACCTGGACGTTTTCGAAGATCCAGATTTGTAAATTTTGTGCCCCCCGGTCTATTTGTTCTTTTTGGTACCATGTTGTTTTTTGCGGCCCCAGCCTCATTTTCAGGCCCTTATGCGGTCGCATGGCCCCTGGTGTGCTTTGAGAGCTTCCGGTTTATATTTTTAGAGCTCTCGATGTGCATATATGGCTGCAGCGCATGTTTTAAGGCTCTGTCGCTTTTTGCGAGACTGTGTGTTTTGGAGGGCCAGGTGCATTTTCGGCTCCCGTTGGGATCCCGCTGTGCTGGCGCCTCTGGCGCACATTTATGGGGCCCCAGTACGATTTTTTTGGCTTCGATGCGATTTTTAGGGGTCCCGGTGCGACTTTTCGCGCCAAGGCACGTGATGCCGGGGACCCAACTCCAGTTGTCTGGGCTCGATGTGATTTTTGTGCATCTTTGCTGGATTTTTTTAAAAGTCAGGATCCCGGCCTGATTTTTCGCGCCCCTGCTGCCATGTTTGGGTATCCCGCCTCGATTTTTCGAGCTCCGGTACGATTTATTTTCTGGGCCGTACGCGATTTGTGAAGGTATCTGGCGCTATGTTCGGTGCTTCAGAACCATTTTTTCTGACTCTGACATTTATTTTTTTCGGAATCCCTCCTTATTTTGGAAGGCACCAGCTTGATTTTTTTTTGGCTGGTACCTTTGCGATTTTTGTGGTCACACTGTGCTTATATGGGACCCTAGACGCCAATTTTGGGGAGCCCCGACGTGAATTCTTTATGCCCAGACCAAAATTTTGGGATCACCGACGGGAATCGTGGGTCCCGAGCGCGATATTTTGGGGACCGGTTGGAGTTTGCGGGGCGCGTTGTACTGAGCTCTGTCCCCAATGCGATTTTGGCGCTTCCTGTTGCACATTTTCGGGCCTCAGAGCGAGTTTTCTGGGGACCGCTGGCTTTATTTGGAGACCCCTACGCGAATTCTGGTGAACCGACGCAAATTTTGGTGGCCCCGGCATGATTCTTTGGAGCTTGCCCTTCAAGGGGGGGAGGAGGGGCAGCTGGAACTTTTGTGGCCCGGAGCGACAATTTGTGGCTCCAGTGTGATCTTCAAGGGCTGCGACTCGACTTTTTTTAAAAATTCAGGTGTGAGCTTTTGGGCTCCGACGTCATTT
The DNA here is from genome assembly GCA_034440615.1 of Ashinkailepas kermadecensis. Classification (NCBI taxonomy): domain Eukaryota; kingdom Metazoa; phylum Arthropoda; class Thecostraca; family Neolepadidae; genus Ashinkailepas; species Ashinkailepas kermadecensis. The sequence continues at coordinate 173,669 of JAOTOM010004477.1, forward strand.
GCTTGGATCCCATACGCGAGTTTTAGCGGCCTCGACACTTCTTGGAGGTCCAACACGTTTTGGGACTTTTGGCGTTATGGTTGGAGCCCCAGGGTGATTATCCATGTCCGGATTGTTTTTCGTTTCCCAGTCTCCATTTGCTATGGTCCCGATGAGACTCTTGGGGCTCGGTACGACCTGTCGTGTCCCTAACCTGATTTTCTGGTCCCGGGCATGACTTTTTGATACCCCCCGGGTTCAGCGTGATTTTCGGGGGCTCCAGCTCTTTTGAGGCCAAAATCGTGATTTTCAAGTACCCCGGCTCGACTTTGTTTTGGAGACCCCAGTGTGATTTTCATGAGCCCAGACGCGAACTTTTGAGGCACCGAACGTAATATTACGGCATGGAAGTGGCGACTTCCCCCGCTGCCCCCCCCCCCACCCCCAGGTGGCGACGCCCCTGGTTACAACAGGTAGCTCGCTGGATTCCCTCTGCGTGCTTACATTCTCAATAAATAGTAGTGCTGGACCTCGGGCGTGGGCGGGTGGAAATTGGTTGGATGCAAAGAGGATGCAAATGGATGACCGTTGTTCTACTCATATATACTTTTTTAAAATAAATTATTTGCAGGATTTGCTGAACTAAAATTGTGCAATCCGGAGTATGGTTGGGTTCGAGTATTTATCTTCCAATGGTTTAGTGACCTGACTACACGGCAGGCTTAGTGCATACCCAGGTGCTCGCACTTTTCTAACCGTTCACAGGTCAAAACATAAATAGCGAATACTACGAAGGATGTGACATTTGCATATATAAAAGCGCAGCCAAGGGCCGTTGGTCGGTTATTGGTATTACGACACGTCGACCGTTGAGTCATGTAGCGTCGCCAATCTCTCACGCCGATTGGTCGCGGGCGAAGAGTAGCGACAGGTGAGACTCGAACCCACAACCTTTCGATTGTGAGACGAGCATCTTACCCCTAGACCACTCGTCCCCAGCCAAGGGGCCGTCATCCCCTTAGCAACCAAAAAGACATGAGATCAAACAAGAAATTTGGAGATTCTCACCGCGCAAAACCAAAAATTTTCGACGCTTCAAGCGCGACAAAAGCGTTTTCAATGTCATGTCATTTTTTAAGTCAGCCCCCACTTTAGAGGATCCTGGCTGCGCCACTGAGCATATGTACCATTACATTCCAACATATATTGTGGCATTACGGGGAATAGACAATCTCGTAATGGTTACCGGTCCGTGGGTGAGAAAAACGAATGTTCTAAAGGCATTGAAAGACAAGCCGATATCTGTCCCCCTAACTGCGTCCGCATTGCGTAATCTTCTTGTACTCACAAAGGTATAATGCGCGAATACCGCTGTACCACATAGGTACAGCGGTAGCTGTACCACATAGGTACAGCGGTACGATACAGAACTACAAAGAGCATTGTCCAATTGGTGTGTTGGGTCGATATATAGGCCTGGACATGCTTGAGACCTCAAAATGCTCAAAATATTTCGAACGTTGATGTGAGTTATATGTCATAACTAAGAGTATATTCAGATACGTTGGAATGGTAATGGCCGGCACACCTGTTCCGACATATATTGTGGTGAGCCTTGAAAATGTTTCGACTGGCGTCGTGAGAAGATTCACGACCCCAACCCAGCCTTTTTCAAGGCTCACAATATACGTTTGAGTAGTCGCAGTGATACGGCTTACGGGTTATTACTATTTCAACATATTACAATGCCGCCGTACATTCAGCACGTTTTCCGATAACTCTGTTCAGGAACTGTAGAAAGCTAGATGAGTCGAATGTATATGTCCCATCACTCAGCTATGGTATCTAGGAAATCAGTAGCATGGGAATCAGGCTTACAATATCAGCATTTCGCTTCAATCTGCAACAGTTCTGGAAATTTGCAGCTCCGTTCTGGGCTCGATCGCTAAGCGCCGTGCTGTACCATACCTGCAGGCAGCCCGGTATTACCGACCGCCACCACGCCACGAAACGTGGCACCCTCCTACCGCAAAACCGGCGCGATGGGATCAGGTGTCAGACCGGAGGGGAGGTGTGACAGGTGATCACTCATTCGAGATATGGCAATGGGCAGCCCGCCGGGGACCCGCCGAGTTACACACTTGCGGCAGTACAGACGAAATTCTACAAACCGGCTGTGGCAGTCAAAGGGTTAAAGAAAGAAAATTACGTTAATCCGGCTTATGTGACATCCGGTTATATCAATTAGTCAAGAAAGGAGAGACGCCGTCAAACAAGAAACATGGCGTAGAGAGACGATACACGCATGGCATACACGTACATGTTCAGACATACATACAGACACTCATCACAATGGAAGGACATTTGGAGGGTGGACAGCTTCACAGCCTACGGAGAGGCTCCACTGCCCACCTGCAACCTGTATGGCGAAGCGGAGGCCTGTCACCCAGAGCGAGTAGTGGGATTCAGGCCCGACCTTGTATGTGTAGGTGTATGTTTCAAGTTAAAACTTGGAAACCCCTAAAAAGGGGAAAACCAAGCTGCCTGGAAAACCCGTAGGTAAAAAACCAAGCGCAATTTAAAAGGAAATCCGTCCGTATTAGCCAAATTGGAGCGGATCCTGTCTACCTAGTGTGAGATAACCTATATGCATGTGTTTTGCGACGACGGAGAGGAAGAGATGTGGAGCAGAGTCATACAGCCAGTACGGAGTGTGGCGCGTGTCTTATAACTTTTATCAGACTAGCTTGGAACAGGAAAATGCGACGGAGGCTTTATATCAGTTCGGAGAGCTTGGTGTCCTGTAGGAAGCGGAAGAGTAACTCGAGGAGTGCCGGGTGGTCATTCCCGAGGAGAGCCCGAAGCGAAAGTTGTGAGTGGATCTTGGCGACATACTGCATGATATAGCGACGGTAAGGAGCATATGCTGGACAGTCAAGTAAAATATGGGTGACAGTAAGGCGCATGTGACATGTGTTACAAAGTGGAAGGCGGTGAGGTCTATGAAAAATATAATTGTGTGGTCAATTTGGTGTGTCCCAGGCGAAGTCTGGCCAGAGTACCACCTCGTTCCAGACGCGTGTGCTAGTTGGAGGAAGGCCAGCTGGAGAGTGTGGGCTTGATGGTGTGTAGGTGTGTGGTGTTGTGTGACCAGCAGGCCTGGATATACTTTTTAAATATATTATTTGTGAGGGATAAAATATCCTCCCTGGGGGCACCAGGGCTCCATCGTTATCGGGGAGGTCGATCGCCGCGCGGGCGAGACCGTCAACCCGTTCATTTCCCGGGATACCCCTATGTCCAGGGATCCAGAGCAGGGTGAGCGGAAGGTGTGCGTGGTTGGCATTGTATAGGTGTCGGATGGCGTGGAGCGTGGGGTGCGTGGTGTTGTGTAGTGCCGCGAGGGCGTCCACGGAGGATCGTGAGTCAGTGCATATTGTAGTAGGGGTAGTGATGTGTTGCGCAGTGATGTGTTGTAGGCAAGTGAGTATGGCGACTAGTTCTGCTGTGTATACCGAGTGGTGAAGTGTTAATTTGGTTTGACCAGTGTCGGGCCCACCGCACCAGGCGGCTCCCGTACCATTGCTGGTACGTGAGCCATCCGTGACAGAAGGTGTGTTGTGGGTGGGCCTCTTGATATTCAAAAAACTTAATTTGGACTTCGATGGGGGTGAGCAGGATTTTATTTTGCCGAAAGAGATACTCGAGTTTGGGGTGTTTCAGGTGCCAAGATGGGAGAAGGGGAGGAACCCGGTCAGGGTTAACCTCTGGAAATTTCAGTGTGGATGTGAGAACCTGCTTCAAGTGAATGGCAATGCTGTATTTATTTTTGTTTTTGGAACGCCGAACCGAGGGTTTAGTCCATGCCACATTGGAGGGGTGATTTAGCCGTGTTGTTGTCCTGAAGTGGTATCTGACGAGTTGTAGTGTTTTGCGTTGTTGTAGGCTAGGGAGGTTGGTCTCACCACGGAGGCTAGTGATAGGTGTGGTGCAGTGTGCTCCGGTGGTGAGGCGTAGTGCGTGGTTTTGTGTGCATTCCAGTGACTTGGTGAGTGTTGGGGATATATTATCGAAGATTGAATTCCAAGCGCATTGTATTCCAGGATTGAACGAATCAGTGCAATGTACATTTTGATAAGAGTCGTCCTGTCTGCACCCCAGTCGTGACCGCAGATGCAGCGCAGGAGATTGAGTCGAACAGCGCAGCGCTGTTTAATATAGGTGATGTGGGGGCTAAAATAAAGTCCTTTGTCGATTATAATTCCGAGATATTTCAAAGAGGTTTGGAGGGGGATAATTTGATCGCGAATGCGGAGCGGTTTGCTAGGCGGGATGTGTCTGGGAAGCCGGGAAAAGAGCATAGTGACCGATTTGGTGGGGGAGATCTGTAGCCCCCAGAGGGAGCACCATGAATCAATGTGATTCATGGCGAGTTGTACGAAGTGATTAGCCCAATCTGTCGATGGGTGTGTACACGAAATAGCCAAATCATCGGCATAGAGAGAATATTTTAGAAGGGGGAAATTTGGGGAAGTTGTTCTAAGACGTCGTTGATCATAATAAGGAAGAGGGTTGGAGATAGGACGCTGCCTTGCGGGACGCCTTGGTCAAAAGTGTGGGACCGGGAAGGAATGTTGCCGCAGCGGACGACGAAGGAGCGATTTTCTAGAAAGTTGGTGATAAAGGTGGCCATTCTGCCCCTGATACCAATTCGGTGTAATTTAATTCGAAGGGTAGGACTATTTACTTTATTAAACGCGAAAGTTAGGTCTAAAAAAGGGCGATGGTTTCGGATTTTTTCCCGAAACCACGCTGGATTGAGTCCACAATTTCGATCAGGTTGTCGGTGGTGCTTCGCCTTGGTCGGAAGCCGCTCTGAAAGGGGGATATAATTTTGTTGTTTTCGAGATAGACTCTGATTCGTCCATTGACCATGCGCTCAACAATTTTGCAAGCACAACTAGTGAGAGAGATAGGACGATAGCTAGAGGGGAGATGTCGAGGTTTAGAAGGCTTAGGTATAGGAATGATGATACTAGTAGACCAAGAAGGTGGAAAGGTGCCGTCAGTCCATAATTGATTTAGCGCCGAGAAGGAGGTTATCTTTACCCAAGTCAGAGAGATTTTGAAAGAAGAGATATGTCAGGTGATCAGGTCCAGGTGCCCTACTGGATACCTTGGAGAGGGATAATTTTAATTCATAGGGGGTAAAGGGTGCGTTGTAGGGTTCGGTGTTGTCTGAGTCGAAGTGGCAAGTAGCAAGGGTGTCGCGAAGGAATACGGTGGTGTGCTGTGAGTATTGAGTGTTGGAAGATATGTCAGAGTAATAGGTGGCGAAGTGTTCCGCGACGGCTGTGGGCTCGGCTATGCGCTGCTGGTTAATCGTCAGTTGTGGGAATGCGCGGTGTGGGGCTCTGCCATTCGAAAAGGAGCGAAGTTGGGTCCAGATTTGGGAGATGGGGGTGTAACGGTTGAAGGTGTTCGAGTAGAGTTGCCAGCTGTATTTTTTGGCCGAAAGGATAGTTTGCTGACAACGTAGTTTTGCCTCGCGGGCTTCTACCATGTTTTGGAAGGTGAGGTTTTTCCGAAATTTTCGCTCAGCCCGCCGCCGTGAGGCGACGGCTCGTTTGCACTCGTCGTTCCACCACGGCACGGATTTACGGTCGGGTGGGCGACGAGTTTTGGGTACGTGCTTTTCTGCCGCGAGTAGTATGGTATTGAGCAATGCCGAAATTGGGGGTGAGACTGGGGTGGGATAAGATTATCAATTTCCTGGGAGAAAGATGGCCATTTCGCTTTGCGAACATTCCAGTTGGGGACATGAAAAAACGGTCTCTAGGCTGGGCTGAGCGTTCGAGGGTGACGTGGATGGGAAAGTGATCACTAAAAGGGGGTCGGGTTGAACGTGCCAGGAGAAGAGGGGTGAGATGGAAGCTGAGGCTAAGGAGAGGTCAATGGCTGACGGGCGGAACGGGGCGATGTCTGTGTTGTGTGTGGGTGTTTGGTAGTTTAAAAAGACCATGTTGTGGGTGTTGAGGAGTGTTTCAATGTGGCGTCCGCGCTGGGATGTGTTGTGACAACCCCATGCCTGGTGGTGGGCGTTGAGATCACCCAGCACCAGACAGGGGTGTGGGAGGAGACCGAAGAGAGTGGATACAGAAGCTAGAGATAGTGTATGCGTAGGAGGAAGATAGAGGGAGAGTACAGTAAGTTCTAGTTGTGCAATTTGAACGGATACGGCAATAAAATTTAGGTCATTTGGGGATGGAGATAGGGCGATGAAGAAGGGTGTTCGAGACGAATAAGGCTACCCCGCCGCCGCGGGATGTAGAATTTCTATTTTGGGAATAAAGGGTATAACCAAAGATATTAAAATTATAGGGTCATTGTCGCGCCATCTAGTCTCCTGAACGGCGGCAATCAATGGTTTATTTCTGATGATATATTCCTTGAATTCTGCCCAATGGGATATGAGGGACCTCGTATTCCATTGGAGCAAGAATTCAGTGGTGGGTGTCTGCATTAGTGTTGTGTTGTGTGGTGATGATCACGCCCTCGCAGGCGTGTGTGTGGTGGTGAGGGCGTGATGGGTCGTCCGTCTCGTAAGAGGCGGACGACCCTGGTGACGTGGAGAGGGGCTCTGGATCCCCAGTGGGGTCCGGGCTCGGGGAACGGGAGCGAGCACTCGATTCCGGGGACAGAGTGGGGAGGCGACGGCCCAGAGGGGCGGAGTGGAGGACGCTCGAGCCCTGTTGGGCGGAGCAGCCTGTGGGCGGTGGAGGGGCTGAGCGCTAGAGCAACCGGTGACTGGGAGGCGGCGCGGTCTCGGCGCGGCCCGACAGTGGTGGGCGGTGTCGGCCTTGGCGGGGCCCGCGGCAGGGGAGGGCGCATGGCCGGCTGGGTGACGTCCTGTGGGCGGTGCGGGGACCGGGGGACGGAGGGGCCCGCTAAGGGGGCAGGGCGAGAGGCCGGGGAAGGAGAGGAGGGAAGCGGGTCGCAGTCGGACCGACCCGACCCTCCAGACCTGGGGGCGGTGAGCCCGCTTCAGCCGGAGTCGGCCACATTGGGGCCAACGTGGGGCCGGGCCCACACCATCGGTGGGGCGGGCGCGAGGAGCCCTGTGAGGTGAGTCGCCGCTGCTGACGCTCTTTGGCGTCGAGCCACGCAGGGCAGCGTGGGGATGCGGCCGGGTGGGGGCCCAGGCAGGCCGCGCAACGTGGCACCTCGGACGCGCACATATCCGTCGTGTGCCCCTCGGCGCATCGCCCACATACCGGCTCCCTGGAGCGACACGCCTTTGCCAGGTGCCCGTACCTTTGGCAGAAGGCACATCGGGCCGGTGGTGGGGTCCAGGGGCGGAGAGGGATGCGCAAGTAGCCCGCCATGACGTGGGTGGGCGGGACTTGCGTGCGGAAGCCCAGTTTCAGGACTGGGCCCGCACGAGGGTCGACGACCGAGACGGGTCACGTCGCACACTCCCTGCGACTGCAGCTCGTCCAGGAGCTCCTCCTCGGACAGATCCACCAGCTCCGGGGCGTAAGCGGTGGTATAAACGACAGGTTGAGCCTGTCCGCGATCTCAACCGTGATGTCCTTGCCGAGGAACCCGGTTTAGGCTCATGAGGGCACGTGCCTGTGAGGCTTCCCTAACCCGCACCAGCAGGGCACCAGAGCGGAGGACCTTCGCCGAGGAAACTCCGCCTGTCCACCCGTCCAGCTCCCGTGCTACCGCAAACGGGGAGGTTCGGGCCCACGATCCCTCCTTCCTCGTCACCAACACGAATGACTCGCCCTCCGGGGGGTCGCGGGGAGGGGGCAGGCGGGCTCCAGGCCGGGGGCGGCGTCCTCCGTCCTCCGAGGGGGCTGGGTGTTCCCGGGCATACCGGGGCAGGGCGGGTGCACTTACACCAGAGGGGAGAGGGTGGAGTGTATGTGTGGATAAGGGCGCCCGGAAGGGGTGCAAGCAAGAAAGGCACCCTGAGGGGATGCTGCAAGGAAAGATGTGAAGAACTGGGGTGTGAAAGGGGAAGAAAGACAGAGTTTTGGAGGGATGGGAAAATCGGTCAGAGGCGGGGGCAGTCACGCTCAGAACGTTAGCCCGATCCATTAAACCAGAAAGATACCTATGACCGATTTATAACCTATGGGGAGGGATGGGAAACAAACAATCGAGGCTGGCCGCCGGTACAACTCGGTTTCCCGACGATGCCCGAGAGCACCGCTAGGCCGAGGAGGAGTGGGAGGGGGCTGCGACGGCTAGTCCGACGAGCACCGACTAGCGGCGTCGGCCGGCTAATCCGGCTGACAACCGACTAGTGGCGGAGGGGGCGGAGCTTCCCGTAGATGTCCTGGAAAGGACACCTACGAGACAGCTGGAAAGGGCGGGTGGTGGCTGGGGGCTTGAAACGGCGGACAGCTTCTGTGGCTTAATCTCCGGTTGTGATAACCAGGTCTTGTCAAGCCTCCTTCTTCTTCTTCCAGTCGATTAGGTTCTCGGTAGGGGACATACTAGTGTTAGAAGCGGACATCCGTTCTGCGCATGCGCAATTTCTTGTGAAAATATTCTTGATTCGGTGGGCATAGTGGCGCTTTTGGCGCAATCATCGGCGCATGACAGATTGTTTACGTTTTCGCCCCAGAATGAAGCTTGATGGCATCATATTCATTTTGCTGTAGGCTAGGTAATATGGAAATATGACCACTTCAGTCCAAAACAATAACATTTATGAGTTACACCTTTGATACTGATGACATTAGCTGTATCAGTATTTGCGGATGGAAACAGGGATACAAGCCTTGTAATATTGCATGTACTTTCACAGCGGGGGATGCCTGAGGGAGAAATGTACCTGGCCATGTGTTTTATATTATATTACATTTTCAAACTGCCAAATAATATAGTGAGAAATTTCCCCAAATATCACAACATCTCAGAATCATTACAGAAATGTTTGAACATTCAAAATTGACCATACTTATTATCAATCTGGGGATAGGCACCATTCATCTTACAATCCCAGTATTTGAATGTAAGTTTGTTGGATAAGCATTCCCTGTCTGGATACCTACATGTTCAAGTTCTGAAGCAGTGTTCAGATTTGTTTGATTTGGATGCCACATGCAAATGATGTGCCCAGGCTTGTTGTTTGTTTAGCAAAATTGTGGCAATATACCTACACACGATGGTGAGATTTAATAGAAATCATTTGCTGCAAGAAGGCAAAAATTCCAGTATTGCTGTGCTTTAAGGTATTCGCAGCACATGTCTTGCACGTATTTTAACTCCATAAAGAAAACAGGGATATGTTTTGTTAGCTTCAGTTATATTATGTTTTTTCTGTGGAAAATTCTGCAGATTATTTTTTTCATTTGTTTTTGGATGACCAATAATTTCTTCCATAAATGCTTACATTTCACAAGGCAGGCAATACATGGGCTTTGAGTTGGGTAATATTCTAAGAATAATGACATTAGGAAAGAAAAGGGAACATAACTTAACCTAACCCAGCCTAACCTCTTGTCAGAAGACATCATCTTAAAAGCTATGTCACCAATGCAGTTTATGTGCCCTAAAGCCCAAATCATCTTAAACATGCTATTAACAAAATGGTATTATTGCAGTTTAAGGTAACCATGACAAGTTTTACACACATTTCACCTCCATGAAGCATGCAGTTTTCTTCAAAAACTGTTCAGGCTAGGTTAGCTAGGTTAGGTTTTTTTACACTGAAAATGTTTGCCAATAAAGTTGTTCAGAAATTTTATGTTTAAAAAAGATTCCTTTCTTGCATGGAAGATTAGGCTAAATTATTTTTGGTTATGTTACATTTTTTCTGTATTTTCAATGTTACTTGCTGAATATTATGTTATATGATATATTGCTGAACTCAGCACCCCCTTTCTGGCTTGTATTTCGCATCCTGACTGAAAAGTATGCATTTGCAGAGGAAATAAGTGGTCACGTCATGTTAAGCACATTCATAAGCATTGCACTGCAAAAATAATGTCCAAGACATCAAGTATTTCCATAAATGGCAAGACTACCTTTGATGAATTTTCTTCTGAACATTTTTTCCAATTTAAGAACCTAGCCTAACCTGTTATAGAAGAGAAAAAAATGTTTTTTGTTAAATACAAAAATACATATTTTCCAAATTAGAAAACTTAACCTAACCAAACCTCATACCTTTGTTTGCTTTATGGAGGTAACGAGAGTGGTAGACTTCCCTTGTGAATATCTTAAAGTTCAATAAACTCAATTTTGGAGGAATCTTTCATCTCAAGGGCAGGTTAGGCTAGGTTTGGTTGGGCTGGGTTCGGCTTTATTAATTTGGACAATCTTGAAAAAACACAATGTTTCATTTTTTTTTCTTAGTTTATTTTCCTAAAAGGGAGATTAAACTTGGTTAGGTTACCTTAGGTTACATTATTGGGCTTGTTAGGTTGTATGCTATTTAGGCTTTCTCAGGCTATGTTATGATAGCTCACTTTAACATGCATTTTATGTTAAATTATCTGAATCAAAGCTCTTGGTTGGTATGATTTTGCTTGTCAACTGAAGAGTAAGTATTTGCACAGGAAATGAGTGGTCACATTATCTTAATCATTGTAACAAACATTGCATTGGCAAAAATTCCAAGCATTGAAAAATTACTCTAATGCACAAATTTACCAAACACAAATCAAGAACTGTTTGGTATTCTGTGTTGCATTGGCTTGAGATGTTTCAACCAGGTTTCGATCATTCATCCTCATAACATTTAAGAGTATATGTTATCATTTAACTCCATAGCTCATTGGTCCTGCTAATTAATTCACAAGGAATAAATACTCAAAATTGCAAGTTACAATACCTATGGTATGTATGATTATTGTAAATATGTATTTTTCCTTTCAAGTAATTTTGTAACTCTTGGATTTTTTTCCCAATGTCATATTTAGAAAGGTAGTTAGCATGATCGTACCACTCATTTCCTCTGCAGTTTTTGTTTCTCAGTTGGCAGACAAAGTAACACCAAAAGATGAGCTTTGGGTTGGGTCATATAGCATACCAAATAATGTTAAGTAAATGGAAAAAGCCACATAGTCTAGACTAACCTAGCCTAACTTTTAATGTAAGAGAATAGTCTTGAAAGATGGATAAAAATCAAACAATTTTTCTTCTAAAACTTATCAAATTAAAAAACCTACTCTGACCTAACATAGCCTAAGCTGCTTTTGAAGAACAAAAGAACTTGAGGAACAAAAAAGCATTTTTTGCAACTAAAAAAGTGACTGAAGCGAGCCTAACCCCTTTATTTGCTTCCTGCAGGTAAAATGTGTCCAAAACCTGTCTTGTGAATACCTCAAAGCACAATAATACTGCACATACAGTACAGGTGGTGTTAATAAGATAAATTATTAATGATGCCAACCACAATTGTGGAATATTGTTCCCTCTTGGTTTGTCATGCACCAAATCTGGAATGCCTCATGCACTGGTGTTGGATGTGAATATTCAGTAAATGTGTTTTTAAAGAAAATTTGAAGATTTTTAAAAAACATTAGTGTTGTTAAAATAGTTTTATTATACACCAGGGCCCTTATTATCTGCAAGAAATTGACACTGTCCTCACTTAAAGACATACTTGCGATGCTATTTCATCTTTAAACAAATTTGACGATTTATAGCAGCGGTGTCAGTTGATCAGGAATACCTTCATTGAAACAAGTGATAAATTCTGAGGAAGTTCCAGGGGGGAGAATTTCAGTTAGTACCATCGTTTGATCAAAATATTCAATTTCACATGCGATAGCATAAAGCTTCTGGCGTTCCTCATGCTAAAGCTATGCGTAAATATGGAAGCATGTCAACTTTAAAACAAAATTGACGATTGCTAACGGCCATTATACTGGAGTCTAAGTTGTATCAGCTGATGCAGAAATGATGAATGCATCCAGAACAGGTGGGGCAAAATCTCGAGATAGCATACTTCCTTTGGTTTTGACAATTATCTTCATGATTTAGCATTTAGCGGCCGCGGCCGCCATTCGACCCGATGGCATGCTTACAGTTCGAACTTCCACCGCCAGGTGCAAACGAAGCGCTAGCAGTAGCGTGGCCGCGCGTGTCCCCTATCGTATTTAAAAAATCGTTACCAGCAAACAAAAAATAATGACGCAATCTCAGATGCAGAGTACATTCAATGGGAGTTCCACAAGGCTCCATATTTGGTCCACTACTCTTCCTTATATACATAAATTATTTGGGTAATTCTTGATATGGAACATTCTATCTATTTGCTGATAATGCTTCTGTTGTGATAAAATCTACAAATATAAAGGAACTACAAATTAAAGTAAATGCCATTGTTACAGGGATAACTGAATGGTTTCAACCTAATAGATTATCACTGAATGTCACAAAAACAAATCACCAAATTTATTGCAGTATGCCTTGTGCTGACTTAAACATAACCATAAAGTTTCAAAAAGTTCACAGGAAACAGCAAATCACATATCTTGGTTTAATAGTTGATGAAAAATCAACATGGAAGTATCACATAGCATATGTTGCTGCACGAACTAGCAAAAATCAGGAATAATTGGAAGAGCAAAGTACCTTATCACATGTCGTGAATTGAAATATTTATATAATAGTTTGATTCTTCCCTATATAAATTATCGTGAATTAATATGGGGAAACAATTTTCCAACACAATTAGACAGAATTATTAAAATACACAAAAGGGCATTAAGAATCACAGATAATCAGCACTATGCATACCCTAAAAATGAATTGTTTGTCAAATATAACATTTTGAAATTCCCCCATATTGTACAGGAACAGTATCAATACATCACAGATTTTTCAATCAAGCATTACCAAGCGCTATAATGAATATGTTCCAATACTCATCACCAAGTAATTTAATGCATGTTGATCATTTCCATGTACGCTTTTCATCGAAATCCTATAGACTTCATTCCATTTCATTTATAGCACCAATACCTTGGAATAGTATTATTGGTTCAACATTTCCTTCCTGTAATCATGTACCTATATTAAGAAGGAAATTGGAGAACAAAAGTTATCAGAGCTTATTTCATTGACTTATATATCACAAACTAACTGGCGAACAAAAACTATCCTTGATCAATTGCACACTGCAAAAACAGATGAATTATATGTAGGTGGTTAATATAAGTATTTGTGAGTAAAGCTGGATCAGCAAGTATATGCATGCGATGATGCATGCATATACCTTTAGGGTTGAGTGATCTTTGTGCGGCTTTGGGAATGGAATTATTACGCTTGTGTTGTGTTGTTATCAGAGGCTCTGGTGTAGTGTAGTTTATGGTGGTCTACGACTTGTTGTGGGTCAGTAATGCACTGTCCTTTCACCACCAACTAAGAAAAGTGGATTGGTTGTGGGCGTTTCAGGTTGAAACGCTTCATCAGGTCCAGATTCTGCCGGTAGGGGTGAACCTATTGAATTGAGACGCAAAAGAGTGCTAACAGTTTTACCGCGCTGTTCGAATTATGTACCGGTAATGTTTTTGAGATTGTCTGAATAGGTGTGCCTTGCTCACGCATATTTTGTATTGTTTGTGATCACGGCGATGTGCGGCGATTGCCTTTTGACAGTCCGAGGTCCACCATGGTGTATACGCATTATTCCTAGGTTTTTTTATAAAAAAATAATAATCCGGGTTATTGCTGGGGTGACTTTATGAACCAGGGTTCTATTGCTAAGCAGAGCTTGTTGCGTGAACCCTGGCCCCACCACCCGATCCATGAATTCCAGTTCAACGACATAATTTTGACCGAAAGTTTAACCTGCCGTCAATGCACCGACACGGCCGCCCGGTAGTTCGTCCCCGGCCTTATCGGGCCAGCTGCCAACTGACCCTTCCAGCCGGGGGCTAAATGCGAGCGCGTGAAGCGGCTCGAACCCTGTGTCGCCAGGACAGGGAGACCAGTGCAGGCCAGCGCTCTAACCAACTGAGCTACCGGTGTTGATTGCTTCTTGGGATTGAGTCCCGTGCTGCAGAGCTGATGGCCCTGAGTACTGTTTCGAATTTCTGGTTTCTGAAGTTGCTAGGTTGAGGTTTAACTGATCCTCGAATTTTGTCCAGTCCGCTCTTATCCAGGTACAAGATGGTCTGAATAGCTTAGTGTGGTGAATAGCGTCCGTGCTGAGCCTAATTGTAAGTGGGTAGTGGTCGATCAGCCCGGGAACGTCTGAAACTGACCAGTCAAATAGTGAGCTGAATCGTTGAGAGCAGCACGTTAAGCCAATGCAACTGTCCGCTCCTCCTAATGTCTGGTGGCCTAGGTGTTGAGAAGTACTGAGCTGTGATCCGAGATAAACTGGTGAATTTCGCGTCCTCTTGTGCCCGTCCAATTGTTTCACCAGGAGGGGTGTTTAGCATTAACGTCTCCCATAATTATAACTGGTAGAGGAGCCTAAAGCAGGAAGTCGCTCAGTTCCTGTGTTATGGGGTTTGCAGCTGACGGTGAAATAATATATAGTGAAGTGACAGTGGTTTGGCAATAGGCGATTTTGAGGCTGATTGTTACGCAGTCGGGGGGATAATTTAGAGAAGGGGAGAGAATAAGTGTAAACTGGAATTTTAGTTAGATTCAGACTCCAAATGAAGTCTGGGTAGGCAAAGCGAGTTTCTTGGAGCGCAGCTTGTAATGTTGTTTTGTGTGCAGGAATTCTGATTTGAATTCTATGAACTTGCCTGGAAGGCCACCGATGTTCCACTGTAGAAAGTTCCATTGCCGAACGCGTTTAGTGACTGTTGGTACTCCTATGCTGAGGTGGTGTCTGTGTCGTGTTTGGGGGGGGGGGGGTGGATCCGGTGGACGGAGAGTGGGGTGCGTGGTGACTCGGGCAGAGGTGGTGCCCCGTATTTGGATGCACGGGTTCTGGGAGGTGCTGGGGTGGCGTAGCGGCAGGATTTGCGCTTGGGCGGCGCGGTAGGTTCGGGCAGGATTTGTCGGTCGGTGGCTGTGGATTGGGGCTCGACAGGTGTGGTAGGTTCGGTTCTGGGTGGTGGCTTCGGACGAGTTTTCGGAATGCGCTTGGTGGTTGCGCAGGAGGTGGTGTGGAATTAGGCATGGCAGGAGACGGTGGCCGTGTGCTTGTTGGAGGTCTGTGTGGAGGCTGAGGTGGCCATGGGGCTTGGCCTTGGTTTGGGCGGGTCAGATGGGCGGGACTGGGGCCGAGGGCCCGGGGGAGGGAGTGGTGGGAAGGCGTCACGGTGGCGGGGACGGCCCTGGTCGGTTGGAGGCGGTGTGGTGAAGGGGTACTGCTAGGTCCCGTGAGGGATAGGGGCACTGGTGTGGGAGAGGATGGAAACCAAGTCTCAGTCTGAGGGGTGGTGGGGATGGGATGAGGCCGGGTCTGGGGCGGGTGGATGTGGGAGGAGGCCGTGTCCGAGGTGTGGTGGTGGTGGGCGTAGGCCGGGTCTGAGGTGAAGTAGAGGCGGGAGGAAGCCACATCCGCGGTGGGGTTGGCGTGGGAGGGGGCCGGGTCCGCAATGGGATGAGTGTGGGGAGGAGGCCGGGTCCACGATGGGTTGGCGTTGGAAGGAGTGGTGGACAGTGGAGTCGAGAGCGGTGGGGTGGTGGAGTCGAGGATCGGTGGCCCGGTGGAGACGAGAATCGGTGGGGCGATGGAGTCGAGGGTCAGAGGGGCGATTCAGGCGAGGATCGTTTGGGCGTTGAGGAAGGAGATGTGCCGGACTCCGGAAGCCGGCTGCTGGTGGGATGATAGGGCGGGTGGGAGCTGGTGCTGGATTTGAAGTGGGTCTAGGTGCTGAGGAGAGCGCCGCTGCGTAGCTGCGCCCGGTGGTAGGTACGATATGGGAGGTTGCAGCTGTGGAGGTGGAGATGTCAGTGGTGGAGGTGGTTTTGCGTAGATGTTGTGCTGCTCTGTGTGGCAGGCTGTCAGCTGCCGCATACCGACACACCTCCCTCTCCTATGCCCACTTGGGACAGTCGGGGTCGGTGGCGGGGTGCGGTTCGTCACAGGCTGTACATATCCTTTCGGATGATGTGCAGTCGGATGCCGTGTTGTGACCGGCACACTGGCCGCATCGTGGTTCTGGCGATGCGTAAGTGCGTTCGCCATGGCCACAACGTTCGCCATGGCCATAACGAAGACAGCGGCGGCACCGTAGTGGTAGAGGCACGTAGAGACGTACCTCGTATGGCTTGTCATGCACGTGCATGTATGTATGATGGGAGCTGCAGCGAATTAAATGACAGAACTACGATGTTGTGCGTTGATCGCGTCTCCCGTCTAATGTCATCCATCGTAGCTGTGACGTCGAAGAGGGCTGTGGCGTCAAGCAGTGTTCGAATTACGAGTACACTTCGGTATTTGAACGTAGTTTGACAATGCCATCGAGAGAAACATTTTTGCTATGTTTGAGCATATATTAGAGAGTTCTTCACCTTTGTGGAAGAGGGATAATGCAAAATCATGCGAAGGTGCCAACAGCATGGAGCTTGTGAGCGAGTTCTCTGTGGAAGAAGCAAACACCGCTGGTCGGCCACTCAGACCAGCTCGACAATAATGGCGCAAAGCATTCCACTTCAACCCCCCCCCCGCACACACACACGCGCGCGATCAGGAAGTGCCGCGGGGCGCGCCACCGATCGCCGCGGGCCGCGCCACCGATCGCCGCGCTCGTCGCCGTCAGCCGGCGCCTGGTCGCAGGCAAGACGTCGATTTCGACGGTCCGCGGGGCCGGTGACCCATGGTCGAATCTGCATTGCAAATGGCCGCCCGAAACGCGGCGACGAGCTTGACGCGCCGTGTCGGTCGCGACAAATGTGGCGCATAGAGCGATATGAATATATTTGCATGTGAATGGGCGGCGCGGACGCGTCTTTGCGGTTCGGAAATGCTCTCCTCAACTGAACCGCTCACAGGAGTTCGATATCTTCGCAGAGGCCGTCGGCGTTGATTGGTCGCCTATAGATGAGCTTACGAGTTCGAGTGCGAATTTATAGACGAGTTTAACGTACACCGCCACATGTGGTGTCAAGGTGGGAATATTTGTTTTGGTTCTAACGGCCAAGATACAAAACCGCCAAAAGATGGCAGAAGGAGCGGATGTGTGACGTTGGTGTCCCTAATCTCATAATCATCTGACCATCTGACATCTGATCATCTGATATCTGACCATCTGATATTTGACCATCTGGCATCTGACTATCTGACCATCTGACATCTGAACATCTGACCATCTGAACATTTCACATCTGGCATTTGACCATCTGACCATCTGAACATTTCACATTTGGCATCTGACAATCTGACCATCTGACCATCTGACCATCTGACCATTTCACGTTTGGCATCTGCCCATCTAACCATCTGCCCATCTGCCCATCTGACCATCTGCCCATCTGACCATCTGATCATCTGACCATCTGACCATCTGACATTCTGACCATCTGACCATCTGACCATCTGACCATCTGACCATCTGACCATCTGACCATCTGACCATCTGACCATCTGACCATCTGACCATCTGACAATCTGACCATCTGACCATCTGACCATCTGACCATCTGACCACATCTACCATCTGACCATCTGACCATCTGACCATCTGACCATCTGACAAGTGTCAGTTTCTGCAGTGGCGCGCCGCATCACCACGGAAAATGACTGCACCAGATGCAATGACGACAACATTCCTCCGTAGGATGGGGGTGGTTTGATTACAAGGACCTGTATTGGTGCAGGCACTTGCTGCTACCCTCAACCATTTAATCAACGAATGGACGAGAAGATGGGGAGGGGAAGAAGAAGAAGAGATCAGAACCCGACCATCTTCACTTTCGTTGGGAATCGGTGGGGGTCATCGGAGAGAAGCGGCTGTGTTGAAGGCAACGCATCGAAAAATATAAAATCGGTATCAATAATGCATCCCATGCATAGCATGGTGACAGCCATATCATCGTACGGTTCTAGGATCCAACCGAATGGACAGAGAATCCTTAGTCTATGTCCGGGTAAGGGTTGAGTGTTGGAACACCTGGTTTGCCAGCGACAGCGACAAATGGACAGCCCTGTGGTACTCCATGTGGTACTCCATGTGGTACTCTATGTGGTACTCCATGCGCAGCTCACTGATATTTCGTGTGCATTATAGGTGAAAATGCAAGGACAGAAAGCCGTTCAGAAAGCACGGTCAGCACCAGCGGCCTTTTTGACCGGTCGTTGGAATAAATGGCAGGTTTCCAAACTGTATGTCCGTTCATTACACACACACACACACACACACATATATATATATATATATATATATATATATATATATATATATATATATATATATATATGTATATATACATATATATATACATATTTATCTATAGATATCTATATATATATATATATATATATATATATATATATATATATATATATATATATCTATATATATATATATATATATATATGTATATATATATATAGATGAGCTTACGTGTTCGAGTGCGAATTTATAGACGAGCTTAACGTACACTGCCACATGTGGTGTTAAGGTGGGAATATTTGTTTTGGTTCTAACGGCCAAGATAAAAACCGCCAAAAGATGGCAGAAGGAGCGGATGTGTGACGTTGGTGTCCTTAATCTCATAATCATCTGACCATCTGACATCTGATCATCTGATATCTGACCATCTGATATTTGACCATCTGGCATTTGACTATCTGATCATCTGACATCTGAACATCTGACCATCTGAACATTTCACATCTGGCATTTGACCATCTGACCATCTGAACATTTCACATTTGTTTTCACATGTTCACTATATATATATATATATATATATATATATATATATATATATATATATATATATATATATATATATATATATATATATATATATATATATATATATATATATATATATATATATATAGGGAGAGGAGTGTTTTTTAGGCGTGCCGGACCATGAAGGCCATTTGCGCCGCCTTTAAAGCGAGTACGTTACATGTCTGTCCATAAAAGCCAGTGTTTGCGATCAAGGTGCAGGTAAGTGGATATTTACGTTGAGGAAATTTTACGCTATAATTTGTGTGAAATTGTTGGTGCTGAAGGCGGTGACTGGGTTCGGGATGTCTCCCTGATGTCTAAATGGTTTTAATGTTATTTTACTCCACCACAAAATAATTTGTAGTTTGGGTGGTGGTGGTGGGGGTTGAGGGTGGCGAGAAGTTGATTTTGCCAGGGTGCCGGCTTTAGCCTACTCTTATCGAAGAACCCCGAGGGATCTTTACCGTGCGAACAAGGAGGTAATTGTCCACACCGCCTATCACGCCGGCCGCCGCGTGCTAGTTGTTAGTAGCGGGTTAGTCTAAGCATGCCATGCAGGGTTGTCAGTTGGGTTAGTACGGTGTTGTGCAATACGGCTCTTCTACATCCGCTGTACCTCTGGGTAGCCGTTTACGTTATGAGTTGCAAGGCAAATCGGCTCATCTACGTCCGATGGCTCCTCTGGGTAGTCATTTTAAGTTATGCTAATTTTTATTTTTAGTTTTAGTTTTTATGTTTTCCTGAAGCAAGTCGGCTCGTCTACTTCCGACGGCACCGCTAGGTAACCATTCATTTCTAATTGGAAAGGAAATCGGCTCATGTACGCCCGACGCGATGCGGGGATGGCTATTTACGTGTTTACTACGAGTGTTTCGTGGCCATGCATTGCGAGTTGATGGAAGCGTTGGTGGTATTGTGCTTACAGTGCTCCTGCTAGTTTTGTGACATACGGATATTCAAATAGCAATTGAAGGAGTTCTGGGTGTTTGTCACCGTGAAGCGATAGAAGCGATAGGGTGATACCCTCTCTTTGGCAGAATGCCTTAAGTGGTTGTCTTTGCGAGCTAAAGCTACTGCAGTCTAGCAGGATATGGCCTATGCTTAACGTGGTGTTGCAGGTGTCGCAGTGAGGTGTTGTGTGTTGGTCACCCTCTAATCGAGGCTGTGTTAGTTTTGTGCAACCAGTTCTAAGTCTAATGAGGATGACCTCTTTTTGTCGGTGAGAATGATTTGATGTGTTCCATGTGTCTATCGTTGGCTTGATTGCGTGGGTGTGGTTGGATTTGAATTGTGTTGAGTTGTGTTGTGTCCATGTGTTCTGTTGATGTTGGAGAATGTGGCGTTGTAGGAGTGATTTGCAATCGTCTACCGAATATTCCACGCTAGGGTAAGTGTTCACTGCTAAGGCTTGCTTTGCGAGCCGGTCTGCTTCTTCGTTACCTGGTATGTTGGCGTGGCTCGGAATCCAGAGGAAGGAAAAGTTCATGTTTACGTTATGGGCCACGATTTGTTGGATTCGATCAATGACGTGATGCGGACAGTCGTGGGTGTTGCTAATTGACTGCAGGACGGATTTGGAGTCTGATAAAATCGCAACGGTTCTGGTTTTTCGCCTCATGAGAATGGAGATAGCGGCCAGAATGCCCAATGCTTCAGCGGAGTAGATCGAGAAGTTATCCGGCAGACGCTTGGAAAGTCTGCGACCTGGTCCAGTGATGCCGATGCCTACCTTAGCCTCGTGTTTCTTCCCATCCGTGAGTACGAGTGATTTGTGATTGTTGTCATCGGCAAACTTGTGGAAGATGCCAATAATTTCCGCCGATGTGATAGTGGATTTCTTCTCCGAGGGCAAATACTCGACCTTTGGTTGACTGAAAGTCAAGAATGGCCTAGTGGGCGGTCGATCTGCAGTGGATGGCATTGCGAGGTTAAGATCTGAGAGAGCCGTGACAATTTGAATGCTATATGGTGGATGTTTGCGCGCAAATCGGCGCTTTGTCGTATCTGTCAGGCGTAAAGCTGCGCTGTGCCGGAAGATTTTTAATGGATTTGATTTTGACGTGGTAGCGGCACAGCCGTTGTGTCCTCCTGAGGTGGAGTGGGGTGTGTTTGAGTCCACTAGAAGACTGGCTATCGGTATGGTGCTGAGGGCACCTGTGGCTGCTCTGATTCAGCTGTTTTAGATGATTTCTAACTTTCGGCTCTGGCTTTCTGAAATGGTGGTAAACATGATGCGGTTGTATTATAGGATGGGTCGTATGATTGATGTGTACAGTCGCAGTAGTGTTTTCCTGTCTCCGCCCCAGTATGTGCCTGCAAGTGCACATAGTATGTTGACGCGCTTCGCGCATCGCTTTGTGATGGAGGTGGTGTGGGTGTTGAAACTGAGTTTTTCGTCTAAATGCACTCCTCAGAACTTGAAGTTTTTCACCTGTTCGATGGCTTTGCCATTGATTTTAAGTAGAGTTTTTGGTGTGGGTCGGAAACGACTATATGTGACGGTGGCCGATTGTTCTGCGGACAGGGTGAAGCCCCAAGTTTTGCACCACTTTGCAATGTGGTCTAGGCCTGCTTGAATGTTTTTTTCCGCTTTAAGGCAGCATTGTGATGTTGTACAAGTGGCTATGTCGTCCGCGAAAAGTGAGTATTGAAGTGAAGTGTCCGTGTGGTCAGCAAGTATGTCGTTGATCATGATGATGAAGAGGCTCGGTGAGAGCACGCTCTCCTGCGTCAGGCCCTGCTCCTGAGTTGTGGTGTTTGATGTGACACTGTCGCATCGGACCTTAAGGGTCTTGTCTCTAAAGAAGTTGAGAATGAAGTGTGCCATCTGTCCGCGTAGGCCTATCTTGTGGAGTTTGTGTGTCAGTGCGGACTTGTGTACTCGGTCGAATGCGGCAGTGATGTCTAAGTAGGCAGCTACTGTTGTGCATTTGATGCGTAGATCACTTTTTATGCCATGCACTTATCTAATGAGATTGTCTGTAGTTGATTTTTTACGCTGGACGCCGCATTGAAATTCGTCGAGCAGGTCGTTGTGTTCCAGAAATTTCCTCAATCGTGTGTTAACCATGCGTTCGGCGAACTTGCTAGCACAGCTAGTAAGTGAGATGGGTCTATAACCTTTTGGGGTGGAGTGATCTTTGTGCGGCTTTGGCAATGGAATGACTACGCTCTTTCTCCAGGATGCTGGAAACATGTCGCTTTGATACAGTTCATTTATGGCCGCTAGTAGGTACGTTAGGGAGTTTTTGCTAAGTCGTTTAAGAAACTGGTAATGGATGTCGTCCGGCCCAACCGACGTGTTTCCACACTTGCTGAGGGCAAGGTGTAATTCGTGCATAGTAAACGACTTATTGTAGATGTCTAGATTGTAGATGTCTAGATGTCTAGATTCTAGATTGATTGAATGATTGTAGATGTAGAGCTAAAATTTGCTTTGGAGGCAAGGGCGTCTAGAGGGCTAACTATAGTGGAGTCGTAGTTGCTGTTGCCAGATACGCTGGCGTAGTGCAGTTTAAAGTGGTCTACGACTTGTTGTGGGTCAGTGATGTGCTGTCCTTTCACCGTCAGCTGGGGGAAGGGGCCTGGTGGTGGGCGTTTCAGGTTGAAACGCTTCATCAGGTCCCAGATTCTGCCGGTAGGGGTGAACCTATTGAATTGAGAGGAAAAAGACTGCCAACAGTTTTGTCGTGCTGTTCGAATTGTGTACTGGCAGTGTTTTTTAGATTGTCTGTATGCTGATAGGTGTGCCTCGCACACGCATCTTTTGAATTGTTTGTGGGCACGGCGCCGTGCGGCAATTGCCCTTTGACAGTCCGGGGTCCACCATGGCGTAGAACACTTTTTCCTAGGTTTGTTACTTTTGGGTACTGAGTCTCGTGCTGCTGAGCTGATGGCCCTTAGGATTGCCTCGATTTTACAGGTCTCTGAAGTTGCTAGGTTGAGGTCCACCTGTTCCTCGAATTTAGCCAAGTCCGCTCTTTTCAAGTTCCAAGATTGTCTAAATAGCTTAGTGTGGTGTATAGCGTCCGTGCTGAGCATAATTGGGATTGGGTAGTGGTCGCTCAGCCCGGGAACGTCTGAAACTGACCAGTCAAATAGTGAGCTAAGTCGTTGGGGGCAGCACGTTAAGTCAATGCAACTGTCCGATCCTCCTAAGGTCGGGTTGTAGTGGTTGGCGGCCCCGGTGTTAAGAAGTACTAAGTTGTCGTCCGAAATAAACTGGTGAATTTCGCGCCCTCTAGCGTCAGTCTGGTCGCTTCCCCAGGAGGGGTGTTTACCATTAAAGTCTCCCATAATGAGAACTGGTGGAGGGGCCTGAAGCAGCAAGTCGCTCAGCTCCTGTGGTGTGGGGGTTTCAGCTGACGGCGAGATGTATAGTGAGATGACTGTGGTTTGGCAATGACGATGAGGTATGCTGTTTGCAATGACTATGGCTGCGCCCAATTTCCTATGTGGGCCGTTTACGTTGTCGACGTGCGAAGTGTAATCTGGGATTTTGTTTCAAGTGGAGTCAGAATCTCGAAAGTGAGTTTCTTGGAGCGCAGCTAGTAATTATTTTTGTTGCAAGAATTCAGATCTGAATTTTACGAACTTGCCTGGAAGGCCACCGGTGTTCCATTGCAGAAAAAGTGCCGTTGCCGAACGCGTTTAGTGGCTGTTGGTGTTCCTATACTGGGGTGGTGTCCGTGTCGAGTTGGGGAGAAAGGTTGAACCGGTGAACGGAGAGAGGGTTGGGAGGTGACCCAGGCAGGGGTGGTAGCCTGGACCTGGTCGCACGGGTCTTGGGAGGTGATTGGGTAGAGTGGCGGCCTGATTTGCGCTTGGGAGGCGCGGTGGGTTCGGGTGGGATTCGTTGGTCTGGAGTTGTGGGTTCGACGGGCTTGGAAAGAGTGGCAGGTTCAGTCTGAGTGCTGGCTTCAGACGAGGTTTTTGAGTGGGTTTGGGTAGGTGTGCAGGAGGTGGTGGGAGGTTCGGTTTGACAGGAGATGGTGGCCGTGGACTTGCGGGTGGTTTGGGTGGATGTTGTGGTGGCCTTGGTTCTAGGCCCGGTTTGGGCCGGCCGGATGGGTATGGTTGGGGCCGAGGCCCTGGAAGAGGCAGTGGAGGGAAGGCTTCAGTGTGGCGAGGTGGGCCCTGGTCGGTTGGAGGCGGTGGCGCGGAGGGGTACGGCCAAGTCCCGTGGGGGATAGGTGAGTACCGGTGGGGGATGGGATGGGGACCGTGTCTGGGTCTGATGTGTGTTGGGGGAGGGATGATGCAGGGTGGAAAATGGGATGGTGGTGGGCATGGGCCGGATCTGAGATGGGTGGGGAAGGGAAGGAGGCCCATTCCTCGGTGGGGTGGACGTGGGAAGCCGGGCCCGCGGCTTTTCTTTCTTTCTTGCAACACAAAAATGCATCCAGTGGCTGACAAAGGACTTCACCACAACCGGCAAATTTCTGATCAATTCAAGCCCATTTGAGCCCATCTCCAATCCATCACAACCGTGTCTCGGCCTGTAGTTCATGCTGGACTGTGGGGACGAGTGGTCTAGGGGTAGGATGCTCGTCTCACAATCGAAAGGTTGTGGGTTCGAGTCTCACCTGTCGCTACTCTTCGTCAGCGACCAATCGGCGCGAGAGATTGGCGACGCTACATGACTCAACGGTCGACGTGTCGTAAAACCAATAACCAACCAACCATGCTGGACTGCTTCTTGGAGCTGAACTGGGCGAGCCGGCCACACGTGGCCACCCTGACTTCGATCGAGCAGCCTTACACGTGCATCTCAGCCGTAACCGACGTCAGGAAGCTGGTGCTTATCGTCAGATGCCCCGCAATCCTCCGCCTCCGCAATCGGTGAAGCCTTTGATGACGTCAGGTCAGGCCTGGGGAGCCGTGCTGTTTTGGGCGGATGCAGTGGGGAGGAGGAAATGGGGGCATTTGCCCCCTCCCCATAGAAAGTTGGCTCCCCTCCTGCAGGAAATAGCGCCTCTTCAGCAAGGCTGGTGCGCACCGTCCCTCCCTCTCCCCTCAACGTATTTTCCGCTGAAAGCTCCTCTCCGAGGAAAAGTGCCCACCCATGAACATTCCTGGATACGCTCCTGGATGGTGTCACAGCTCGCTGCATCGTAATCGGATCGGGCGTAACCAGAAATCGACCCGAGAACACAGCTAAAGCGAGCGGTAGTGTGGCAACGGCTCCTGTTGTGTGCACGGACACTGCCAATGCACGTGCTGTCGCTTTTAGTTCGTTTCTGACTTTCGAGATGTAGTTGCAGAACAGTTCAACACCTGGAATTTCTGCTGCCCTCGAGTGCCCGCGCTATGTGCAGCGAATTTTGTATTGCATGTAGACAAAATAAGGAGGAGTAACAATGCCGAAAGGCCATGCAGAACATAATGATTGTTTTCATGCCTCTCCGTAACTCGGTTGTCTTTGAATGCTTTGGCACGTGGCCATTTTGTCGCTTTCGGCTGATTTTCTTCGCTGGCTTCCGAGTGAATCTGTCCGGGGGACATGCTTAATCTTGTTGAAATCATGTCCGGTAGAGCCGGCTTCATACGCTCCCATGTTCCCGGAAAGTTTATTTTGAAATGTTAACCGATGGAACAATGACGTCACGTTGCGATAGCGGACGCTACGTTAGAATGACAGGAAGTTGTCGGGATATCAAAACAGCCGTGCTATTTCATAATTCCGTATCATAGCTTAGCTACTGGATCCTAGCTTGGAGCTAGGAGCTACTAGCTACATGCTAGGAGCCAATAGCTACATGCTAGGAATTACTAGCTGAATTAAAGCGGCTATGTTCAGCTCTAGCTATCGGGAAACTATGGAACTAAGGAAGCTAACAAAAGCGTAGATGGAAATATGACTAGAATAGGGTGTGAAGTTGTAGGACAAGTGAATATCGGTTTGGGAGATAAGCATCATTTTGAACCGATTCACTAACAGAATATGAGCAGAGCACTAGAGAACTGCGCAAGCCACAACAAATCCACTGAGCAACTAATTACTCGACCAATGCAACCAACTTAACCGAACAACCCAGACGACAGGAAATCAACCATCTAGCTAAAAAAAACAGTGAATGCAAAAGGGTCCTGCCAGGACGGTGATATTCGTTCATCTCTCCAAACAAACAGCCGTACCAGGCGAAGCAGCCTCGTAGCACCTCCTCACGCGCCGACAGACATCCGTCAGGTGGGGGTGGGTGGGGGGAGGGGCACGTCAATCCCTCCCCATCACAGCCGGCCAGCATTCCTCAGTGAGGAACTCGTGAGGAACTACCTCAAGCCGGCGCGCCGGCGTGCGGCCGACTCCTATTATTTACCCGCCGGCGTTTATTCGATATTCAATCTTTGGCCGCCCCCATGGTCGGTGCCATTCCTGGTTGCGTGGTGGGTACGACCGTGCCGTCCTCCCCTCGCGGCACGATGTCCGCGGGGATGGGTCATCCTCCCCTCGCGGCACATTGTCTGCGGGGATGGGCCGTTATCCCCTCCGTACAATGTCCGCGGGGATGGGCCGTCCTCCCCTTCGTACAATGTCCGCGGGGATGGCCGTCCTCCCTCGCCGCACAATGTCCGGGGGATGGCTGTCCTCCCCTCCGTACAATGTCCGGGGGATGGCCGTCCTCCCCTCGCCGCACAATGTCCGGGGGATGGCTGTCCTCCCTCGCCGTACAATGTCCGCGGGGATGGCTGTCCTCCCCTCCGTACAATGTCCGCGGGGATGGCCATACTCCCCTCCGTACAATGTCCGCGGGGATGGCTGTCCTCCCCTCGCCGCACAATGTCCCGGGGATGGCCGTCCTCCCTCGCTGTACAATGTCCGGGGTTGTCCTCCTCCCCTCCCTCGCCGCACAATGTCCGGGGGATGGCCGTCCTCCCCTCGCCGCACAATGTCCCGGGGGATGGCCGTCCTCCCCTCGCCGCACAATGTCCGGGGATGGCCGTCCTCCCCTCGCCGCACAATGTCCGGGGATGGCTGTCCTCCCCTCGCCGCACAATGTCCGGGGATGGCTGTCCTCCCCTCGCCGCACAATGTCCGGGGATGGCCGTCCTCCCTCGCCGCACAATGTCCGGGGGATGGCCGTCCTCCCCTCGCCGCACAATGTCCGGGGGAGGGCTGTCCTCCCTCGCCGCACAATGTCCGGGGATGGCTGTCCTCCCCTCGCCGCACAATGTCCGGGGGATGGCTGTCCTCCCCTCGCCGCACAATGTCCGGGGGATGGCTGTCCTCCCCTCGCCGCACAATGTCCGGGGGATGGCTGTCCTCCCCTCGCCGCACAATGTCCGGGGGATGGCTGTCCTCCCCTCGCCGCACAATGTCCGGGGGATGGCTGTCCTCCCCTCGCCGCACAATGTCCGGGGGATGGCTGTCCTCCCTCGCCGCACAATGTCCGGGGGATGGCCGTCCTCCCCTCGCCGCACAATGTCCGGGGGATGGCTGTCCTCCCCTCGCCGCACAATGTCCGGGGATGGCTGTCCTCCCCTCGCCGCACAATGTCCGGGGGATGGCTGTCCTCCCCTCGCCGCACAATGTCCGGGGGATGGCTGTCCTCCCCTCGCCGCACAATGTCCGGGGGATGGCTGTCCTCCCCTCGCCGCACAATGTCCGGGGGATGGCTGTCCTCCCCTCGCCGCACAATGTCCGGGGGGATGGCTGTCCTCCCCTCGCCGCACAATGTCCGGGGGATGGCTGTCCTCCCCTCGCCGCACAATGTCCGCGGGGATGGCTGTCCTCCCCTCGCTGTACAATGTCCGGGGGGATGGCTGTCCTCCCCTCGCCGCACAATGTCCGGGGGGATGGCTGTCCTCCCCTCGCCGCACAATGTCCGGGGGATGGCTGTCCTCCCCTCGCCGCACAATGTCCGGGGGATGGCTGTCCTCCCCTCGCCGCACAATGTCCGGGGGATGGCTGTCCTCCCCTCGCCGCACAATGTCCGGGGGATGGCTGTCCTCCCCTCGCCGCACAATGTCCGGGGGATGGCTGTCCTCCCCTCGCCGCACAATGTCCGGGGGATGGCTGTCCTCCCCTCGCCGCACAATGTCCGGGGGATGGCTGTCCTCCCCTCGCCGCACAATGTCCGGGGGATGGCTGTCCTCCCCTCGCCGCACAATGTCCGGGGGATGGCTGTCCTCCCCTCGCCGCACAATGTCCGGGGGATGGCTGTCCTCCCCTCGCCGCACAATGTCCGGGGGATGGCTGTCCTCCCCTCGCCGCACAATGTCCGGGGGATGGCTGTCCTCCCCTCGCCGCACAATGTCCGAGGGGATGGCCGTCCTCCCCTCGCCGCACAATGTCCGCGGGGATGGCTGTCCTCCCCTCGCTGTACAATGTCCGCGGGGATGGCCGTCCTCCCCTCCGTACAATGTCCGCGGGGATGGCTGTCCTCCCCTCGCCGCACAGTCCGGGGATGGCCGTCCCCCTCGCCGCACAATGTCCGGGGGATGGCCGTCCTCCCCTCGCCGCACAATGTCCGGGGGATGGCCGTCCTCCCCTCGCCGCACAATGTCCGGGGGATGGCTGTCCTCCCTCGCCGCACAATGTCCGGGGGATTGGGTCCCTCCTCGTCACAATGTGGGGGGATGGCCGTCCTCCCCTCGCCGCACAATGTCCGGGGGATGGCCGTCCTCCCTCGCCGCACAATGCGTCCGCCTCGCCGCACAATGTCCGGGGGATGGCCGTCCTCCCCTCGCCGCACAATGTCCGGGGGATGGCTGTCCTCCCCTCGCCGCACAATGTCCGGGGGATGGCCGTCCTCCCCTCGCCGCACAATGTCCGGGGGATGGCTGTCCTCCCCTCGCCGCACAATGTCCGGGGGATGGCCGTCCTCCCCTCGCCGCACAATGTCCGGGGGATGGCTGTCCTCCCCTCGCCGCACAATGTCCGCGGGATGGCCGCCTGCCACCGGGAGCTGGCGCTCACGGAGTACAGAGGAGGCGCCACATAGAGGTGTACAAGTAGTGTACCTCTCGGAGGGGACGGTGCACAGGGGTACAGAGTACACCTCTCGGAGGACGCGGCGTACAGAGGCGCAGAGTGCATTACTGGGAGCAGACGGTGCACAGAGGTACAGAGTACACCTCTCGGAGGAGACGGTGTACAGAGGTGCAGAGCACATCCATAGGAGAAGACGATGAACAGAGGTGCAGAGTACACCTGCCACCACCGGTTGCTAGGCTAGGTGCAGAGTACACCTGCCACCACCGGTTGCTAGGCTAGGTGCAGAGTACACCTGTCACCACCGGTTGCTAGGCTAGGTGCAGAGTACACCTGCCACCACCGGTTGCTAGGCTAGTACACCTGTCACCACCGGTTGCTAGGCTAGTACACCTGTCACCACCGGTTGCTAGGCTAGGAAAGCCTGTCACCACCGGTTGCTAGGCGTGAGTACACTTCTGCTGTCACCACCGGTTGCTAGGCTAGGTTTTCAACACACGGTTTGTTCAAGATCAATGTGTTTATTGGGTTGCCAAACAACTCGTCTTCAGCATGTTCTCTGTAATGCAGCACAAACAACAGTTGGGGCAAGGTAGCAACAGAATATTCACCAAAGAAGCCAATTTCCCAATTTTCGCCAAAATGTCCCCCTCTGTCGTTCACCAAGTACCTAATCAACCTTTTGAGCTGTGAAAATGTGTGTACATGATGCCGTCTAGGGGGGAAGGAGGATGTCAGTGGATGTCATTTGTAGCATCATTTGCTTTGCTTTAAGTTCTTACGTTTAATATTCCTTCGCGTTCTGTCAAGTCGAAGTTGTGGCCTTCACAAAACTCCGAAGGAGACGATGTACAGAGGTGCAGTATGGACCCCTGGGATGAAGGTGTACAGAGGTACAGAGTATACCTCACAGGGGAATCCGTGCACAAAGGTACGGAGGTGACTGAGTCTTGTGAACTGAATACAACATAAGCGTCGCACGAAATCGAAAGAGGTGTCATTGGAAAGCGCTTGACGAGTATGGCCAGAAACCACCCAAAAATTGACCTGACCTCAAAAAGTGACGTCACTAGGGGGTTTATGTAGTCACGACTGACGTCATGTTTTTGACTCTGGGAGGTCATTTTGTGGAGGATTTTGAACACAAAACTTTTTTGAGGATCAGAAAAGGAAGGGGAAATCGACCATGGTTCCAAAATGTTGGCCCATCGAATAATAAAGACATTCTTTTTTCCATGTTGCAAAACTTTGCGTTTTTTATATAAATTATTTATAATGGATTAAGCGCATAGAGAAGCGTCGTTTGAAGTAAACTTAGCTTCATAAAAGGTGCTTACCTAAGCCAGATTCTTCGATTTTAGCCAAACGATCAAATATGGAAAAAAATAGTCATGGTAAACGAAAAACTGAAAAATTCCTTGGATGCATTTTGTTACGTCCAAAACGATACATAAAATGAAAATTGCATTCAAATATCTTTGACCGTTAAAGTGTGACGACTGGTTTAACTTTTTTGGTGGTGACCTCACTTGACCTTGACTAACTCGGTGACCGTAGACGTTCCGACCTCAAAATCTTCACCAACATGTAAAATTGATCCGGGAGAAGGTATGCCAAATTTCAGCGCGCTGCCGCGAGGCATTTTCCGCTGTCCGCGGAAAACCGTAGGGAGGTGGAAAAGACCCCACCCCGAAACGGCGCGGCTTAAAGTTTTAGACAAGGAGGTTTGACGTTTGTTTTTGTAAAGAAGCTAACTTAAAAAGGTTTGTATTTTTGATCGCACAGGGAGACGAACCTTAAACACTTTTGGATATCATACCAACGTAGACTGTTCTTTGCTTTGCTTTGTTCGCTTTAGTTTCATTCCCCTTCTCTGTCGTAGATATTCATGTCGTTTCGGACCACCTGCGAATCAGTGTGCGAGGACCCATTATGTTATCTCGCTCAGTCTGAGCTGTCTCAAAATAGAGACATGCCGCATATATTAACGCACGACATGGTTTGAATCTTCTCCACATGAGCAGAACTTGCCCACTCCTGGCAGGAAGTCATCGAGCCCGCAATATGAATCACGCATGGTTATTATCCAATCGTCAGCTTTCGCGTATGACATTCACATAATTTCACCGTTATATATGAAGCTACTGGTGATTCGGTGCACACCCAAGCGCTGCTGAGCAAGGACATGATGCAAACACACATACATCCACACACCCACACACATACATCCACACACCCACACACATACATCCACACACCCACACACATACATCCACACACCCACACACATACATCCACACACCCACACACATACATCCACACACCCACACACATACGAGTGGCGAACAGAGGCGAACATTCAGTTCGCCGCCAGGTGTCAAGGTGGAAACACGTCGGTGTGGAGCTCCTGCTTTCCAGATAAGTCGTTGCAGAACCGGGCAGTATACTAGGCTTAACTGTGGATAGGTATTTAGCAATTACTTCTGTGCATATATTTGCATAGTTTTATCTCATAAGTTTCTTTTTTAGCAAGCATATTATAATATTTACACCTAGAGACGCTACCCAGCGCCATTTTGTTCATTCTGTCTGTCTTTGTCTAGTGTGTCAGTGTTTTCAGCTATTTATTTCATTTTTGGCAGTTATTCAGCGAGTGATTTATTCTTTCGTTAAAACCACAGTCAACTTTCTGCACAGTGATACCTAGCAAGTGCTGCATAGTTAGGAACTAGCATACACCTAAGCTTTGTCGGTTATTTCGCTCTGCTCTGTTATTTGGTAAATCATTTTGCAGCAAGTTACTTTTCAATCTCAATCTAGGAATAAGCTGCAGCCTTTAGGATGGTTACTACCAGGATGCAGGCACTAGAGGATGAGGTTAGGGTCCTTAAGGCAGAGCTTTCCAAGCTCAAAGCTTCCCTTGCTTCACAGGGCTGGCCAGAAAGGGTAGCATGTAAGGGGCAGTCTGTAGCAGGGGCATCCTATGCCCAGGTGGTCACAGGCCACCAGGTAACTGTAGCTTCCCCTGCTGTGGAAGTGGCAGGGAGATCTGAAGAGAGAAGTGTTCCTAGTGAACAGAAGATTTCTAGTTGTAGCTCACAGGAGGGGCAGTGGTTTAAAGTCAGGGGGTGGAGGATTTGGAGGCGTGAGCCTAAGCAAGGGGGCAGTGAGTGGCAGGTGGTAGGTGGTAGGAGTGGGAAGCAACCTAGTGAAGCAGCTCAACAGGCAGGAGTAGTAACATCCAATAGGTTCCGGGCATTGGAGGACTGCCCCCAGGATAGTGGTAGCAGCAAGGAGAA
This sequence comes from Ashinkailepas kermadecensis, assembly GCA_034440615.1. NCBI lineage: Eukaryota > Metazoa > Arthropoda > Thecostraca > Neolepadidae > Ashinkailepas > Ashinkailepas kermadecensis. The sequence goes on from JAOTOM010004477.1 coordinate 205,720, forward strand.
AGTGGTAGTCGTAGAAGACTCTCGTGTGCGGCATTTAGATAGGGTATTCTGTAAAGGTCGGAGAGGTAGGATGTGCATCACCAGGCCTGGTGCCAAGGTTAGAGACCTGGTCCCAGTGGTCGCACAGGGCACCAGTGAAAACCAGTTTAGTACAGTTATAGTGCAGGTAGGAATGAACAACATAGGTCCTGCTAGGAGCGAGGAGCTGATGCAGGACTACAGGGCCCTTCTGGCCACCCTGAGGCAAAGCAATAGCAGAGTTATTGTGACAGCTATTCTGCCTAGGGCTGGAGTCTCCCCTGAGTGGAGCTCTAGGGCACTGGCAGCCAATGCCAGGGTAGGTAGGCTCTGCAATGAGTTAGGTTTGACTTTTGTTGACAAGTGGTGCAGGTTTTATGGCTCATCTGACCTCTATCAGAGGGATGGCCTGCACTTCTCCGAGAAGGGGGTGCAAGTGTTAGGCAAAGTATATGAACATGTCCTTCAGGGAAACTAGATAATGGGGTGGGGAGGGAAGAATTGGCATTGCCATCTCAGGGATATGCCAATAGTGACAGCATAGGCAATAGAACCTCACAGTCAGCAAATAGGGGTAGCAGTAGATCAAGGGGCAGAGTGGCAGCTCATCCAGAGATGATAGAGCTACTCAATATGAAAAAGCCAAAGAGGGTCATGGAACTTTTGTTAAGTGTATGATGCTTAATGCTCAGAGCATTCGATCCAAATTTGATGAGATCAAGTGTTATGTTGCTGAGGAGAAACCAGATTTTGTTTGCGTTACTGAGGCATGGGTCAGTGAGGGATATTTTGGGGATAACTTGTAGGACTATGAGATCCAGGGATACAATATGTTTTCATGCAACAGGGGTCCAGCAGTGAAAGGGGGTGGTGTAATGCTCTATGTGAATAGCTTATACAGTTCTCAAAAAGTAGCACATGGGGTAAAAATGTGTCTGTGGGGTCCATTTAGCTTGATGTTGCTGTGGGAAAGGGCAACAGCAATAAACTGAGGATAGGAGCTTTGTATCGATCAGGAACTTTGCCACGTTCTCAGCAACTGGAGCTCGATAAGGTGATTTGTGAGGAAATCAGTAGAAACTTTCAGAGGAAATGCCTTATTCTTGGTGACTTTAATCTAAAAGGATATGAAAATGTTGGTGTTGGCTCCCCATCATGTAAACTGTTTAGGAAATGCCTTCAAGAGGACTTGTTCTTACACCAGTTTGTAACGGAACCAACCAGGCAGGGCTCATTCTTGGACCTTGTCTTCTCAGATTTAAGTGATTTAGTTCAAGACTTGACTGTAGGAGAAACTCTAGGAAGAAGTGACCATAACATAGTGAGATTCAAGGCACAGGTAGTAGGGACAATCAAGGATAATTTGGCAAGGATTCCAAATTTTAACAGGGCAGACTTTGACTGCATGAGAGAGGCTTAAGTGCCATAAAATGGGAATAAGAATTATTTGATTTAAATGCCTGTGAAATGTGGGAAAAGTTCAAATCTTACTTGAGGGAAATTCAGATTAGACATGTCCCCAAAAGCAAAGGCGCAAAAGAAGGGTAGGAAAGCCAGCATGGCTTACAACAGATGTGATGAAAGCAATTAAGGCTAAGAAAGATGCATTTAGAGTATTTAAGGAAGCTTCAAATATCGTAAATCTAAGGTCGTATCAAAAATCTAGAGATGCTGTGAAGCAGAAAATCAGAGCAGCAAAGCGAGCAAAAGAATTGGATTTGGCTAGGAACTGTAATGGGGACAGTAAAAAGTTTTTTAGTTTCTACAAGCTAAGTAAAGTTTCAAGCACAATTGGTCCACTGGAAGTAAATGGGATTATATTGAGTGAGGATGGTGAGATGGTTGAGGAGCTGAACAAGCAGTTTAAATCAGTGTTTACAGTGGAGGATGTGACTAATCTGCCAACCGTGAACCACAGTTCAGTGACAGGTGATCAGATACACGATGTTGATTTCATTGATAGTGATATTGTTTTCAATTATATCAGAAAAATAAAGCCAAACAAGGCAGCAGGACCTGATGGAATTTATGCTAGGGTATTGCGGGAAGCTGAAAAGGAAGTGGCAATTCCAATTAGTGTAATATTTTGTAGATCAGTTTCACAAAATGAAATTCCAACAGATTGGAAAAGGGCAAATGTAGTTCCTATTTTCAAGAAAGGAGAAAGAGGGAAAGTTGAAAACTATAGGCCAGTAAGCCTTACATCCCTAGTCTGCAAGGTACTCGAATCAATTATCAAGGATATAATAGTTCGTTTTCTGGAAGGAAACAGATTGATTCAAGATACTGAACATGGGTTTAGAAAAGGGCGATCGTGTCTCACAAATCTCTTGGACTTTTTGAATTTTGCTACAGAACAATTTGATCAGGGAAATCAGGTTGATGTAGCATATCTTGACTTTAGTAAGGCCTTTGATAAGGTACCCCATAAACGGTTAATGATGCAGCTTCAGGTCCATGGTATTGCAGGTAGCTTTCTAACATGGATAGAGTTGTGGCTTTCAGATAGACAGCAGAGAGTGATGCTAAATGGTACAAAGTCATCATGGCAAAATGTTCTTAGTGGAGTCTCCCAGGGGTCGGTACTGGGGCCACTATTTTTCATTATATATGTGAATAGCATTGAATGTGGCCTAAGCAGTAAGGTTTTGAAATTTACGGATGATTTGAAGATCTTTAGGGCAATAACAGGGCACAATGAGCAGGTTTTGCTGCAGAAAGACTTAGATGAGCTAGTGAAGTGGTCCGAAAAATGGCAAATGATGTTAAATTTTGATAAGTGCAAAGTCATGCATGTAGGTAGGCAGCATATGAAGGTTCCATACTTGATGGGTGGTCAAGTTCTATCTGTGACTCAGCAGGAGAAGGACTTAGGTGTTATTTTGAACACAAAATTGGGGGCATCAGAACAGACCAAAGAAGCCAGGAAGAAGGCACTAATAATGCTTGGGGCAATACAGAGGAATGTGTCATACAAAAGTGAGGAGGTCATCAGGAAGCTTTACTGTGCATATGTCAGGCCACATTTGGAATACTGTGTCCAAGCTTGGTCCCCTAGTTATGAGAAAGATTGTTGGCTTTTAGAGAGAGTACAAAAGAGGGCAACAAAATTGGTTAATGGTATAGGCAACCTGGCATATGAGGAAAGATTGAAGAAATTGAATATGTTTTCACTTAGATATAGAAGGCTGAGAGGAGATCTCATCGAGGTTTTTAAATTTGTTCATGGTCAGGAACAGGGATATCTCAGGGAAATGTTTGAATTTAACAGAAATGATGCAATTATAGGTCATCAATTCAAAATTAAAGTTAATCACAGGAGGACAAGGTTAAGACAGTCTTTCTTCACCAACAGGGTAGTAGAACACTGGAACCAGCTGCCAGGAACCATTGTCAGTAGTAACACACTGAACATCTTTAAAAACGGCATAGACAATCATTATAAGAATAGGGGGCTTGTTTTTCTGTATTCCAGGCAGGGTTGATCGACAGGGAGGAGTTGGGAGTTGGGAGGAGTTTGAAATTGTTGAGTGTGTTATGCAAAAGCAAGTGAGTCTCTTATTAAGTACATTTATAGTACATTAAGTACATTTAGAGTATGTACATTTATAGTACCTTTTCTAGATAGGTTTAACCCAGATGGGCCCCTGTGGCTCTTATTAAGCCTTAATACTTGATGACTTTATGACTTGTATACATCCACACACCCACACACACAAACAGATCGAATTAATTTCGTCAAACAGCTCGGCTAAACAGCACGCCAGCTTGAGAATTGGTCAGCTTCTTCTTCAGAGATTCTGTATGTATTTATGTAGTGCAATATGATCCGAGCTGTTAGTGCACAATATGTTCCGAGGTTTTAAAATTGCAGGAACAATGGATATCGGGCAGAATTTCGTTGGATCGCTCAAGTCACTGGGCTCAAGTAGGGCTGCAGCTAGGGCATGCTTCCAATTATGCGATACAATGCTGGTGATAAAGGAGCTATTGATGCCCTAGACCGACGAAACATTTTTCAGGGAGAGGGCGGATTCGCCCCTCCCCCAAATATCTCGAAAACTACTGAAGGTAGAAGCACATAACTCGGATGGTAGATCACGGCTGTGGCGAACTCGCTTCAGTATGCGCTTCATGGCCCTAGTCCAATGCCTTCAGAGTCAAATGAGGCGGACGACACCGGCCGCCACATCTGGCCGCCACATCGCCACATCTGGCCGCCACACCATCGCACCGACGAAACATCTGTACTCATGAACCTTCGGTGGGCGATCGGTCGACTTTGCACCCCCACAGTTCACATATTTACTAAGGGATTTCGAATGTTTCTTTTTCCGGCATATGATGCTCTCATTGATTCGCAACAAAGTAAAATTATTTAATTACAATATTCTTGCCCGTTTATGGGATGTCGTCGAAAAAGGGGTAGTTTGAAGAATACGCTCCACATCCAGTACTCGTGTTAACCTCTTTCCGGTCAGATCCTCACACCCCGTGGGCGGGGGTCAGTATAAATCCCCGTGACCCCGTGAGGGTCAGTATAAGTCCCCCTCTAATCTCCAAACTAAACTTCCATCGAAACCGAAAGAGGTTTCATCGGAAAGCGTTCGACGTGTAAGGTTAGAAACCACCCCCAACATTTTCATCCCCCAAAAGTGACGTCACTAGGGGGTTCATGCGGTCACGATTGGTGTCATGTTTTTGTGTCTGTGGGTTCATTTGGTACATGTTTAGAAGAAAAACGTATTTGGAATCTGAACAGGAAGGCAAAATGGACCATGAACCAAAATGTTTGCGCACTGAAAATAAAAAAAATGAATTGTTTTATTTGCCCAAATTTTTACTTTTCGAATTTTTAATTTTCGTTTTCAATTCATAGAGCGCACCGAGAAAGGTGGCTTTAAGTAAACCTAGCCTCATTCAAGGTGATTGCATTAGTCAGAATCTTCGATTTTATCCTAATAGGTATTTATGCAAAGCAAATCAGGAAAAAAAACCCGCTAAATTTCAAAGAGTCAACTGGTGCGTTTTGTTGCGTCTCTAAAGATAAGTCAACGCAGAAAGTTTTATCCCAACATCTTTACCCGTTCAAACGTGACAACAGTTTGGACTTTCTGGGAGGTAACCTCACATGGCCTTCATTCATTCGGTGACCGTGAATACCTTACGTCAACATTTTCACACAACATGTCAGATCGACTCGACACTGTCCATAGCAGACATACCACCCGCTGTTCTCTGTCGCAAGCTCACAAAGTATCTGTTGAACGCTGCAGGCTATACGCTAGGGATGATGCTTGTCCGTTTTTGCTGCCGATTGTCGGTTTGACACCTCACTACAGAGGCGTAGCCAAGGGGCTGATGGCCCCTTAGCAGCCACCAAAATACACTACATCGAACAAGAAATTTTGGATTTCCACCACGGAAATCAAAAATTGTCTGCGCGCGAAGCGGCGAAAGCGATCTCCATTTCATCACATTTTTTATGGGTGGAGGGGGAGGGGGAGCGTCGCCCCTAAGGAAATCCTGGCTGCGCCCCTGCCTGGCTACATGCCACATGAACCAGCTTCAGATTCGTCGCCTGATGTCTCCTCACAGTGGCGTCTGACTGCAGCTCGTGTCTACCTGTTGAGTTCCTTGCACGCAGCACGGGAACCATTAAGAAGCGCCTCCGGCCGTGCGGTCAGGTCACGTGTGGCTGAGATGACATAGGTGGCGCAGACGGGGTCCACCAGTTTCCCCTTGAAATTGGAGCTATAACGGCATCGCTTGGTAATTGTGGCTTTGAATGGATGGCTTGGATTGTGGCTTTACTATGCACTCAACAGCTGAGGCCATATGGCCTCGCCCGCCTCTCACATTGGCAGGAAGGGCGGGCGCCGCGGGGAATCGAACCCCGCACCTCTGTCATGCCAGACGCTCAGCTTAACCACTGAGCTACTGACGGCCTACCATGGCACCGAGAAGCTAGATAGAGGTATCTGCGAATACGGGCAATTGATCAGCAAGCGGTACACAGTGACCAGTATGATCCCACCCCGTGTGTAAGCGATCACCATTAAAAGCGTTTAATCAATACGGAAGAAACACCTAGCCGTCACACAAGTCTTTGTCGGCTTTGATCGGCTTTGTCAGATTTTAAAATGGCTGTGCTAAAATGATGAGCACTGTAGTGGGACAGGGTGGTGACATTCTGAAAACATTTAAACGAACGCTGAATACAATATCCAAAGGCGATACAGCGGGCTTGCAGGTAGGCCAAGCTGTACAGCCTGACGCCATGCTGTACAGCCTGAGGCCATGCTGTACAGCCTGAGGCCATGCTGTACAGCCTGAGGCCATGCTGTACAGCCTGAGGCCATGCTGTACAGCCTGAGGCCATGCTGTACAGCCTGAGGCCATGCTGCACAGCCTGAGGCCATGCTGTACAGCCTGAGGCCAAGCTGCACAGCCTGAGGCCATGCTACAGTGCTACACAGCCGGAGATTGCCTGCTTCAAGCAGCGATTTAAGCTGATGGCTATTTGGATCCTGTCTTAGAATGCTTTATGTCACCGCCACGAAGACTTGCTCGTGAACATCATGTACTGAAGATGACATTCCAAATAATCAAACCCGTTGTCGATGTGCCGCGCCGAGTGGGATGATGTCTGTGATGCCTAGGCGGTGGCGCAAAGGGCATCTGCTGTGCTTTTCCGGGAATAATCGGAATCCACATTTTCTCCGGGCTGGCTGACGTGACGTGGGAGTTAAGTGGGAGTTAAGTTGAGTGCGCCTCTCACTCTGACGAGACGCCAGTCACGTGAGTCATCACGTCCAGAAGATCGTGCACAAAGACACAAATGGGCGTGCCAATGCAGATCTGGACATGCAAGCCGCACACCATGATCGGACACTTAGGACGTGGGCGTGTCAAACGTTAGGGCGTGTCAAACGTGCTCCTGGCCTTTTGAGCTTCTGATCATTTCGCGAGGTGAGTGTGTCAGAACTGAACTCAAATTCCTGATGCCATCCGTGGTCATCCAAGTGCCGAGCTCACCCAAAGCTGTTGATTTCACGTGGTCTCGGTTAACCTTTGTCCATCTTGGGATCATTCTAGGGTGATTTCTGATGACTTTACCCACAATTTTACCCTAGAAAAGTGAAATATAGCAGTTCTGAGCAAAATAGCAAATTTGATCAAGGCTTTAACCTGATGTGGTACATTATACCCTGTGAGCCATGATGGTGCGTGACACGCCATTGGACTTACAAGATCCGAATGAAGACCTCGGGAACTATTTTGCACCCAAATGAATAGTGGATTTGTCAAATTGGCGAGAACACCGCACATTTCTCAACTGTTGATACATCCTGACCTTTTAATTCGCCCCTGGGTTCAATAAGGGTTTGGCATTTGATGCACATCAATTTCCTGCATTTTAATCATCAGCTGGAACGATGCAAGGTAGCTCGCAAACATTAGTTTTAGGCTTAGCTAGTTTTCATACCGTCATTCTTCAGTCCAAGCAAACTATGCCAACATGACCCAAACACATGATGACACTTTGGATTCCATCGGATTCGAACGTTGGATTCCATCGGAACTGGCCTTTCATCGACGTTTAGCGACGAGCTACTCATCACATGAAAGTTCGCTTACCGCGCCGGATTTATCGCAGCGCCAGAAATTCGCCACCGCGCCGGGAGCTCCGGGGCGCCGGGGGCGCCGGGGGCGCCGGGAGCGCCCATCAGGCGGCCGGGCGCATCGATTGTGGCTCGACAGCAATTACCGGCATCGGAGGTGGCGGAAATCCCGTGCGTTCGTGCAGCGTCCTGCCGTCACGGCCGAGACTGACACGAGGGGGAGGGGGCGGCGGGGAGTGGTCCAGGCGGGCTGTTGGCCGCTCCAGACAGTGTCGGACCTGACCGCCTGTTCTACTCGCACTGACAGTGTGTGATGCAGTCCACGGCCCAGGCAGTGTCAGACCTGACTGCCTGTTCTACTCGCACTGACAGTGTGTGATGCAGTCCACGGCCCAGGCAGTGGCAGACCTGACCGCCTGTTCTACTCGCACTGACAGTGTGTGACGCAGTCCACGGCCCAGGCAGTGGCAGACCTGACCGCCTGTTCTACTCGCACTGACAGTGTGCGATGCAGCCCTCGGCAGCGTCATGTTGTCGCCGTGTGTGAGGTGTGGACGACACCGCCGCGCTGGCTACCAGCCGGCCGTGCCGCCCCTGCCTGTAGACGGGCTGTTGTCGCACGCTATCGCAGGGCGGGGGGGTGCCAGGCACGTGGAAGAGTTAGTTCGTGGCCACCAGCAAGCAGACGGGTGGCGGACGTGCCGGTTTGATTCCGTTCAGCAAGCACAGCTCACAATCTGACCTGTAATCAGCAAATTGTTGTGTGTGGGTGTGTGTGTATGTGTGTGTGTGTGTGTATGTATGTATGTATGAATGTATGTGTGTATGTGTATGTATGTATGTAGTATGTATGTATGTATGCATGTATGCATGTATGTATGTGTGTATGAATGTATGTGTGAGTGTGTGTGTGTGTGTGTGTGTGTGTGTGTGTGTGTGTGTGTGTGTGTGTGTGTGTGTGTGTGTGTGTGTGTGAGAAAGAGAGTGAACAGGTATGCCAGCTTTAGGTATCTGGAAGTGCACATGTGAAGTTTGTGGATGGGTGCGGGGTTACTGATTGAACATGTGCATGAGTATGTATGTGCGTGTTTTGAAACACTCTGGATTCACATTTGGCATCACAGTTTGCAAGGGGGCCAATTAATTCCACCATATGTCGTAAGCGAATTATCCAACGCCGTGTTTCGAACTACGAATCTGGCAACCGCACAGCTTGTTAGCATGCTGAAGCAAACAAATACGTATGTCATAAATGTAGACGAAAGATGTGCTTTTAATCGATGCATTGCATGCAACGTGACTGAGTTATGCTTGTGACTCCAACAGCTGATAGTGAATGTACCCGCCACGAAAGCCAGCAAAACAATTTGGTGCAAGATCGTGGAGACCGATAGACCATCGAGAACGGCAGAACATCAAGACCGGTAGAACATCTAGACCGGTAGAACATCGAGACAGGTCGATCGTCGAGACAGGTAGAACATCGAGACAAGTAGAACATCGATCAGGTAGAACATCGGGACAGGTAGAACGTCGAAACCGGCATAACGTCGAGGCCGGTAGAACATCGAGACCAGTAAAACATCGAGACCGGTAGAACATCGAGACCGGTAGAACATCAGTAGTCAGATGCACCCGCATAGGTGAAAAAGCCGGCGACACGCCATATTCGCCATATTCGCTACGCCCGCTTCGTAACACGTCACTGTCTGGATTTGCTAGACAGGCTTTGAACGTGGGATCACTTGGTAGAATGGACGTGGGGTCTGGAAGGTGACGTGTTCATGTCTGACCGATACGAATCGAGAAAGACTTAGCAGAAGGAAGGGGCGCTTAAAAAATGAAGCCTTACCATCGACACGGGTTGGAAAAATTGGATCACATACCTTATTAACGTATAAAAAACATCGTGACCCTGGGCTGTATTCCAATTTCATACAAAGTCCACAACTGTTTGCCATATATCTCCTTCGGAGAAACTGGAAAGGGTGGAGGTTTAATTTCCATTGATGTGCCCATCCCGACCACCACCACCAGAAGGGCTCGAGTTCCCTGCATGAACCCCCTTCCTACGAGTACGTGTGTCGGAGCTAAGGGAAACTTGCTTCGGGGAAACTTGCTGTCATTCAATCGCTTCCTCGAGAACCTTCATCTGCCGTATTTCGCCAGCTAGCATATCTCCTTGTGCATTGCTACATCCTATGGTCTTCCTCTCCCTCTGACTGACCACACAACGATATTGATTTCGTACGGTTACCACCTCCGAACGTCTTGCCTGTCACAGTTAGATCCTACTTTCCCGTCGCCACATGATCTTAACACCGTCCACCCCTCCTTCCCCATCCTGTTCGACCTCTTGACCTCTGGCAATACAGGAGCGTTGACTCCCTGAGGATTTCGGCAGCTCTCGGCGGCGGTGTCCCCCCCCCTTGTTGTGATGGCGACTTGTGCTAATTGCTCCGGTCTGGCCGCACCCACAATCTAATTGGCACGGGGCGAGACGGCCAGACGCCAGGCTCACACTGACGTCCGCGGTACGGCGGCTTTTTGTCGACTCGCCGAGCCCGACATGAGCGACCGAGGCGCCCACGGCACGCCCAGCATCAGAGGCGGCGGCGCCCACAGAACGGCCAGCATCAGAGGCGGCGGCGCCCACAGACTCCCAGCACAGAGGCGGCGGCGCCACAGACGCCCAGCATCAAAGGCGGCGGCGCCCACAGAACGGCCAGCATCAGAGGCGGCGGAGCCCACAGAACGGCCAGCATCAAAGGGTCAGAACGGCCAGCATCAGAGGCGGCGGCGCCCACAGACCCAACACGTCGTGATTGTTATTTACGGTTGACCTTTGCACGCCATGGGAGATGGCAGTGCGGTGCAGGTGCCACCTCGGCCGCAGAGTGTGTCTGCCGGCGGGAGCGCCGTCTGGTGTGCGCAGATGCGGTGCAGGTGCCACCTCCGCCGCAGAGTGTCTGCCGGCGGGAGCGCCGTCTGGTGTGCAATGCGGTGCAGTGCCCCCTCGAGAGTGTGTCTGCCGGAGGTGGCGCCGTCTGGTGTGCGCAGATGCGGTGAGGTGCCACCGCGAGAGGTCTGCCGGCGGGAGCGCCGTCTGGTGTGAAGAGATGAAGATGAAGAGAGCCTGCTCCGCCTGCGGCTGTGAGCGCGTCTGGGGCGGGCCGGCGGCAGCTGCCTGCTGTCACTGTGGTCTTGCTAGTGGAGCCTCCTCATCAGCGAGGTCGGCCAGGCGTGATGACACCGCTCGCACCGCGCACACTGCACCTGCTGCGACAAGCTCCGTCAAGCTCCGTCAAGCTCCGTCAAGCTCCGACAAGCTCCGACAAGCTCCGGTGACGTAGTGCACAGCCGAGCGCCCTGTCGCGCGTCACTCTGCATCACAGCAAATTGATTTAACGTGAAGCGCCTCATCACAGCTGGGTGACTCCACTTCATGGCGCTAGCTTTGTTTCACGTGCCGTTTGTTGTAGCTTTTTCTCGAGCAAGGCATCCAGCAAACACAGCCCAAAGCTGCTTAATTGGCCCGTTCGATGACATCGGCTCGGTGAAATCCGTTCAATTAATCCGCCAGCAAACTACTAAATCCGCCAGCAAACTACTATTACCAATGTAGATGTGATGCAACAGGGGCGAAGGCTTGCATCAGGGGGTACTTTGGTATTGTTCAGGTCATACCAGTCAAGCTGTTGGCTTTGTTGCTCCTGTTGGTCCTGTCATGCAGCACGAACATTCCCGTAACACACGTCAATGCAGGATTTTTCAATCTGGTTCTCATTGGGCCTTTTCCTAGTTGTGCTTAGGAAATCACCAATATGGAAGTAGTTCTTCAGATTGGCTGAGTGCGCAAAGCCGCGTGTAAGAAAAGAGAAAAAATAACATCACATCATGTAATAATTCATCAATCGGCACCATATATAATTACTCCACAGCTTCAAGCTAAGGATGTCAGACTTCGTCAACGACGGAACTTCCAGCACATTTGTTATTGCTACCAAAAATAAACCACGCTGTGAAAAGTTCTGATTTCGTCTATGACGTTGCAGGACATAAATGCAATTATATCAGATTTCGTCGGCACCAATAATTCGGAAAGGCCTGCGCCTATATTGTTTGTAATACTGACACTCGGAGTGCACAGCGCAATGTCACATTTCTTCCAGAGTATAGAGTACGTTCTGGGAGCTTCAGGATGGCCATTCTGCACCAGCCCTCCTCCCCTTTCCCCGAACAGAAACCAAGGTGAAATAACCGCACGGAAATCATGTCAACATCGATGTTACTTGAGGATAGTTGTTACTTCCGCGATGTTGAAAAAACCCAATAAAACGCATTGTCATTAGACAAACACGATGAGTGAGTTTCTCTATGCAATACCGGGCTACCCTAACATGCCAGCTGCGAGGGCAGCGTCACTACACACGTGGCAGCGCCCCCTTCCTCAGTCAAGTGGCATTTCCACTGCATGCACATTATTGGGGAGGGGATCTCTGAATGCTGGGATTTGGCCCAATTCGAGTCAAGTGTGGTGGGCCCCCTGTCCTGTCCTGTCCTGTCCTGTCCTGTCCTGTCCTGTCCTGTCTTGTCTTGTCTTGTCTTGTCTTGTCCTGTCTTGTCCTGTCTTGTCCTGTCTTGTCCTGTCTTGTCCTGTCCTGTCTTGTCCTGTCTTGTCCTGTCTTGTCTTGTCTTGTCTTGTCTTGTCTTGTCTTGTCTTGTCTTGTCTTGTCTTGTCTTGTCTTGTCTTGTCTTGTCTTGTCTTGTCTTGTCTTGTCTTGTCTTGTCTTGTCTTGTCTTGTCTTGTCTTGTCTTGTCTTGTCTTGTCTTGTCTTGTCTTGTCTTGTCTTGTCTTGTCCTGTCTTGTCCTGTCTTGTCCTGTCTTGTCCTGTCCTGTCTTGTCTTGTCTTGTCTTGTCTTGTCTTGTCTTGTCTTGTCTTGTCTTGTCTTGTCTTGTCTTGTCTTGTCTTGTCTTGTCTTGTCTTCTACTGTCTTGTCCTGTCTTGTCCTGTCTTGTCCTGTCTTGTCCTGTCCTGTCTTGTCCTGTCCTGTCCTGTCTTGTCTTGTCTTGTCTTGTCTTGTCTTGTCTTGTCTTGTCTTGTCTTGTCTTGTCCTGTCCTGTCCTGTCCTGTCCTGTCCTGTCCTGTCCTGTCCTGGGACAGTGACGCGTGGGCCTTAACAGACATTGCGGAGGAATCACCGTATGGTCACTGCGCAATTATCGCCGCGGCCGTGACGAAAGTTAGCCGGCTCGGCTGGCGCCGAGTTACCTGATACTCCGACATTTGACACGCCGTGCTCTGTAATTGCACAGCGCCAATTTCCTCCCAGTTAAGCTCGGGCTTCATGCACGCCAGTCTGGGCTTTCGAGTTGGTTCTGGCGACTCGGAGATGTTTCGGCTCGGAAGCTCCGTCGCGACACAGAGCTTCCGCTGGGCGCATTCGCCGCTCCTTCACAGTTCACTGTTCTGTTCGCTGTATGCTGCATGCGCGGAGAAGACAATGACGAATTCCTCTGCAATGCAATCTGCATGCTCGTCGGCAGGTGCTGCATGGACTATTAACACGTAGGATTATGTAAATTTCCAAAATGGTGCAGCAGAACGTTCAGGTTAGAGGCCAGCCTTGCAATGCAGAAGCGGTTTCGCAGTGTCCGGGACAGTTGGCGATCTGAAATATTTAATAAGCAGCTTCACACAGCATCCCTGTTGGCGTGCTTAAGGGAGGGTCTTCTTTACATCATATTGTACTGATGGTGAGCGGTGAGAGAGAGAGAGAGAGAGAGAGAGAGAGGTCGTTCTATTCACCATTTTACTGATGGTGAGCGGTGAGAAGAGGTTGTTCTTTACACCATATTGTACTGATGGTGAGCGGTGAGAGAGAGAGAGAGAGAGAGAGGTCGTTATTCTCACCATTGTACTGATGGTGAGTGGCAAGAGAGAGCTCGTTCTTTACACTACTGTACTGTGGTAAGCGGTGAAAGAGGGGTCTTTCTTTACACCATTGTACTGACGTTGAGCGGTGAGAGAGGGCTCTTTTTACCATTTCACTGATGGTGAGCGGTGTGAGTGGCTATTCGGGATTCCAACTCCCCAAATAATTCAATAATCGAGAAAGCTCACTGCACTGAATTTGCGGCTTAGATTTAGTCTAGTTGGGTAGTTTAGCGATGGAATGGACTTAGGAAAACGTTAGATTCGTCTGGTGACAAGCATTGCGGCTGTCTCCGTGACGCCAAGCTATATCACTTGGCCGTGGGGGTGAAGATGCCAACAGAGTTGACACCCAGGCCTCCAAGATTGGAAGCAACGCGAAACCTTTTTGGTACGTGAGGCTTAGTTTGCTGACACTTCCTCCAGAGGCATGGTTCGCTTTGCAGGCGGTAGCACAGCCGGCTAAAACAACAGGATGTTTTAATTTTATGAGAGTAATGAATCATTGTCAAGATTAACTTATGCTAGTCTACTTACAAAATGCAATCTAGCTGGTGGAAGCATTCCTGAAGTATTTGCATACCAATGAGAGGAACTGCGCCGCGAAGTTTGTCGGAAGTCAATATCCAGACTTAAAAAGAGCAGCGCGTAATTTGCACTATGTTTTTTTCCATGACACGGAAGCCTTCAAGCTCATGGTCTTCGTTGGTAAATTATGTTATCTTCCTGATGGCTTCCCTCATTTTCCATAAGATGTCTTCGTTTCTGTCCGCCTTTCAGTAGAGTTTTCAAAGAAACTACTATCCGTAGGCACATATTGTGCAGGTGGTCGCTGTATTCCCCCTCCCCTTTCCGCTTCCATTTTCCCTCCATCTTTCTCTTTCTCTATCTCTTTTTCTATATCTATCTCTATCGAATAACGGTTTGCATCCTAAACTCAAGCTGTGCGGACCCAAATGTCACGTTTCTCAGTGTACTATTCCCTGACATACGAAGGACTCGAGATACCATCACACTTTCAAGACGTGAATTACAGGCGCACATTGGGTACCGACGACTCCTTGACAAGCTTGTGGATATGCACGCATATATGCATACACACATACATACACCCACACACCCACACACACATATATACACATATATATATATATATGTGTGTGTGTGTGTGTGTGTGTGTGTATATGTGTGTGTGTGTGTGTGTATGTATGTATGTATATGCAGATCCATTCGTGCATGTTTTTTGTACCAGTTGGCCATGCTATGCATGCCACCACATTTGCAGTCGCTCTGTGTCGAGGTCTACAGCAAGAGCACACGTATGGAATCTGATGTGGCTGACTCCACAGTGAATTGAGATGTGTGCAACCAGCTTTTGTCTACCACGAAATACGCCAACATCGCGACTGTCTCATCTATATTCCGCACGCGCAACTCCACCGAAAACAGCCTCCATGCGACGGGAAAGTCTCGGCTGCGCCATCTCTGATGCATTCAGTGAAATTCATAACCGTCCACGGTTGACAGGGACGCCTCGGTTCTACACCACGCACATAAAATACGTTGCTAATTAAAACGTTGCTGTGATGTGAAGAACCCGAACGTCTTTGTCCTAGACTGCGATTATTGTAACAGTGAATATCGCCCAAATATTGCTCTTGGAGGCAAGAAATGAGTGAAAAGTTGGATCAATGGAGGTGTGCGTTCTCCGAAACACTTCATTCAGATCTATATATAGCCGTGAAATTATGCTGTCGGGTAGGGTTTACCAATGCACTGTCCTGTGTCGTGTATGTGCAGCGTGAATTTAGGTTGCAACAGAGCTTAACGAGAGCCGATTGAGACTGTGTTTGTTTGTTTGTTTGTTGTTGCGCACGCATCTCACTGTCCCATCACTAACACTATAGCCGGCCACATTTCCTGCGAGTTTGGTACAAGAAAAGGAAGTCATGGACATGGACTAGCACGCACAGTATAGAGACTTCGTTTGCGGACTACTGGAGCTGTAAGGGTGTGCGGACTACTGGAGCTGTAAGGGTGTGCGGACTACTGGAGGTGTAAGGGTGTGCGGACTACTGCAGGTGTAAGGGTGTGCAGACTACTGGAGGTGTAAGGGTGTGCAGACTACTGGAGGTGTAAGGGTGTGCGGACTACTGGAGGTGTAAGGGTGTGCGGACTACTGGAGGTGTAAGGGTGTGCGGACTACTGGAGCTGTAAGGGTGTGCGGACTACTGGAGGTGTAAGGGTGTGCAGACTACTGGAGGTGTAAGGGTGTGCAGACTACTGGAGGTGTAAGGGTGTGCGGACTACTGGAGCTGTAAGGGTGTGCGGACTACTGGAGGTGTAAGGGTGTGCGGACTACTGGAGGTGTAAGGGTGTGCGGACTACTGGAGCTGTAAGGGTGTGCGGACTACTGGAGGTGTAAGGGTGTGCGGACTACTGGAGCTGTAAGGGTGTGCAGACTACTGGAGGTGTAAGGGTGTGCGGACTACTGGAGCTGTAAGGGTGTGCGGACTACTGGAGGTGTAAGGGTGTGCGGACTACTGGAGGTGTAAGGGTGTGCGGACTACTGGAGGTGTAAGGGTGTGCGGACTACTGGAGCTGTAAGGGTGTGCGGACTACTGGAGGTGTAAGGGTGTGCGGACTACTGCAGCTGTAAGGGTTTACGGACTACTGCAGGCGTAAGGGTTTCGATCCTCAACGTCGATGTCTCCGAAGAGGAGGGTCATTACGCAACCGCTGAGAGACGGTGCCGGAGGGAGGTGATGGAAAATCTTTGACTCTTAGCTGACATGATTGCAGGTGAACATCGCCTACAATCATGTGAACAAACAATCATGTGAACAAACAATCATGTGAACAAACAATCATGTGAACAAACAATCATGTGAACAAACAATCATGTGAACAAACAATCATGTGAACAAACAATCATGTGAACAAACAAACATACAATGACATCCAGCGCTGAGAAGTGGTATTCCGTGCTTATTCCGTGCCTGCTATGCGACAGAGCAATACATGTGCCCATATGAGTGGCACACCAGGGCGCATAACAACTTTCACTTCCTTCGCTGCATGCTATACGTCATGCTATACGTCATGCTTTAGGTCAGCAGCAGGAAACTGTTCCCGTAATCATACCTGCCTCTTCTATGTGAGCTTAGAGCGAGGCATGGCACACGCGATTCACCAATATTTGCACACACTTCAGCTCAGCTCCAGCACACACTTCAGTTCAGCTCCAGCACCACTCCAACTCAGCTCCAACATCACTTCAGCTCAGCTCCAACACCACTTCAGCTCAGCCTCCAACACCACTTCTGCTCAGCTCCAACATCACTTCAGTTCAGCTCCAGCACCACTTCAGCTCAGCTCCAGCACCACTTCAGCTCAGCTCCAACATCACTGTAGTTCAGCTCCAGCACCACTTCAGCTGTACTTTCTCTCCAACCAGCATTGCAGGCTTCACTGAGCCGGGTGGTGTCAGCACTGTGACCTATAGTAACCTACAGTGCAGTAACTGTGTCTAATTTGACCTGTGGTGCGACTACTGTGGCCTATTGTTACCTACAGTGGGATTACCCTGGCCTCTTATGGTCTACAGTGCGACTACTGTGACCTCTTGTGATCTAAAGTGCCACTACTGTGACCTCTTGTGACCTACAGTGTCACTATTGTGACCTCTTGTGACCTACAGTGCCACTATTGTGACCTCTTGTGACCTACAGTGCCACTACTGTGACCTGTTGTGCCCTACAGTGGCACTACTGTGACATCTTGTGATCTACAGTGCCACTACTGTGACCTCTTGTGACCTACAGTGCCACTATTGTGACCTGATGTGACATACAGTGCCACTAATGTGACCTCTTATGCCCTACAGTGCCACTATTGTGACCTCTTGTGATCTACAGTGCCACTACTGTGACCTGTTGTGATCTACAGTGCCCCTACTGTGACCTCTTGTGACCTACAGTGCCACTACTGTGACCTCTTGTGACCTGACCTCTTGTGACCTACAGTGCCACTATTGTGACCTTTGTGACCTACTCTCTTGTGACCTACAGTGCCACTACTGTGACCTCTTGTGACCTACAGTGCCACTATTGTGACCTCTTGTGACCTACAGTGCCACTACTGTGACCTCTTGTGACCTACAGTGCCACTATTATGACCTCTTGTGACCTACAGTGCCACTATTGTGACCTCTTGTGACCTTAAGTGACCCTACCTAGTGTGCCTTGTGACCTAGTTTGTGACCTCTTGTGACCTGCAGTGCCACTATTGTGACCTACCTACAGTGTATTGACCTACAGTGCCACTATTGTGACCTATTGTGATCAACAGTGCCACTATTATGACCTCTTGTGACCTACAGTGCCACTATTGTGACCTCTTGTGACCCACAGTGCCACTATTGTGACCTCTTGTGACCTACAGTGCGACTACTGTGTCCTCTTGTGACCTACAGTACCACTGTTGTGACCACTTGTGACCT
Organism: Ashinkailepas kermadecensis; assembly: GCA_034440615.1. Taxonomy (NCBI): domain Eukaryota; kingdom Metazoa; phylum Arthropoda; class Thecostraca; family Neolepadidae; genus Ashinkailepas; species Ashinkailepas kermadecensis. The sequence continues at coordinate 223,800 of JAOTOM010004477.1, forward strand.
GCAGTGCCACTACTGGGACCTCTTGTGACCTACAGTGCCACTTGTGACCTACAGTGCCACTATTTGACCAGTCTTTTGTGACCTACAGTGCCACTATTGTGACCTCTTGTGACCTACAGTGCCGCTATTGTGACCTCTTGTGACCTACAGTGTCACTACTGTGACCTCTTGTGATCTACAGTGCCAATACTGTGACCTCTTGTGACCTACAGTGCGGCCATTGTGTGTCCATGCTGACGGTGATATTCCGACGCCCTGAAGCCAAGTGCAAGTGGTTGGTGGCGGGTTACAATGGCACGCTCCCCTCAGAGTAATGCATTGCTTCCGTGCGCATAATAATGGCCTCGTTATATGCCTTTTAATGTTATTACATGAACAATTGCATTTGCACGGGCTGATTGGTCTGTCCCGTCTCTGCTGAAATGGTGCGGCGGGTGCCATCAGTGTGGGGTGGGGGCTGCACCTATACGTCCGCCCGCCCGTTTGATGAAAAGTGCGGCGGGTGCCACCAGTGTGGCGGTGGCGAGCGGCTGCACCTGATAAACGCCCCCCCGTCCCTGCTGAAATGGTGCGGCGGGTGCCACCAGGTGTGGCGGTGGCGAGTGGGCTGCACCTGTACATACGTCCGCCCACCCGTCCCTGCTGAAATGGTGCGGCGGGTGCCACCAGGTGTGGCGGTGGCGAGCGGGCTGCACCTGATACATACGTCCGCCCGCCCGTCTCTGCTGAAATGGTGCGGCGGGTGCCATCAGGTGTGGCGGTGGCGAGCGGGCTGCACCTGGTGCACACGTCCGCCCACCCGTCCCTGCTGAAATGGTGCGGCGGGTGCCACCAGGTGTGGCGGTGGCGAGTGGGCTGCACCTGATACATACGTCCGCCCGCCCGTCCCTGCTGAAATGGTGCGGCGGGTGCCACCAGGTGGGGGGGGGGGGGGGGGTGCGCCCGTCCCTGCTGAAATGGTGCGGCTCCACCAGGTGTGGCGGTGGCGAGTGGGCTGCACCTGATACATACGTCCGCCCGCCCGTCCCTGCTGAAATGGTGCGGCGGGTGCCACCAGGTGTGGCGGTGGCGAGTGGGCTGCACCTGATACATACGTCCGCCCGCCCGTCCCTGCTGAAATGGTGCGGCGGGTGCCACCAGGTGTGGCGGTGGCGAGCGGGCTGCACCTGATACACACGTCCGCCCGTCTGCTCCGGGTTGATGGTGAGCAATTGACGCAATGGAACAGCTGACTGTCATACGCGCAGCTAAGAATGCGACGCTTGAAAATTATCGGTTCCCCTATCTGGGAAATTTGTCCTGCGCACACACACATATACATGCATAACACATACAGGACAGATGCTTCACCTTTCGACACCTCGGTAGGAAAGACTTGAACACTACCTTACTTTCAGGTCCCCGGCGCAGCACAACGTACACACGGCGGGGATTCCTTGGATTGCTGTCAAGATTCGCCGGACCCGGTGAACAGAGGACTGCTCGGGTAACACGAGGCGACCCTGTGACCTCCGGGCGTGTCCTAGGGACATGCCACCGGGCCGAAGGATCTGCTGAACGGCAGATCCTGCCAGTGCACAGGATGCCGCCGGTCCTCGTCTGTCCTAGTCTGTCCCAGTCTGTCCTAGTCTGTCCTAGTCTGTCCTAGTCTGTCCTAGTCTGTCCTAGTCTGTCCTAGTCTGTCCTAGTCTGTCCTAGTCTGTCCTAGTCTATCCTAGTCTGTCCTAGTCTGTCCTAGTCTGTCCCAGTCTGTCCCAGTCTGTCCTAGTCTGTCCTAGTCTGTCCTAGTCTGTCCTAGTCTGTCCTAGTCTGTCCTAGTCTATCCTAGTCTGTCCTAGTCTGTCCTAGTCTGTCCCAGTCTGTCCTAGTCTGTCCTAGTCTCTCCCAGTCTGTCCCAGTCTGTCCTAGTCTGTCCTAGTCTGTCCTAGTCTGTCTGTCTGCGTCAATTTCCTGACCCGGAGTCAACTCCCCAGGTCATGTCATCCCCTGGGTAGGAGCCGGCAGTGGAACAGTCAACCCGTGGTCAGACTTGAGCCAAGGGCTCTCAGGCCAGCCCAGCTACATTGCCGCACTTTGTGGCCAGTGCGATGATATATGTGCGTGTTCCTGTGCAAATGGACATGGAAATATATCTATATATATATATATATATATATAATATATATATATATATATATATATATATGTATATATGTTATATAATATATATATATATATATATATATATATATATATATATATATATATATATATATATATATATATATATATATATATATGTATATTCAGTCGCATACTCACGCTGAACAGTGTATACATTAAAAAAAGTTCCATGTTCGCTTCCACGATGACTTACCAGTCAGATTTGGGAAATGCGAGAATATACGAGTATGTTCATAATATAATGTCTTTTCCGACGGCGAAAATGCCAAACAACTTCTTCCCCTTTATTACTTGCAAGGCACAACATTGAGCCCGAACAATGCTGAGACTGTAGTGGAGGAGAGCGGGGTTAAGCTTACAGCTTGGCGAACTTCTCTTAGCTCAGCGAATATGTGTCTATGATCAGATTTGATTTCGAACCACTAAGTGCAACGTGCTAAAATCAATGCCTTGGTTTGCTTCTTGTTTTACCTCCAACACGCGATAACGTACTACCTACGTTGTCCAAGCTTGTCACGACAGATTAGAACACACAAATGCCAAACCATCCCAACAAGTATCCTTTCCTTCCCATACCTGGCATCGGTATGCAATGAACTATGCAATGAACGTGAGCAGACTGGACCTCTTGCAATTGGCACAAATCACACACAAACTACTCTGCACTCCAAATCTCACTCCACGGCAATCGCCACAACCCTCGTAATCACGGCTCACGTGCAGCTACTAATCAGAGAAGAAGAAGACAAATACAACTAGTTAATCATGCATTGTTCATCACGTTTAACACCGATTACGTGTTTGTGAGCACATTCGAACACTAAGTCGTGGTTATTGATTATACTCGGTGTGCGGTGATTTGCACGCGATGACAAATACGTGATTAGTGATCCGTGACCTGTGATGGCGCGTGATCCGTGACCTGTGATGGCGCGTGGTCCGTGACCTGTGATGGCGCGTGATCCGTGACCTGTGATGGCGCGTGATCCGTGACCTGTGATGGCGCGTGATCGGTGACCTGTGATGGCGCGTGGTCCGTGACCTGTGATGGCGCGTGGTCCGTGACCTGTGATGGCGCGTGGTCCGTGACCTGTGATGGCGCGTGATCCGTGACCTGTGACGGCGCGTGATCCGTGACCTGTGATGGCGCGTGGTCCGTGACCTGTGATGGCGCGTGATCCGTGACCTGTGATGGCGCGTGGTCCGTGACCTGTGATGGCGCGTGATCCGTGACCTGTGATGGCGCGTGGTCCGTGACCTGTGATGGCGCGTGGTCCGTGACCTGTGATGGCGCGTGATCCGTGACCTGTGACGGCGCTGATCCGTGACCTGTGATGCGTGATCGGTGACCTTGATGCGTGATCGGTGACCTGTGATGGCGCGTGATCCGTGACCTGTGATGGCGCGTGGTCCGTGACCTGTGATGGCGCGTGATCCGTGACCTGTGACGGCGCGTGATCCGTGACCTGTGATGGCGCGTGGTCCGTGACCTGTGACGGCGCGTGATCCGTGACCTGTGATGGCGCGTGATCCGTGACCTGTGACGGCGCGTGTCCGTGACCTGTGATGGCGTGATCGTGACCTGTGATGCGCGGCCGTGACCTGTGACGGCGCGTGATCCGTGACCTGTGATGGCGCGTGATCCGTGACCTGTGATGGCGCGTGGCTGCCTTGGGTGACTGTGACGGCGCGTGATCCGTGACCTGTGATGGCGCGTGATCCGTGACCTGTGATGGCGCGTGGTCCGTGACCTGTGATGGCGCGCGCGCCACTGTCAGCACCGTCCGCCTGCACAAACACTGCCAGTCGGTGCGCCGTAAATCTGGCTGTGCTCGGCATCGCTGTTGACTGGCCCCGGTAATCAATGCTGAACGCCGCGGCAGGCCATTAGACATTAGACATTAGACATTAGACATTAGACAAACAAGCGGCAGCGGCGGCGCCGTCCGAATCTCACCGCTGTCGTCCGTCACTGTCTGCTCCTCCGGCTACGGTCACCATGAGACGCCGACACCGCCGCCGGGGACGGTCACCATGTGATGCCGACACCGCCGCCGGGGACGGTCACCATGTGACACCGACACCGCCGTCGGGGACGGTCACCACGTGACGCCGACACCGGGGACGGTCACCACGTGACGCCGACACCGCCGCCGGGGACGGTCACCACGTGACACCGACACCGCCGTCGGGGACGGTCACCACGTGACGCCGACACCGGGGCCGGTCACCACGTGACGCCGACACCGGGGACGGTCACCACGTGACGCCGACGCCGGGGACGGTCACCACGTGACGCCGACACCGCCGCCGGGGACGGTCACCACGTGACGCCGACACCTCCGCCGGGGACGGTCACCATGTGACACCGACACCGCCGCCGGGGACGGTCACCACGTGACGCCGACACCGCCGCCGGGGACGGTCACCACGTGACGCCGACACCGGGGACGGCACCATGAGACGCCGACCCGCCGGGGACGATCACCACGTGACGCCGACACCGCCGCCGGGGACGGTCACCACGTGACGCCGACGCCGGGGACGGTCACCACGTGACGCCGACACCGCCGCCGGGGACGGTCACCACGTGACGCCGACACCGGGGCCGGTCACCACGTGACGCCGACACCGGGGACGGTCACCACGTGACGCCGACACCGCCGCCGGGGACGGTCACCATGAGACGCCGACGCCGGGGACGGTCACCACGTGACGCCGACAACGCCGCCGGGGACGGTGACCACGTGACGCCGACACCGGGGCCGGTCACCACGTGACGCCGACACCGGGGACGGTCACCACGTGACGCCGACGCCGGGGACGGTCACCACGTGACGCCGACAACGTCGCCGGGGACGGTGACCACGTGACGCCGACACCGGGGACGGTCACCATGAGACGCCGACGCCGGGGACAGTCACCACGTGACGCCGACACCGCCGCCGGGGACGGTCACCACGTGACGCCGACACCTCCGCCGGGGACGGTCACCACGTGACGCCGACACCGGGGATGGTCACCACGTGACGCCGACGCCGGGGACGGTCACCACGTGACGCCGACACCGCCGCCGGGGACGGTCACCACGTGACGCCGACACCTCCGCCGGGGACGGTCACCACGTGACGCCGACACCTCCGCCGGGGACGGTCACCATGTGACACCGACACCGCCGCCGGGGACGGTGACCACGTGACGCCGACGCCGGGGACGGTCACCACGTGACGCCGACACCTCCGCCGGGGACGGTCACCACGTGACGCCGACACCTCCGCCGGGGACGGTCACCACGTGACGCCGACACCCGACACCGCCGCCGGGGACGGTGACCACGTGACGCCGACACCGGGGACGGTCACCACGTGACGCCGACACCGCCGCCGGGGACGGTCACCACGTGACGCCGACACCTCCGCCGGGGACGGTCACCACGTGACGCCGACACCGGGGACGGTCACCATGTGACGCCGACACCGCCGCCGGGGACGGTCACCATGTGACACCGACACCGCCGCCGGGGACGGTCACCACGTGACGCCGACACCGCCGCCGGGGACGGTCACCATGTGACGCCGACGCCGGGGACGGTCACCACGTGACGCCGACACCGCCGCCGGGGACGGTCACCACGTGACGCCGACACCGGGGACGGCACCATGAGACGCCGACGCCGGGGACGATCACCACGTGACGCCGACACCGCCGCCGGGGACGGTCACCATGAGACGCCGACGCCGGGGACGGTCACCACGTGACGCCGACACCGCCGCCGGGGACGGTCACCACGTGACGCCGACACCGGGGCCGGTCACCACGTGACGCCGACACCGGGGCCGGTCACCATGTGACGCCGACACCGCCGCCGGGGACGGTCACCATGTGACACCGACACCGCCGCCGGGGACGGTCACCACGTGACGCCGACACCGCCGCCGGGGACGGTCACCATGAGACGCTGACGCCGGGGACGGTCACCACGTGACGCCGACACCGCCGCCGGGGACGGTCACCACGTGACGCCGACACCGGGGACGGCACCATGAGACGCCGACGCCGGGGACGATCACCACGTGACGCCGACACCGCCGCCGGGGACGGTCACCATGAGACGCCGACGCCGGGGACGGTCACCACGTGACGCCGACACCGCCGCCGGGGACGGTACCACGTGACGCCGACACCGGGGCCGGTCACCACGTGACGCCGACACCGGGACGGTCACCACGTGACGCCGACACCGCCGCCGGGGACGGTCACCATGAGACGCCGACGCCGGGGACGGTCACCACGTGACGCCGACAACGCCGCCGGGGACGGTGACCACGTGACGCCGACACCGGGGCCGGTCACCACGTGACGCCGACACCGCGGACGGTCACCACGTGACGCCGACGCCGGGGACGGTCACCACGTGACGCCGACAACGTCGCCGGGGACGGTGACCACGTGACGCCGACACCGGGGACGGTCACCATGAGACGCCGACGCCGGGGACGGTCACCACGTGACGCCGACACCGCCGCCGGGGACGGTCACCACGTGACGCCGACACCTCCGCCGGGGACGGTCACCACGTGACGCCGACACCGGGGATGGTCACCACGTGACGCCGACGCCGGGGACGGTCACCACGTGACGCCGACACCGCCGCCGGGGACGGTCACCACGTGACGCCGACACCTCCGCCGGGGACGGTCACCACGTGACGCCGACACCTCCGCCGGGGACGGTCACCATGTGACACCGACACCGCCGCCGGGGACGGTGACCACGTGACGCCGACGCCGGGGACGGTCACCACGTGACGCCGACACCTCCGCCGGGGACGGTCACCACGTGACGCCGACACCGCCGCCGGGGACGGTCACCACGTGACGCCGACACCGCCGACACCGCCGCCGGGGACGGTGACACGTGACACCGACACCGGGGACGGTCACCACGTGACGCCGACACCGCCGCCGGGGACGGTCACCACGTGACGCCGACACCTCCGCCGGGGACGGTCACCACGTGACGCCGACACCTCCGCCGGGGACGGTCACCATGTGACACCGACACCGCCGCCGGGGACGGTGACCACGTGACTCCGACGCCGGGGACGGTCACCACGTGACGCCGACACCGCCGCCGGGGACGGTCACCACGTGACGCCGACACCTCCGCCGGGGACGGCCACCATGTGACACCGACACCGCCGCCGGGGACGGTCACCACGTGACGCCAACACCGCCGCCGGGGACGGTCACCATGTGACGCCGACGCCGGGGACGGTCACCACGTGATGCCGACACCGCCGCCGGGGACGGTCACCATGTGACGCCGACACCGCCGCCGGGGACGGTCACCACGTGACGCCGACACCGCCGCCGGGGACGGTCACCATGTGACGCCGACACCGCCGCCGGGGACGGTCAGTTGACGAGCCGGGGAATATTAGCTGACGAGCCGGAGGATGGCAGATGACGAGTCGGAGAACATCTGCTGGCGAATAGCCGAACGTCAGCTGACGTGGCGTTCATGGAATTTGCAGTGGACGTGTGGAAGAACATCACGCCGCGCGGAGAGCATTAGTCGACTTGTCGGGAAGAACATCAGGCCGCGGGGAGAGCATTAGTCGACTTGTCGGGAAGAACATCAGGCCGCGGGGAGAGCATTAGTCGACTTGTCGGGAAGCGAGAGCTGACACTCATCCAACATTGGAGCAGCCGGCAAGTCAACAATGCCATGCCGAACAAAGAAAGGTGAAAATGCAGGGATTTGACGTCAGGTTGGTTAGTAGTTGTTGGTTAGTTGTCAGGTTGGTTAGTATTGACGTCAGGTTGGTTGGTTAGCGGGGAGCGGTAGTTGTGCCGGCAGTTGTGCTATTTCTCCTTAAAGGACCAGTCAGCCAGGGAGCCGACGCGGTCGCGACTGCCTCTCCGTGATGGGTGCGTCTTCTGGACACGGCGCCCAGCACTTGTGGTCACCCTTGTGGTGGGGGCGGGGGGGAGGGATCCGGCGCGTCGACACGTCTGCAGCTCGGTCGTAGTGTCAGATGCGGGACACGCCTGCAGCTCGGTCGTAGCGTCAGATGCGGGACACGCCTGCAGCTCGGTCGTAGTGTCAGATGCGGGACACGCCTGCAGCTCGGTCGTAGTGTCAGATGCGGGACACGCCTGCAGCTCGGTCGTAGTGTCAGATGCGGGACACGCCTGCAGCTCGGTCGTAGTGTCAGATGCGGGACACGCCTGCAGCTCGGTCGTAGCTTCAGATGGGTGTGTTCGGGACACGCCTGCAGCTCGGTCGTAGTGTCAGATGTGCAGTCGGTGTTGTCAGATGCGGGACACGCCTGCAGCTCGGTCGTAGTGTCAGATGCGGGACACGCTGGTGGTCGTAGTGTCAGATGCGGGACACGCCTGTAGCTCGGTCGTAGTGTCAGATGCGGGACACGCCTGTAGCTCGGTGTAGTGTCAGATGCGGGACACGCCCGGTCGTAGTGTATTCAGATGCGGGACACGCCTGCAGCTGTCGTAGTGTCATGCGGGACACGCCTGCAGCTCGGTCGTAGTGTCAGATGCGGGACACGCCTGCAGCTCGGTCGTAGTGTCAGATGCGGGACACGCCTGCAGCTCGGTCGTAGTGTCAGATGCGGGACACGCCTGTAGCTCGGTCGTAGTGTCAGATGCGGGACACGCCTGTAGCTCGGTCGTAGTGTCAGATGCGGGACACGCCTGCAGCTCGGTCGTAGTGTCAGATGCGGGACACGCCTGCAGCTCGGTCGTAGTGTCAGATGCGGGACACGCCTGCAGCTCGGTCGTAGTGTCAGATGCGGGACACGCCTGCAGCTCGGTCGTAGTGTCAGATGCGGGACACGCCTGCAGCTCAGTCGTAGTGTCAGATGCGGGACACGCCTGCAGCTCGGTCGTAGTGTCAGATGCGGCAGCTTCGCTCCTCTTCGTAGACTTGTCAGCCCGCGTGGTAAACTTGTGTCTGATATTTAAGCACTGTTGTGCTGGAAATCCAGCTCGATTTTGCCATGCCTGCCGGACGAAGCGACATGTCGCTGTCCAGGGCTGATACAGGGGTTCGGGGGGGGGGGCACTGAGGACATGCACTCCCCTTCCATGAAAAGGTGTCGTCCATCTAACCGGGAAAAGGTTCCCTTCCGTGCAGGCTTCAATACAACCTCTGCCCCCGCTCAGAGGATTTTTCAGCCAATGGCTCCATGTTGAGAGGAGACGGAACCTTCTTGAGAGTAAAAAGGGGTCGGTTTAGTAGGATACAACCCCCTCCCCCTCCTGGACTGATTTTCATCTGAAGGAGTCCTGTAACTTTCCCCGTGGCGCCCCTCCAAGGAAATGGCGCCCCTACGGATAAATCATTAAATTTATTTGATACGCCCCTGTCTCTGTTGCCAACCATATGAAAATCCTACCGCGCAGCATGGGCTGAGGTCTACCGCTGGCAGCCTTAGGCAGCTCGCAGCGCCTGATACACCGACAGAGGTGCAACAAATGTGCCAACCGGATACCCTCTCTTGATTCTAAAGGCCAGTTTTGCTACCTATCACATGCGGCCCTGCCTAGTGCATTTACCTCTTTATGCTTACATTCGAGCGCACAGTACGGCCACGGAAGATGCAGATCACTATCTTGGGAGTGCAAACATTGATTTTCCTCAGTCCTGGATTTATTGGTGACAGGAAATATTACATAGACACACATACAAAAATGCATTAGTAAGCTTAGCAATGGTGCAAAGGTGCAGCATGACAACAAAGGTTCAAAATTGTATTGACAGAATGGGTATGCTAGAACTGCAATCTAGAGGATTGTCTTCTCCAAAAAGAAAAATGTCCTCCATTTTCTAGTTTGAAGGTTGAATGGTGTCATATTGACAGTGATGATTTACTATTTGACATAAGATTCACAACTCATTTGGAAGTCACAGGGTGTTTCACATACGACACATAGGTAGGGCACTATCCTCCCAGTATAGGCATGCTCACAAATTTACATATAAATCCATGATTCAAAGACATACATTAAACACCAAATGTTGATGTCCACGATATCACAAGGAAACAGGAAAAGCAAAAAAGTTAGGTTAGGTGTTTAAGTGCAATTCCTGAATGGAAAAATGACTTGAAAATGTTCTTTTTAACTTATCCTTGTAGTGAATGATATGCTAGATTAGGTTAGATTATGCCACATTTTAAAAACTATATTTTGCATGCCAAATTACCCAACTCCAAGTCCATTTCGCTGTTATTTTGCCTGCCAACTGAAACGTATTCAAATGCAGAAGAAATGAGTGGCCACTTCATGTTAACCACATTCATAAACATTGCATCAGAAAGGAATTCCAAGAATCCCAAAAATTACCTTCATGTACAAATTTACCCAGCCATGTTCCTAGGTGTTTCTGCATGACCCTTTGAAATGCATGCTATTTCTTTTTAGATTGCTGTGCAGGCGGTTCAGGTTCCAAGAGCAGTCATATTTTTGGAATCTGGGAAATTGCCATCCTTTCAAAATGAATCTTGGACATTAACCATGCAACACAGATGACCAACAATGGAATGATGTAGTGGATATTTACTGGAAGAATTGCATGATTGACATGAGTTAAATTTTTCAGGAAAACAATGGTTTGATTTATATCTTGGAATCATGGAATTGGGAAGAATGTTTTTAGATAATCGGACATACATTTGGAGATCATAATTTACTTCCTGTTTGTGATATTCGAGATTGCATTTATAATATTTCAGTTGGTTTGGACATTTTTATGACATAGCAATAAGCTTGAACTCTGCCAAACAACACATGCATGACTTAACAATCTTTAGAGAAGGAGGCTATGGTTGTCATGACGAGATGATGTTTCGGATGTTGGGAATCCTCGACCAAGCTGTTTTCATAATCATGACCAGGACTCCAATGAACCCTAAAGTCCCTTGCTACTCACAATTAGGTGCACGACGCACAATTAGAGATGAACGCACGTTTCCAATCGCTGTTCATCCTATCCGTTGGCGGCTAACAAGGAAACATTTACGATTGGCGCTGCCGCGTCATAACTGTATTGGCGCCTAATTATTGATAAATGTTTGGAATAATTTTATTTTGAGAATGTAGTGAACGAAGTTACTTCTTTTTGTTTTCCATTTATACATCATACCATTAAAATATAGTTAAGTTTGCATATTTAGGCCAGAATTTCTTGTTTCACATCCCCATCATCGAACATGAATTTACAAAGTTCTCTACAACACTCGACCACCGGCCCTGTTAGTGCGGACATGCATCCCAGTGCATAGAGTCATAAAAAACACAATTAATACAAATGTAGCGAAGTTTCGTTGAAATTTCCGACACATCAGCTGTAAAATCAAAACACAAATTTCTTTTACAAAATCATCTTGAACAAAATTCTTCTACATGTTTTATCGCGAAATACCTGATATACTTTGTCTTGGGTCAAACGACTCGAGAGGATGAACGTCATATTTTCACCTCTGCAATTGGTTCCACTGGATATCAAACACTAGAATTTGGTTGCAGCCAGGCCAGAATGCCTAATACATGGCAAACAACTAGCATTGAAACACATGGCTTCGGAAAGATGTACCAGCAAAATTGTTATTTATGGCTGTAAAACAATTTTAATCACCTTCAAAATGTGCTTAACCACAATGCAAGCAAAGAAAGGACACCTTCTCTCAGTAAGCAATTCATTCTTCATTGGTGGGATTCCATGGTTAACAACACAATTCTACAACAAGGTATATCTTAACTTATATGGCTTAATACCTACGTACATTTGAAATCCTAGAAAACAGCCAAGTTGTGACCACAAGGAAGGCTTCTTTCTTCATCTTTAATAATCAGTTGCTTTACCACATTGCCCACCACATCCAATATTCTTGCATTCCACTAGTAACCTCGCATTTCAACACTCAATATTCTTCATCTTTCGACCTCCATATTACGTACTGTGCAAAATACAAAACAAGGGCTTGGACACCCTGGTTTCGTGAGAGATCTCCAGCCCTATCCATGAGAGGCAGAGCTGGAGATCTGTCACGAAGCCAGGAGGGAGGGGGGAGGTCCAAGTCATTGTTTTCATCATATATTTTCAGATTTAATATGGAAACTAAAAAAACTCATTGACAGGGCGCCAAACCACTGGGGATCTAGACCCCCCGATCCCCGGGATATACAGTCATGCTAAGAGGTATCCATTTCTAATGTCTGTCCATTCTATATGTCGTAAGTGGTAAATAACACAGTTTACGTGGTCATTCCCTAAGACGATACGTGCCTGCAAAATAGTCAAATTAGCCATTATAGCACAAACCACAGATAGTATAAAATAAGATACTTTATCACAGATGTAAGGAAAACTATGCAGGGAATAACTATTCCCCATGAAAATTGGCAGCAACATTGGATCGATGTCTTTTTCCTCCTATCTTTCTTGTCAGTCCATTCAATGTCTGAAATACAGATCACCCAGTCAAATCCAGTCAATTTTAGCATGACTATTATTAAGATGAGATACCATGACTTGCAACAATAAAAATAAATGCACTTCGTGACGTAATTAGATAAATGTGTACGCAAATACTTATGCAACGTTGAATGTAGCTTGCAATAATTATACTGAAGAAAATATAGATTTAGGAACTTAAATTATATCTCAATGACTTAAGTCATACATAAAGAACCGTATGCAATAGGAAATTCTGTACTGCACAATCACAAGGTTCATTATGTATTACGGCATTCGTTCACCAGCTAATTATCGTATTCTGTAGCTGTTGTCATTCTGCCTTCTTTTCAGCCGTCCCTATGTAATGATGGTTTTGTGATGTGTTGTCAGTTGGAATTCACTTCGAGATATTGTGCTTTTCGAGTTCTTCGCTGTGCATTGCAATCATTAATGGGTACCTGATGCATTAGCTATGAAAGGCACATCATAGTTATCACGAAATAAGTTGAAATCAAGAAGTGCTGGCTGAAGATAAAAGCTGCACAGTCAACGATAGTAATGGAGGTCATTTATACGGGTTTCCTAGGAGATTATAAAAAGGTTTGAATACTGAATAATACTACAGGTTGGATTACTGAATCCGGTAGGGTATGGCATATGTATTATATATATGGTGGCACATTTTACAGATTAATGAGCACAGCATGAATTTAGCTTTGGTGGTCTTACTCTTAATTTTGCCTTCCTTAGATTGAGGATCAGCTAATGTTTATAAGCATTGCTTTGCATTCACCATGTTGTTATTCATACCTTCCAATGCAAAAAGTGTTTTGATAACAAGCATATTTCATTTCATCTTCTGGGAATTAATGAGGTCTTCAAATATGATGCGAATTGCTTATAGCACCTGAGCTTAACAGAAACATATCCACGTTGCTACTTGATGTGAAAAGCATGTCTTATTAAACCGGTCTTTTGACCGGGCTTCTTCAGTGCATTTTGACCGGTCCCCAGCCGGGCTTGGTCACACCCAACCGGCCGGTCCCGGGCTCCGGTCCCAACAGTCGGGGTATCCGTCACCTCTAGTGAGCGGGCCCGGGCGGCGGGGCACGGTGGGTCGGCCAGCCGTGGCAGCCGTGGCCGGTCGGTGATTAATGACGCACATCGGGACCACCCCAGATAGTCAGCTGACAGATGACAGCGGCACGTCACGTGACTATCGTCAGACGAGCCGGCGCCCTGACGGTGACTGAGCGATGTCGCGCCTGCTCTCTCCGGTGACGTCGTAGTTGGGTGGCCACTTTCATCGCGGCACCACGAGGTTCTTGGGTGCCAAGGTAACGCTCCCGTGGATAGGCAAAGGGATGAAGACGTATGGTTGGGCGAAACAATACGATCCCACACGGCGTAAAATACCAACCAAGCTGCTACGGTAAATTACCACCTCTTAGGCAATCTAACCAAAGGTTAGTATTGTTAATAATACACCATATATAATTTCGAGAATGTTGGTTTTACTCAGGAAAGCTACAGTAATCTTGCTTAGGTTCCCTTCAGTGAACAATGAATGCTTATATATATATATATATATATATATACATATATATATATATATATATATATATATATATATATATATATATATATATATATATATATATATATATATATATATATATATATATATAGTGTATATATATACACACATATATATATATATATATATATATATATATATATATATATATATATATATATATATATATATATATATAATATATATATATATATATATATGTATATACATAGCAATGCAAGACATCCCGATGGTCGTCACCTACACCAGCTACATTCTATACATTGACAAAATTATAAGAGAGAAGCAACACTTTATACCGTTCACAACACGTAAAGGAAGTGTTCGATGTGAATATTTTTGGTCATATAAAAGGGATATTAATCTGAGGGACATCCTGTTACACAAGAAAACAAACAGCTAATGGATGAAGTGCAGGCGGGAGTGTTGTTGGAAATATGTACTGTTGGAAACACATGTTTAGTTTGTAGAGTAATTCACCATGCAGAAGACAAGGTTACAGGACCGGGGGGAGTATGTACTTACGATAGAACTATAGGTTGCAGGTCATCAAATGATGTATATGTGATTTGGTGCAAGGTGTACCAGATGGTTGGTGAAACAGGCGAATTTTATATTGTTGGATTCAAAATCACTTGCCCAGCATCAAGTGCGAGCGTAAGGATTTGGAGGTAGCAGACCATTTTAATCAGGGTGGTCATAAGCGAGAGGATTTGAGGGTAGTGGGTCTAGAAAATGTATACAAAAATGGGTTACATATCGCAGGATAAGGGAGCAAAGATGAGTGGGCCTACTGTGAACTTCACAAGGGATGGGAGGGTTGGATAAGACAAGGGTGTGAATGGGATATCCTACCAAACGGGGATGCGATGAGATTTATTTCGTGTGATGCGGAAAAAATGTTTGGTCTTGGTGCAGAGGATATGGCCGTCGCTGAAAAAGAGCTACAATAAATGTGGCGAAACGTCCGAGATAGCTCAGTTTTATGTGTTTACGAACCAACCAGCTGATAATATTAATATATATGCATAATATTCATATATGAATACATGAATTCATACATACATGCATGCTATGTGCATATATATATATATATATATATATATATATATATATATATATATATATATATATATATATATATATATATATGCATATATGCATGTGGACATTATTAGCCATAAAGACTGTGCAATAATACGAGCCAAAAAATCGCACTATTATCATCAAAATGCTGAGGTGCACGCATTCATCATGCACACGTTCTGAGCGATTACATAATGAATTTGCTATCAAGACTCTGATTGGCAAGGTCAGAATTCACGGACAGACAGACAGACAGACAGACAGACAGACAGACAGACAGACAGACAGAGGATGAAGGAACTGAAGCCGTGGCGTACTGTGCGTTGCTCACCTCTAACCATCGAGCGGGTATGGCTGGAGTTGGGACGGAGCGGTGTGAGCCGACGGCCGCCGAGTCACGCGCGTCACGTCACGTCACGTCACGTCACGTCACGTCACGTCACGTCACGTCACGTCACGTCACGTCACGTCACGTCACGCGCCACTTCCGGTGGCCGGCGCGCGCCAGCTCGCCACACAAACAAGACGATGACGGGCACGACACGTGGGCTCGGCGGCGGCCGTGACGTCAGGTCACGTGGCCGTGGCGTCAGGTCATGGACGGTGCTGGACGGAGGGCGGCCGCAGGCGTAGTCAGGTGGAGTGGATGGGGGGAGGTAGCTGGTGTTGTGGACACCGGCGCGAACGACGGGGGGGGGTTGACGCCGACACGATATGGGAAGGTGAGGTCCGCTGGGTGGAACGGTGGGGGGCGGTGGAACAGTGGAATCGTGACAACTGTGGACGGCGAGTTGAAGCCTTTGGACCAAATGTGCACACATTGGCTTTTTCTCAAGTCTGAAAGAAGAAACATATCCAGGGGCGCAGCCAGAATCTCTTTTAGGGGACCAGACCACAAGAATGTTATGAAACAGAAAAAGCTTTCGGCGCGCGAAGCTCGCACAAAAATGTCCGGTTTGGCGCCGTGAAAAAAAATGTTCTTTGATCCAGTGTATTTTGGTTGCTAAGGGGGAAGAGAATTGGCTGCGCCTCTGAAACCATCGCTGATCTTTCGAACGGACCTGATTCGCGGGAGAAGCTGTACCTGTTCTTCGGCTTCTCGAAGAGCATCACCGTTGAAAACAAGTTCGGCTGTGTCGAAACTTTTGGCACCTTGTTGTGTTGTTTGTCGCCGTAATGTCAAAGCCACGGCTACCAGAAAATGGATGGTCGGGTGGGAGGTTTTTATTTTTAAGGCTTGCCAACACAAACTATTCTAAACAACGGACAACATGTTTTGCTTGCCTTCGCGTGCGCCGGTCGGGAAGATGTTCCGGTGTTGGCTGGTGTAGGCGGGGCTGGTTACGCTGTATGTGTTGGCAGCCCAGCCGAGGATGATATGCTACAGTTATAAAACAACTGTAGCAAGTGCATCACCTTCACGTCGCGCTCTCCTCGGATAATCTGATCTCTCTTCAGAACATCACACAGTTCGTGCTGCGTTTACTGCTTACGCAGCGCCTTTTTCATGGATGATCTACAGCAACGCTACAAATGATTTAATACTCTAGAAAACTGCTTGCCTGCGATACCAAACAAGCATGTCGAGCAAGCAAGTGACGAAAAGTATGCGTGGCAGGTTTACCTGTGAACCCAAGGCCAGAGATCCCCCAGCAAGCCAGGGTGTCCAAGTCCATATTTTCATGACATATTTTCGGACTGAACAGGGACAATGACAACTAAACATAAGCAGGTTGTCAAGCCATGGGGTCGAGACCCCGACCCCCCAGGATATCCAGCCATGTGTGAACTACACCAAAGTTAGAAATTGCTGATTCATATTCGGCAGCCCCTGTTGCGCTCAAATTGCAGGAACTACAATATATGGGGGAGGGGCATATCTTGCGCCAGCGCTTGGGCTGGATCATGGCATGTGCTGGCAATTATGATGATGTTCCCGCCGCCCACAGCATTATCGAGGTGCCAATTCTGGACAGATTAGCTAACTAGAGAGGATGGAGTACGTCACTCAAAACATCAGAACACGTGCATGCCGAGCAGTTAAATTTGGCAGCGGTGTGGCGGTGCCGTGGTTAGACGGTTGCAGACGGTTGCAGACGGTTGCAGACGGTTGCAGATGGTTGCAGACGATTGCAGATGGTTGCAGATGGTTACATGTGGTTACAAATGTTTGCAGACGGTTGCCGATGGTTGTCAATGGTTGCATATGGTTGCAGATGTTTGGAGATGGTTACAGACGGCTGTCGATGGATGTCGATGGTTCCATATGGTTGCATACGGTTGTAGATGGTTGTATACGGTTGCAAGTGGTTACAGACGGTTGCAGATGGTTGTAAACGGTTGCCGATGATTGTGTATGACGTGGGTCACATTGAGCAGCTCGCCACGTTCACATGATGTCGCCTAATCTGACCTCTCTTTGAATTTCATTTTGGCTAGATGCCAAAGCTCGCCCTAAAAGAGCGATTGGTTATTTGGGCTTTTGGGGCTCCTCGAATTTGAGCTGTAGTGCTTTGGGCGCATCGATCAAAAACAGCGAACGTTGGACGCCACATGCATATCTCCGCGATTCGAATTGAGTGTGTACATAGCTGCACATATCAAGATGTATTTCTTTGAACATTGAGTCATCTGCAACACCGGCAGTTCAAGGACACTCACCTTGAATAAATGGAGGACCATTTACAATGATACACTATGGGCTTTCGTCTCTATAAAAGTAGCTCGCAGAAATTGGGAGAGAGCTTAGCCCCGGGGGCGATTGTGCATGACCGTACACAAGGTGGGTTAATGTAAATATCATACAATTGAATGAGCATTTCCGACCTTAAGGCTGGTGTTGCCGACAGACACTGCATGTCGCGCGGTGGTCTGCCGTTGGCGGGCAGCCGCGACGTCCGGCTAGACACCGCATGTCGAGCGAGACGTGTTTTGTTCGACCGGTGGGGCGTCCTCGTCGCGTCGCCCATATTTGCCCTGCGTATTTGCGGAACGCCGGCCGCGGCGCAGGTGCGAGGTGTTTTTGCGACTCGTGACCCCGTTCTCTCTTTGTCTGAGCTGGCCCTTTCCTTCGTATATAAGCGGCGCGTCTACACCCTCTCGCTCTCTTCTTCTGTCGTCTTAGTCAGGTTCACTGCTACCTCTGCCGTCTCGCCGTCGCCAATACAGAAATGAGTACTTTGAGCGAGTGGTGAAGTGATCAGTGGAACAGTGAGGGATCAGTGAAGTGAATTGAGGAACCACACGCAGCACTGCTTGTCACGGCTGGGGCACCGTGCCTGACTTTGGTTTTCCTGCTTTCTTTCCACGTTTTTCGTACTCCTTCCTTTCCTAATGCCACTGCTCTCTTGAATTGGAGGGTTCCTTCACTCTTGAATTGGAGTGCTCTTATCTAGGTCCTAGCTCTCTTGAATTGGAGGGTTCCTTCACTCTTGAATTGGAGTGCTCTTATCTAGGTCCTAGCTCTCTTGAATTGGAGGGTTCCTTCACTCTTGAATTGGAGTGTTCTTGATTTTGGCCACTGCTCTCTTGAATTGGAGAGTTCCTTTGTCTCCCTTGAATTGGGGAGCTCTAACCTAGAACCTCTATTACGTCCATCTTTATTTAGGTTACGTCGATTATTTCTTTATATTCTCCCATCACACATCTTTCCGACCTCTCACATTGCAAAATTATTTGTTCCTTTTCCTATTGTTATTCCAATAAATTCCTTTCACATGGTATTCCCGCTTATTTCTCCCTCGCGCTCTCTTCAATACCATTCTCTTTAGGCCTCTTGGCCATTCTACCCAATGCTGCAGGGCGCCAACCACATATACAGTCCACTATGAGCGGTTGAGCACGGCGTCCGCAACATTTTGGTCCTCCGGGCCGGATCGGCCCAGCTTCAAGTGAGAGGAAGCACTCTGAAAGAAGAAGACGTCCAGTGGATCGTTGCACTGCATAAAAAACTGTCAACAGCTTCTTGAGCTTGTGTTGAGTTGCTGGTTTGGGAGCTGAAGACAGTGGGCGAGATGGAGGCTCCGGGGGAGATGATGCGGCGAGTTCTGCCGGCAACGGGAAGACGGTGCCACAAGATGCCGACGCTGCTGAAAGGACAGGGAGAGAGGTGGCCAGCGAATTGAAATCCCTGAAGCTGCATCGTGGACGTAAGGCTGCTACATTTACGCGCGCGTGCAATACGGCAGAGACACAAATATCTCAAGAGGCAGACGGCGACGAGCTGAGGAAGCGTCTGGAGTATCTTAACGTGGCACTGGACGGCTTTATGGAAGCCAATGACGCATATGTTGACAAGCTGGATGACGTGGATGAATTGAAGGAAGCAGAAGAATATGCCTCCAGACTAACAGCTCGTCACTCTGGCATGGTAACCAAGATTAGACATGCGACTATTCAGCAGCCGGCATGGGGCACTGGGTCACATCCGGGAGAAAGGCGGCAG
This sequence comes from Ashinkailepas kermadecensis, assembly GCA_034440615.1. NCBI lineage: Eukaryota > Metazoa > Arthropoda > Thecostraca > Neolepadidae > Ashinkailepas > Ashinkailepas kermadecensis. The sequence continues at coordinate 243,572 of JAOTOM010004477.1, forward strand.
TCACCCACTGCACGCCGTGAGGAAAGCAAGACGAGTGCGTCTCGCGTCTCGCAACGTTCGAGGGCCTCGGTGGCCTCGAAGGAAGCAGAGATCGCGGCAGAACTAAAGGCTCTCGAGGTTAAGCACCTGAAAGCAAAACAGAAAAGGGAAAGAGAGGTCAGAGATGAGCTAGAAAAGCAAGAAAAGCAGGAAGAGGCTCAGGAAGAAGCGCGTAAGGAGCAGGAAGGAGCGCGCAAGAAGCAGAAAGAGCAGCAGAAGAGACGAGAGGAACTTCTAGAGGTGAAAAACATCGAAGAAGAACTAGAGCACGCCCATCTGAAAGCGCGTTTGTGTAGGGCAGCGGAAACGGACTTCGAGTGGGACCGAAGGAATGACTTCGAGGAGGAAGCCATTAAAGAAGCCATGGCTGCCACTCTGATCCACGAGGAACGACCGATCAAGGAACGTGAGCAGCCGCGGGACGTTGGTGAGCCGTGTCACCAAGTGCGCCCGCTGGACGTCATTCCTGTCGTATCTAACGAGGCCGAGCCACTGCAGCAGGTCAGGTATGATCCGGCCAGCTGGGTGAAGGGATTATGCCCGGAGCGCACTGACGGATATCAAGGACCATCGGCATTTGTGAAGAGCATACCGCGCCTGAGCCTACCCACGTTCAGAGGAAGAGCGCAAGAGTGGCCGCGCTGGATCGGCTTGTTCAAGGCCCTCGTGCACGATCAGCCATCGCTGACGGACTCCGAGCGGATGGCCCATCTGCAAAACGCGGTGGATGGGCCGGCCGCTCAGGCAATCGACGGCATGCTCTTCAATGGTGGCCTTTACCAGGAAGCCTTGAGGACATTACAAGAGCGGTTCGGGCGAGATGAGGACATCATTCAGGCGCACTTGAGGAGCGTCTTCACCACGACTCCACCTGCACTCACTGATCTGCCGTCCATGGAGAAATTCTACGCTGTCGTTCACAACACAGTGACGGTACTGCGCAACTTGGGCTATGCGAGTGACCTTTCCAGCAGCGAGAATTTGCGAAGAGTGGTGGAGAAGCTGCCGAACGAGCTGTCTCGCGAATGGGGTCGTGAAGTCTTCCGCTTACGGCCCGAGCGGCCTTCGCTGGAGACGCTCAGTGAATGGCTCAGGGTTCAGGTGAGCATTCTCAGCTTCTCCGCTGTCCAAACGGAAGCGTCGGACCGGAAACGGGCAGCTCACACGCCCAGGGATGGTGCGGCGCGAAAGTCGGCACTCGTAACTGTTGCGACGTACGCAGCTGAAGAAGCTGAAACAAGAACGCCACCCGTTTGTGTGGTTTGCAAGGACAAACACAAAATGGCTGACTGTCCGACGTTCAAGTCCAAAACACTGGACGCAAGGAGGGAAACAGTGTACGCCGAGGGCCTTTGCTTTTCATGTCTCAGGAAGGGTCACTGGAGCAGAAGATGCAAGTCAGCCCGGCGGTGCGGGATAGAAGGCTGCAAGTTCACTCACCACCCACTGCTCCACGGAGGCCCCAGGCAGCCCAAAGCCAACCAGCACGAGCTACAAAGAGAAGAGTCAGGACATGAACCATTCATAGCAGCCTCTCTTAGCAACGAGACGGATACTCTTCTACAGATCGTCCAAGTCCGTGTCCATGGAGACAACGGATCAAAGGACGTGCTGGCTCTCCTGGACGCCGGGGCGCAGACGTCGCTGTGCAGCGAAGATGTCCTGCAGGAGCTGGGAGTCACTGGTCAGCGTCGCCAGCTCTGCATACAGAATGTAGAAGGTAGCGGCGCACAGCGATCATCTGAGCGGGTTCACCTGACGATCAGCGCCCTCGGTGCTGACGCGAGGAAGGGGCACATCAATGTTCCCGAAGCTTGGTCGGTGCCATCACTGAATGTGAATACCACCAAAGTGACGAAGAGCCAGCTCCAGGGATGTAAGCATCTCTGCGGTCTCGATCTCCCGCAGTACAGCGGCGGTCAAGTAAAGCTGCTGCTCGGGGCGAACGTCATCGAAGGGGTGCTTCAGAAGGAGGTGCGTGTGGGTCGCCCGAACCAGCCGGTTGCCGTGAGGACCGACTTTGGCTGGACTCTGACCGGATCATTGTCGGCTCTGGTGCCCAGCAGCATGCGTCACGTCATGTTCGTGCGACGACAACAGCCAGAGGAAGATGAAGATTTGTCAGCCATTGTCAACGAGTGGTGGTCCACGGAGGCCTTCGGGACGAAGTACCGGGAACCGACACCACGATCGACAGACGACAACAGGGCGCTGACCCTACTCGACAAGAACACTGAGAAGATCGAAGGACGTTACACGACGGGCCTGCTGTGGAAAGAAGACAACCCAACCTTTCCGAACAACAAACCTCAGGCCATTCAGCGGCTGCAAGCCACTGAAAGAAAGCTCAGAAAACAACCGGATGTAGCTGAGAAATACCAAGCCACGATCGAAGCATACGTCACTGACGGTCACGCCCGGAAGCTGACACCTCAAGAAGCAGAAGCCCCGAACGACCGCCGTTGGCTCCTGCCACATCATGCCGTCACAAGCCCTAACAAACCGGACAAGGTCCGGGTCGTCTTCGACGCCGCTGCAGTGTACCGAGGGGTCTCCCTCAACGAGAAGCTGCTGACTGGTCCAGACCTGCTGCAGAGCCTGCCCGGTGTCCTTTTGCGCTTCCGGGAAGGCCCCGTCGCTGTTGCTGCGGACATCAAGCAGATGTACCATCAAATCAGGATTACTGAAGAAGACCAGCCAGCCATCAGCTTTCTGTGGAGAGATATGGATAGTGGCAGGCGTCCAGACGTGTACCAGATGCAGGTCACCATCTTCGGCGCCCGGTCATCGCCAGCCATCGCCAATTACGTCCTCAGGAGAACATTGCAGGAGCATTGGCGAAAGGACGCGGTGACAGGCTATAGGGAACCCGAACAGGTTCAAAGGAGTTTTTATATGGATGATTTTCTGCAGTCGGAAATAGATGAAGCCTCCGCAAAGGAGCTGAAGCAAGAAGCCACCAGATCTCTCGCGGAAGGAGGATTCCAACTGACCAAGTGGCGGAGCAACAAGAGTGAAGCGCTAAAGGGGACACTGACCAGTGACAGGGCGAACCCGGACAATGCTCTGTGCTTGGGCGCGTCGCCAGCTGCTGGAGAGAAAGCGCTCGGGGTCGTCTGGGACGAAAGCGAAGACACACTTGGGTTCCGCTTGCGCCAAGCAAATGAGCCGCTGACAAAACGTGGAGTCCTAAGTCGAGCAGCCTCTGTTTTTGATCCGCTAGGAATAGCAGCTCCATTCACCGTGCAGGCCAGAGTCATGATGCAGCGCTTGTGGTCCAGACAGCTGACTTGGGACGAACCGCTGCCGGAACCAGAACTGACATTATGGCTGGACTGGCTGAGCGAGTCGAACAACCTTACGCACGTCAGCGTTCCACGGTGTGTGGTGCCAGGAGTGGGTATCAAGTCTAGGCAGCTGCATGTATTTTGCGATGCATCTGAGGCTGCCTTTGGAGCTGTGGTGTATATGAGATCAACGACTCACGACGACCACCATCACTGCAGGTTCCTCATCTCCAAGAATCGGGTGGCTCCTCTGAAGCAGCTGTCGATAGTTCGACTTGAGCTGCAAGCTGCCCTACTGGGGCGCGTCTCGCGGATGCAACAATGAGGGAACTGGAGAAGAAGCCCGTCACGATGTTCTACTGGTCGGACAGCTACGTAGTACTACAGTACCTAGCCAACGAGTCTCGCAGATTCAATGCTTTCGTAGCCAACCGTGTAGCGGAAGTGAAGGAACTGACTGTCGGCGGCCAATGGCGGCATGTTCCAGGGAAGTTAAATCCAGCCGACGACTGCTCACGAGGTCTGGCCGCCTCTGAACTCACGTGTCAAAATAGATGGCTGAGCGGCCCGCCGTTCCTCTGCCGCAACCAGGAGGACTGGCCGGCACAGGTAACGGCTCCGCCACTGACGTGTGACCTGGAAGGGGTAAAACCAAATATCCTGACCAGCTCGCTAAGCAGCGCTAACCAGCTCGCCCCCGACCCCGGGAAATTCTCATCATGGTTGAGGTATCGCCGCGTGGTGGCCTGGGTGAGACGTTTTGCTCACAACGTCGCGGCTCTCTCACCAAGGGGGGGCATCGCGCCTCAGCGGCCTGCTAACGTCCAACGAGTTGAAGGAGGCTGAAGTTTGGATCGTGAAGCAGACGCAGGCCAGCAGGTACCCGGAGGAAACGCGTAGTCTCACTCTAAAGCGAGACCTATCGACAAGGAGTGGCCTGCTATCGCTATCGCCATACATGGACGACCAGGGCCTGCTGAGAGTCGGCGGAAGGATCGGGAACGCGCCATTACCAGAAGATGCCCGACACCCAGTCATACTTCCTCACCGTGGAGAGGTCACGCGCCTGATTATAATGCAGCAGCATGCCAAATGCGGACATGCCGGCGTGGAGTACACGCTCAACGAGGTACGTCAGAAGTACTGGGTAGTGAAGGGCAGGACAACCGTGAAACAGCTGCTGCAGGGCTGCCCTCTCTGTCGACGGCTCCGAGCACTCCCGAGGCCGCCAAAAATGGCCAGCCTGCCGACGGAAAGGTTTGATACCAGGCGGCCCTTCAGCAGCACGGGCATTGACATATTTGGACCACTGCACGTCAAACGATTCAGAAAGACGGAGAAGAGGTACGGGCTGCTGGCCACATGTATGGCAACGAGGGCAATCCACTTGGAGGTAGTCCACAGTCTGGATACCGACAGCTGCATAATGGCGCTAAGGCGGTTCTTCGCTCGTCGGGGAAGGGCATCGGTCATTTTTTCGGACAATGGCACCAACTTCGTGGGGAGCTGTCGCGAGCTGAGAGCCGAGCTACAAGCCATGGAGAAGGAGATCGCAGAGAAGCTCGGCGCCTTTGAGATTGACTGGCACTTCAACCCTCCCGCCGCCAGCCACATGGGCGGAGTGTGGGAGAGAATGATCCGATCTGTAAAAAACTCCCTACGGGTCGTAGTGGGTCGGCAGACACTGACAGACGAAGTGTTACTGACGGTGTTCGCGGAAGTTGAACATATGACCAACGGCAGACCTCTGACCCACGTCAGCTCGGAGCCCACGGACCCAGAAGCCCTAACCCCAAACCACTTCCTTCTGGGCCACGCCTCTCCGCACCTTGCCCCAGGACTTGTGAGAGACAAAGATCTCTGCAGCCGACGCCGGTGGAAACAAGCGCAGGCTGTCACGGAACACGTCTGGAAAAGGTGGACAAGGGAGTACGTTCCGACTCTCATTCAGCGCAGCAAGTGGCGCCAGGAAAAGAGAAGCCTGCGAGCTGGGGACCTAGTGTTGATGGCCGAATCCAACCTGTCCCGGGGATCGTGGCCGCTGGCGCGCATCACTCGCGTGTTTCCGGCCGCGGACGGCAGAGTGCGTTCGGCCGAGCTGCGCACAGCTGGTGGGAAGCTGTTCACGCGGCCGGCTACCAAGATATGCTTTCTGGAGGAGGATTGCAATTAAGTCAAACGCGATTCACCAGCCTCCAAGCGATAGACCGCAGTACCCACTGCCTGTGTCGAAGCCGGCATCAAAACTACGTGAATGGTCAACGGATGGTAAATGTATTGGAAGCACCGAAATACAGGCAGCGAGGCAAGACACGTTCAAAACAGCGTCTCAAGCAGCTGGCGAGCAGTACGGCGGACATGGGGGCCGGTCTGACCGACTGCGGTCGCCTGCAGGTGGGCCCGCAGACTTGGCGGCTTCAATAGCTCAATGCGCAGCTTCGAGTTGGCGGAGGCCTCAGCAGCTGCCATCTCGGCCGACTGCGCGCTGAGCGCCACGGCGTTCAGTGTGCGCCGCTCGGCGTGCCGGCTTAGCAGCATGGAGGCCAGCTGCTGCCGCAATGACGCTGCCTCCTGCTGCGCCAGTACCGCCGCCTCGCCCGCTCTGGCAGCCGCCTCCTGTGCTCGGGCTTCGGCCTGACGCGCCTGGGCGGCCGCATGCTCCATAGCAGCTGCCGTCTGCCTCGCCGCCGCGCAACCTTCTTGAAGGCGACGTCTGGAGGCGGCGGCGTCGACAGCCGCCTCTTCCAGCTGTCTTGTGATGGTTTCCATCGCCTCCAGCCGCGTCTGCAGGGCAGCCTCGCGGCCGGCAGCGGCGCCCAATTCAACGCGGACACGCCGCTCGTCAGCCGCGGTGAGCGGGGTGCGCAGCTGTGCGGGTGCGGACAGCGTGGCGCGGGCTAGCTGGGCAGCACCGCCCTCGCTGGCCGCCCACAGCTGATAGGCCTCCCGGTAGTTGAGAAGCCAGTCGGCGGAAATATTGATCAGACTGCAAGGAGTGGACATAAGTTAATTAACGACCATCCGTGTTGTGCGCGTATCAATGGACATGAACCAAATGCGAATGGCGCATCCGCGCCGATCAGATTGTATGCGTAACCGGCCGCATTAAATGGAAGCAGTCGGTACTCACCGAGATAGGTGTGGACAACCGTGCTGGCGATCTGGGTGATGTTGCTGCTGTAGGCGGCGCACGGCACGGGTGACGGAGCGGCGAAATTCCGGGCCGTTCTCGTCAAGCCGGACCCCGAGAATTTGCTCCGGCACACAAAGGAGTCGGCCGGACTCGTCGCATAAGCCGAGCCAGGAAAACTCCGGTTCGGCAGCCCCGTCTTCACCAAGGGGAACACAGTATGCAGCGCACATGGTATCGTCCTGAGATCTCGTGACTTACTGATTGGGTGTCCGGCTGTCAGCTCGAACGCTTCCCGACCCCTCATTTCGCGCGGCCGGCACCACCCGTCGTTCATATGTACTCCGGCCGGGTGAGGGGAGGAAAACGTGCCTCCGCCTCCCTGTGTGCGTGTGTTGGCTTTGTCCGTCCTCGACGTTGGGCGAATCAGGTGCTGGAATGTGTCATAGAGTTACGAATGACGGGCGGTAATGAGAATGTGATTGCCGTCCCGCGTGAGGGGAGGCAACGTGCCTTCACCTCCTTGTGTGCGTGTGGTGGCTTTGTCCGCCCTCGACGTTGGGCCGATTCAGGTGCTGGAATGTGTGCTATCGGGTTAGGAACAGCCATCCGACCAGCGGTAATGAGAATTTGATGGCCGTTCCGCACCCAGCCCAGAGTGAGCGATTATGTCACTGCGGAGTAGTTCTGTCGGCCGCTGTGTGTGTGTTCGTCGTGTGCAGTCGAACACAGGGGGGAGTGATGTTGCCGACAGACACTGCATGTCGCGCGGTGGTCTGCCGTTGGCGGGCAGCCGCGACGTCCGGCTAGACACCGCATGTCTAGCGAGACGTGTTTTGTTCGACCGGTGGGGCGTCCTCGTCGCGTCGCCCATATTTGCCCTGCGTATTTGCGGAACGCCGGCCGCGGCGCAGGTGCGAGGTGTTTTTGCGACTCGTGACCCCGTTCTCTCTTTGTCTGAGCTGGCCCTTTCCTTCGTATATAAGCGGCGCGTCTACACCCTCTCGCTCTCTTCTTCTGTCGTCTTAGTCAGGTGCACTGCTACCTCTGCCGTCTCGCCGTCGCCAATACAGAAATGAGTACTTTGAGCGAGTGGTGAAGTGATAAGTGGAACAGTGAGGGATCAGTGAAGTGAATTGAGGAACCACACGCAGCACTGCTCGTCACGGCTGGGGCACCGTGCCTGACTTTGGTTTTCTTGCTTTCTTTCCACGTTTTTCGTACTCCTTCCTTTCCTAATGCCACTGCTCTCTTGAATTTGAGGGTTCCTTCACTCTTGAATTGGAGTGCTCTTATCTAGGTCCTAGCTCTCTTGAATTGGAGGGTTCCTTCACTCTTGAATTGGAGTGCTCTTATCTAGGTCCTAGCTCTCTTGAATTGGAGGGTTCCTTCACTCTTGAATTGGAGTGTTCTTGATTTGGCCACTGCTCTCTTGAATTGGAGAGTTCCTTTGTCTCCCTTGAATTGGGGAGCTCTAACCTAGAACCTCTATTACGTCCATCTTTATTTAGGTTACGTCGATTATTTCTTTATATTCTCCCATCACACATCTTTCCGACCTCTCACATTGCAATTATTTGTTCCTTTTTCTATTGTTATTCCAATAAATTCCTTTCACATGGTATTCCCGCTTATTTCTCCCTCGCGCTCTCTTCTATACCATTCTCTTTAGGCCTCTTGGCCATTCTACCTCAATGCTGCAGGGCGCCAACCACATATACAGTCCACTATGAGCGGTTGAGCACGGCGTCCGCAACAGCTGGGACTGCTCTTTCGTGCAAAATGATTCAACAAAATATATGTAAGGTGCTCGTTAGGGTGGCGGAAAAGGGTATGATCGTTCCTTTTTGGAAAATGCATTCGCGAACTGCACTATCAATAGACGTCTAGTATTCTTGTTATACAACACATGGAATAAACTGAGGTTAAATGGTGAGGACAGCAGCTTTCCCGAGAAAGGTACGGACAGGTTCCCTACAACTTCTCTCTACTACAACTTCATCACATTCGCAAAGGAGAGAGAAGTTTATGAGAACGATTAGTGGGTATGCACAATACAACATAACTGTTTTAGAACTGCACAAAGGCTATGGGCATCGGTGAGATTTGGTGGCCACAGGTGGTGTTTCGGCACCACCTAAGAATGGATGAGCACCACCTAGCTTTGAAAAGTTCAACACTTGCGCCTGTGGTGATGTGTGGAAAAGCACCACCGAAAAACCACAAGGCCATGCAACAGCATCACCTGAAATTATCAGAAGACCTTGGAAACCTCCAATCCGTGGCTACGGGAGAGGGCATGCCGTGCATCCAACCATCGACTTCTAACGCCAATTCATCCGGATCCCGAGAGAAAGAATTTACCTAGAAATCCAAACGATTGCCATATTTGCACGTACCCTGACTCGGGATGGCCAACGGTGATGCACAACTCGTGTCCACAACTCGTGTCCACAACTCGTGTCCACAACTCGTGTCCACAACTCGTGTCCACAACTCGTGTCCACAACTCGTGTCCACAACTCGTGTACTCAAACAGTGCGCTGGCGTAATCACTCCTGTGGAAATACTTTGATGCACGCAAGGCAAAACATTTATATCAACTGTCACAACAGAAGGACCTCTTCCCAACCAATGGCACAAATGGCACTCAATGGATCTGGCAATCTGTCATCGTAAGACCAGTCTACTCCCACCCCCACCCCCGTACCCGGAACACGTCCGTCCACAACCTCATCTGTTTCTCTTCCGCTCATCTCTGCCCAGTTTATCTCGCGCTAGACAGGACTCATTATTCACATTGCGCAACCACGGCGCATCGCTCAGCACTGTGTTTCTTCTGCACCGGAGGTGCCTTGCTCTAAAAGCGCGCGCAACAAAGGCGATGTGTGACGTGAAGGCGGCTATCGCGATTTACTGGTGCTGAGGGACAGGGTGCACGCGGCAGGCAGAAGGGTTACTTGCACATAAAATGAAGGTAGGTGATTGTAATCACTTCGCACGAGTCCTGTCGCTACAAACAAGTTCATGCTTCTGCATTGCAACTGCGCTATCCAGCGTACAACCAGAGGTGGTGGTTGGAGCAGTTAATGGGCTCACAGGCCAATCTGCTCGACTCTCTGCAAATGACGGAAACGCCTGACTTGCCAAACCCTCCCCCTCCCCCTCCCCCTCCTCTCCTGCTGCCTCGTGTGCAGGTACTAAGCGAAGGCGTGCAGTAGTCAGCCGCTGAAGCAGCTGTCTCTCGAATGGGCCTTCAGCGCAATCTGCAAGATAGATATGCTGCCCTGCAAAAACCTTGCAGGCTATTGGCTGGTCAAAAGGTGAATCCTTAGCTTACGTACATGACAGAGAAAAATTACCCTCGTTGCCACTAACGGCACAACATCCTGGTTTGCTCCACGCAGTGGAGGATAATTTTAAACCTTCGCAATGCAGTAACATCTTTCTCCAAGCACGATGGAGAAATAGTGTAAACAGCATGATGTCGCAACATTCATGAATGGTGAGAGGTACTTGAAAAGGCGAATCACATCTCTTTTCGTTTACACTACATTTGTTTTTTGCACTTATATGGTGACCTTTGCCTACGCGCGTATGTTTCACTTTCTGACTGTATCTTGCATGATTTGCTCATGAACAAGTGCACAATGTACATCTAAAAGCCGCATTGGGACCGAGATCGTGTGACCTGGCCTTCACCCACCGTCATTCCGGTATCGTAAGTGACTGGAATTCAATATGTTGATCCCATGGGAATTGTGTATTCATCAATTTGCAAAATATATGCCAACATGTTCGAAACGATGTCCAGAATTGTCCAGGAGTTACCTCATAATATATCAGAGTGTGGGAGTGTGGGGGCTTAGACGCAAACAGGACTTGGTTGCACAGGGGGGGCGGTGCAATCCACGGTTGAATCCCGTTTTTCGGATGAACTCCACAAGGCTAAGCTAAGATTATGTCCCTTAGGAGGTGGGGTGAGCGGTGGGGAGGGTGGCTGTGTATCTACGCCACAGTGCATCACCGACGCTCCACAAGATCCCTAGACATACTTTCGCGAATCAGCAAGTCAAAAATAGCCACTTATTTTGGGATAAATTGGGTAGTTGAACGTTCTGATTTGTATCGTTTTAATCCAACTACCTCAGCTGTCGCTGGACACGTGCGAATATAAGGGATTATACACACACAAATATAAGGGAAAAATATAAGGGATTATACACACACAAATGTTCCCTCCGGAAACTGAAGCACGTTCTGGAACTGATACAATGTCAGGTAGATCACCCAACAGCAGTCACAACTGTAAGCCTCGCCGTATCTCAGCCACGTACACAAGAGTACGTACAAACGTGAAAAAAATGTACAAAAGTGCAGTCATCAGTGCTACAGTGCTATGGGAAACGAAACATACAGTCCTCCCACATATCATATTTGTTATTATTGAATACCAGTTTCGACAGAAACACAGTATCGGTACTTAGGTACTCAGGTACTCAGATACTCAGGTACTCGGGTACTCGAGTAATCGGGTACTCAGGTACTCAGGTACTCGAGTAATCGGGTAGTCAGGTACTCAGGTACTCGGGTACGCAGGTATTCTTGTACCTGATATACTCGAGTACACTACTAAGATACTCAGGTACCTAGATACTCAGGTACTCAGGTACTCAGGTACTCAGGTACTCAGGTACTCAGGTACTCAGGTACTCCGGCACGCGGGTACGCAGGTACTCGGGTACTCGGGTACTCGGGTACTCGGGTACTCGGGTACTCGGGTACTCGGGTACTCGGGTACTCGGGTACTCGGGTACGCAGGTACTCAGGTACTCAGATACTCAGGTATACACATATTCAGGTACTCAGGTACTCAGATACTCAGATACTCAGGTACTCAGGTACTGACGTACTCAGATGCTCAGGTACTCAGGTGCCCAGTTACTCAGGTACTCAGGTGCTGAGGTATTCCGATACTCAGGTACTCAGCAGACGCGGCCTGCCACCAAAAGATAGGTCAATCCTCCGGGAAAGAATACCAAATTTAATCGTAATCACCGAAATAAAATCATCCCAAGTCCATGAAACAGCTGAAACAGTAGGTGAATAAAACAAGACATGAGAGATCTGTTCAAAGCACCACACTGGAACATCATGTCGGGTACATCAGTGGGGAACATCATGTCGGGGTGCATCAGTGGGGTACATCAGTGGGGAACATCATGTCGGGGTACATCAGTCGGGGTACATCATGTCTCGGTGTACATCAGTACCTGGACAGAGCTGCAGACACCATGCGAATGTCTTCGGTCGTGGTACCGGTACCTGAGTCAGGCAACATCCTGCTCGATCACTCACACAGCAGTCAGCAGAGCTTCTCATGTCCACATCCGGAACACGCTAGTGCACCCGATGCACGCCGCTGCCAAGCTCAAGCAACCAAGCAGCCATGCCAGCAATTGCATTCGAAACCAGAGGGAAAATACGACATCCTTTGCATACCAGCATCATGGAAGAGGGAGCGCTGGCGATAGTTCATATATGACCTGCATTTACTGTCGATATAAGACATCTGACCTACACTTACCACCGACACCCCGCATCTGACATACAGTTACCACCGACACCCCGCATCTGACATACAGTTACCACCGACACCCCGCATCTGACCTACAGTTACCACCGACACCCCGCATCTGACCTACACTTACCACCGACACTCCGCATCTGACATACACTTACCACCGACACCCCGCATCTGACATGCAGTTACCACCGGTACGCCACATCGTCGGTGCCGACCACCTGCGTCGGCTCCGACGCTCTGGAGTCCGCCGCGTCGGTCAGCAGTTGATCGTCGGTGTCGACGTCGGGCGGACGGGAGCGTCGCTGCCGACGCGGCCATGCGACTCGAGCGGCACCGGCAGGTGTCCGGCGACTGACGGCTCAGGTGAGGCGACGTCATCTCTGCTGGGTTACGTGCGGCGGTGACGTCATGGCCGCTGGGTTACGTTCAGCGGTGACGTCATGGCCGCTGGGTTCTGGTGACGTCATGCTTCGTGTGCAATGTATGCCGGTATTGCATGCCAATGTGTCAGCTGCTTGGACGGCGCTGTAGAAGGGAATTGCCGTTGTTTCAGTAGATACCGGCTACTGCAGATATGTATCTGCCCATTCGCCTGTTCCTGATTGTGGTGTCTTCATTCACCGGATTTGAATGAGCATGATAAACCTGAAACCCTCAAACGACTCGAGGAAACGAAGGCATCGTAAAACGATTCATGTATTTCCAACTTCACGGTGTGTTCATATGCATGTATGTGCTTGGAGAATGAACGCAACAGTACTTGCTCATTTTGAGTGCGGGGTGTTGGACCAGTTCCAAGGACCTGAGCGTGGGCCCAATGCGTGGTCAACTTTCTCTTAAATATGTGTTGCGAAGTCCCCGTTGATGCTGCCCCTGATCTGGCCCAGGGACAAATCCCTACGACAATGGCGATTCGTGTCACATAGCACAAAAATGTTAGTCCTAATATGCTTACTTTTGTACTTGTTTACGTGTGCAAGCGCCTATATATATATATATATATATATATATATATATATATATATATATATATATATATATATATATATATATATATATATATATAAATATATATATATATATGTTTATGTACTATATATATATATATATATATATATATATATATATATATATATATATATATATATATATATATATGTGTGTGTGTGTTTGTGTGTGTGTGTGTGTGTGTGGACATGAGGATGTCGTTTGTGGATCTGTGCAAATAGTGTACATAACTACTGCGGTGCGTGGCAAACCATTTTCGGTTGACATGGCCCATCTCCCACACCCCAACGCATTGCAGCCGTTGAGTGTGGTGCAATATTTCGTCATGCACTGCACGGATAGCTGTGCACTTCAAGGTCAAGACCAGCATCGACGAATGGTGCGTGCTTTGTGACACCAGATGGACGGGACTTTTCGTTTCGCACGACGTCCAGCTATGGATCTACTAGCCTGTGTAACACACGCAAGGCCAATCAGGCCGCTGCTAAGAATTTGACGGACGGTGTGTGTGTGTGTGTGTGTGTGTGTGTGTGTGTGTGTGTGTGTGTGTGTATACATAGCGGATTATAATTTCGGCGTTATCAAGTGTTATTGAATGAGCTGTTCTTCAGCCACCCCGACCCACCTTTGCCCACCTAGGACCACCACCCCACCTCCGCCCACCTAGGACCCCCATCCCACTCCCGCCCACCTTGAACGCCCGCTCCACCCCCGTCTACCTTGGACCCCACCCCACCTCCGCCCACCTAGGGCCACACCCCACCTCTGCCCACCTTGGACGCCCGCTCCACCTCCGCCCACCTGGCACACACGTCGGGCGAACGAAATAAGTCCGTGTATTGCGCGGGTGGCTGTTGGTGCAAGAAGTGATAGGTGGCTATTGGTTCAAGAAGTGATAGGTGGCTATTGGTGCAAGAAGGCGTAGGTGGCTATTGGTGCAAGAAGTGATAGGTGGCTGTTGGTGCAAGACGGCGTACGTGGATATTGGTGCAAGAAGGCGTACGTGGATATTGGTGCAAGAAGGCGTACGTGGCTATTGGTGCAAGAAGTGATAGGTGGCTGTTGGTGCAAGACGGCGTACGTGGATATTGGTGCAAGAAGGCGTACGTGGATATTGGTGCAAGAAGGCGTACGTGGCTATTGGTGCAAGAAGTGACATGCGCATGCCGGAATTTCAAGCGAACGTTAAAATGCTGGCTGCGTAGCCCACGTGTGGTAAATGAGCTATTTAGTATGTCCCAAAGTCGCTGTGTTATAGCAGGCGCTTAAATCGCTCATCCTCGTTTGTAAGAATTGCGCGATGGAAATATAATGTTCAGCTGCATATTACTGTGTGTACTGCAGTTGCAGTAGCAGCTAGATGCGATGTTTCGGCCCTGACAGCAACACTATGGAACAAAAACGGTTCATTTTGCTCATTTGGGTGGCTAAAGCTCACGGTGACAATAATTCAAGACATGTATGCCTTCACTTCTGCTGTCGACGAAAGGGAATGATCAGCAGGTGTTGGCCGGCTGATTTACTTTGACTGCTGGCGGCAGCCTAATCATCTGTTGTATTTGGTGGTGGCATGAATGAGCTCCTCGTTTTTTCCGCACTAAAGATGAAACCTGCCAGTTTTAGTGTAGTATGAATCATGGCTGGAGATCCCGGGTGGGTCGGGGTCCGGATCCCCTGGTTTGGTGCCCTGCTAATGTTGAGTTGTAATTTGCCATATTCAATTTGAAAACATGTCCTGAAAATAATGGACCTGGATCGCACTGGCTGGGTGAGAGATCTCGAGAGATGTTGCAAATATCTGAGATAGTCCGTATACAGACAAAGCGTTCGACTTTCGTGCTGACCGGTACAGACACACATCAGATTTCCACCTAGTTTGAAGACTTTTCGTGTTTAAATTCCTCACCCCAGATGCCAATGTCTGGTGACCATGTCAGGCAGACTTATTGGGAACGCTGGTTTGGCTCCATCACACTTAGACGAAGACTCGGCAACACGGATCTATGGCAACTAGTACAGATCGCAGATGTACCGCAATGCCAAACGTACCGCAATGCCAGATGTACCGCAATGCCAAACGTTCCATACGTGCTGGGAACAGCCCCTCGAACTGTGGGAATCAACGCCCGATGACATTGCGATAAAAGGGCCCCACCACTTTGAGCGACTCACCTGCTGCTTTGATGGTTGGATGGTTGCACGGATGGTCAATGGTTCTCCTGGTGGAACGATTTAGGAGAGGAATGGAGTTCTCAACCACTATGCTTGTTCAACACTCTACTAAGAATGGCATTACCTTGCCGGAGGGAATATCGTGTCTGTACAGAGACTATCGAACTTTTTGTTTGTCATTTATCACGGCTATTTCGCTTTGACCGATCTTGAGGAACAATTAAATTCCCATGGATGCTCCCACGGCTACCCGATAGCCTGCGGCAGGTGTCCGATAGCCTGCGGCAGGTGTCCGATAGCCTGCGACAGGTGTCCGATAGCCTGCGGCAGGTGTCAGATAGCCTGTGGCATGTGTCCGATAGCCTGCGGCGGGTATCCGATAGCCTGCGGCGGGTGTCCGATAGCCTGCGGCGGGTGTCCGATAGCCTGCGACAGGTGTCCGATAGTCTGCGGCATGTGTCCGATAGCCTGCCGTAGGTGTCCGATAGCCTGCGGCGGGTGTCCGATAGCCTGCGGCAGGTGTCCGATAGCCTGCGGCAGGTGTCCGATAGCCTGCGGCAGGTGTCCGATAGCCTGCGACAGGTGTCCGATAGCCTACGGCAGGTGTCCGATAGCCTACGGCAGGTGTCCGATAGCCTGCGGCAGGTGTCCGATAGCCTGCGGCAGGTGTCCGATAGCCTGCGGCAGGTGGGTGTTGGAGGTATCTGCTGACCGGCCGGTCGGCAGGGCGGCGGGGCGGGAGCGCACCCTTCGATCTGGAAACTCTGCCACCGTTGCGCGATATTTTCTGGGCTGCCACCGTTGCGCGATATTTTCTGGGCTATTTTCTGGGCTATTTTCTGGGCTATTTTCTGGGCTGCAGATCGTTTGCTGCTATGGCTGGTTATCATCAGAATTGGCTGCAGGCCGTTTGTTTATCGCTGGTTATTTTCTGGAAGCCACGGCTCGGCAGGCTTCATTAACATCAACCCCATCGGCCCGTTGAAAACGATGATTCCCCGCCGGCAAAGCCGTCCGGGAAATGACGATCGGCTTCCTTTTAGCCTCAGCTGATGCCCATAGATCGATGATGAAGCCACCTGGTGTGGAAACCAAGCAAACTGAATATTTCCTCCCGGTACGTTTTGATTATTCCCGCTTCAGACTGCGCAGATCCGTCGAATTTAGCAGCCATTTCAGCAGCATTTTATGGACAGGATTTGAACATCGTCGCCTTGATGTGGCATATTAGCCACGGGATGGAGACTGACGGCTGGGACCGGCACCCGGATCAACTTCCACGACCAGCCGTCTCGCAGTTGGCGACAGTCCAGCAGGCACTGCAGACTAGCACTGCAACTCGCAGGTTTTCCCCACCAACTCGACGCGAAACGCTGGGACACGTGGAGGGGACGGCCGCGCACACTCGTCCCCTCTCACACTCGTCCCCTCTCACACTCGTCCCCTCTCACACTCGTCCCCTCTCACACTCGTCCCCTCTCGCACTCGTCCCCTCTCACACTCGTCCCCTCTCACACTCGTCCCCTCTCACACTCGTCCCCTCTCACACTCGTCCCCTCTCACACTCGTCCCCTCTCACACTCGTCCCCTCTCACACTCGTCCCCTCTCACACTCGTCCCCTCTCGCACTCGTCCCCTCTCACACTCGTCCCCTCTCACACTCGTCCCCTCTCACACTCGTCCCCTCTCACACTCGTCCCCTCTCGCACTCGTCCCCTCTCACACTCGTCCCCTCTCACACTCGTCCCCTCTCACTGTTTGCCGCCCACTCTCTCCAGGTGCCAATTCATCGTCGTAAACAGTGCCGGTAAGTAGTGCTCGGCGGAAACCCGGAAGCCATCTAATGCATTCTGGCGAGCGCCGATAAAAGGGAGAAGCAGAGAAGGGCTGGAGTGGAGTGCGGATTACAATTGCCCCGTCCGTCCCGGCAGGATGCGGGGACATCCGGGCCGAATGTCAGCACGATCAAATATCTGTCCTCGAAACAAACAGTCTGCTGGTGAAGCGAGTGCGCTCGGCACGCGCTGCACGTAGCAATGTAGCAATGTAGCAATATAGAAATGTGGCGATGTAGCAATGCAGAAATGTGGCAATGCAGCAATGTAGCAATGTAGCAATGCAGCAATATAGCGATATGGTAATTTAGAAATGTAGAAATGGAGCAATGTAACAATGTAGCGATGTAGCAATTCATAAAAGTAGCAATGCAACAATATAGCAATGTGGTAATGTAGCAGCTGCATACACACGGCCACGGAAGGATAATACTCGCCAATAGTAAAGTAAAAGAGCCGTCTGTCAACTCTCGGTCGTGCACGTTACGTTGCTACCAAAACCGGTGCAGAGGGGGAGGGGGGCTGTTGCAACCACAATGGCGTTTCGAAACGGAGAGGGCTACCGCCATGGAACAGAAACTAACGTGTTGGAGAAGGAAATAATGTGGTAATTTACTAATTCAATAGTCGGTTTTCGAACGCAGAATCGCCTGTTTACGGTAATTAAATTAAATACGATCTATAATGAATCAATGCCAATTAATAGCATATCCAAACTAACCGATGATGCATTATAAGCTAATCGAAGACCGACTCTAAATCTACATATATCTGCTCCTATTGGATTCCCAGTAATTCCAACCGGCCATCGATACCTATATCCGATCCGTGGAGCACCTTTGGAAGAGAAATCCACTACTCTCCTTGTACATTGGACACAGAGGCCCCTGTTGCGCCTGATAATGGTGTGTCCACGGCACTGCGAGCTACTCAGGTCACCTCACACCTCACCTCAGGTCACCTCAGGTCACCTCACTTGAGCACTGGCGTGTGTCACGCCGGACGCTGGCCGTGTAACCCTTTAGCCCACTGTGACGCTTGGCCATTCCTGAAACGCTTATTGGCACTCCCGGCGCATGCCCCATCTGGCAAACGGCTGCCACGCGAGCTGATCACACCGCCGGCGGAGGCGAGCGATATTCGGCCGTAGCCGGCCATAACCGGCGATAGCCGACTGATAGCCGACTGATAGCGCAGCGCATCCCGTCCGAGAGGGCTGGTCGCCCATCGCCGGCGCCCAATGGAGGCGGCCGTCTGTTGGCGGTAATCTGTTACCCGAGGATGGGCAGCGTCTGCCGAGCCGAGCGACGAGCGCTGTGCATTTTTAAAGACGCGTCACCGGGTCCAGTCTGGAAAATATGGCCCGAGGGTGCGCTGATTTCCGGCGCTGCGTCGTTGCCGCCGAATGGTGCAGCCCCGGGGCACGATTAACTCGAGTTGTTGCCGCTAGATGGCAGCAGGCACGGATCGGCCCAAAGCGCTCCCCGTGGACGCCAGCTGGCTTTCGCTATGATGAACGGCGCAGTTGGCCCATCTTTTTAATTGATTATAAGGAAGCAGAGGAGGTGGCTGGTAGACAACCGTAGACTATAAATTGAGGTTAATTTAATGCGATGAGATGCGTCTTGTGGATAATGAATGCGCCGTAGTAAGTATGCGGACAGAATCCGAAGGTAGGAGTGGCATCTGTTTCACTAAAGACTTCGTGGTGTTTGTGTAGTCAATTATTATGCATATATATATATATGGTCTTGTCTTGTCTTGTCAGCTGACGGACGGTCTTGCCCCTGAGGAAATCCACCTTCCACCCGCCCACCGCCTTCCAGTGCCCCCTCCCCGAGTGACCTGTCACTGACGAGCACACTGTCTAAAACATATCCAGGCTTCCTGCAATCATAACAGATCTCACCTACACCATATTAAACCATTTCTTACCAAATGACCATCATCACACATACATACACATACAAAAGAGGTGGCCGTTACCCGTTTGCTAGGCCCCACCATCTCCACACACGACTACATCGTTAATCGATCTCAGCCTCCTCCACTTTGCCGCTGGGAGATGTGCGCTATTCCCTTGAACAGTTTCTATTTTTCTGCCCCATACATTATGCACAACGTTGCACCATCTCCGCTTACTTCGCGAATCATCATATTTCGCTGTCGCCACGCACTCTCCTTGGCGATGAGTTCCGGAGCTCCACGAGCACAACTTCCCACTTCACTACATTGCACAAAACTGGAACAAGTCATTTGAAGTCAAACGCCATCATCCTCTCCGCTCTCGCATGGCACACCCACGTGTAGGTCATCTCCCAGTAGGTAGGCAGGGACCAATTCAGGTTGGAAAAAACGGACGGTTTCCCCATACATTGCGCTAGGTTTTTACTCCCGGGTTTTACATGCAGCTTGGTCTTTCTTCCTTCGGGCTTTGCCAAGCTCTAACTTCAACATTCACCTACACGTCCTAGGCTGGGCCCGGACGCCGGCGGTTCGCCCTGGATGCGTGGCCTCTGCTTCGCTTTCAGGCCGTGGGTAGTCAGCGGAGCCTGTCCGGAGGCTGTGATGTTGGCCACCATCCAAATGTTCTACCGAGTGTCATGTATGTCTGTTTGCATGTCCTGTATGTCAAGCATGTCACCCTCCCTCTGCGCCACTTCCCTTGTTTATCGGCGCCTCTCTACTTTCCTCTCTTTCTTTCCCGATACCGGGTGCCACATAAGCCGGTTTAGCCTAACTTGTCATTCACGTAGCCTATCTTCAGCGATTGGGATCTTGTCGCTGCTAAATGTTTGTTAAAAAATGAAAAAGAAAACAAAATAGTAGGTCGTCAGATGGCGTGCATGCAGATGTAGGGGAGTGAAAGGCAACTATTCTCGCTAAGAGATAGCCTTGAGGAAAACTCAGCTTTATAATTTACCGTAAAGCCTTTGCTAAGCGACAAAAACCCCTCCCTAGACGTGCAAATAATAGCCTCAGGTAGTACGTTTGCCACAACAGAATCCCGAAACCCTACTAACATTGGACAGTGTCTGAACAGCGCCGGTGAATGTCCAGATCGCTCCAAAGAAAGTGTACCCCGGTCAATCATCCAACTTGCTTTCAAGCATTGCCTACGTGATTCCGCACCCATCAAGAATTACAGGAAATACGATAAATACTCGTCAACAATATAGCTACAAAATGAGTGACCCCCCCCCAACTGATTCGAATGGAACTACTCAAACGTTCCGACCAAGTACACCACAGACATCAGCAACATGGTGAGCGGATCTGACTTTCCTGCCAAGGAAGCGTGTTTACCACGTACATAAAACACGAAAAGGTTATGGAAGATATAGTTTCAAGAAACTGCGCCCCTTTTCGGTCACAGGATAAGCTGAAACTGCTCGTTAATTACAGAAGTGCCACGGTGACTGATATCTGATCATGTAGAACAGCATGTTGTACGAACAAGCTGCACCGAGAGCCACCAATGTGACATGCGAGTTCACCTGCCCTATCGGCGACGGTGCGTACCACCCCAACTCATCATACACTGGACATACGACACCACCACTAGCACGAGTCTTAATGGTGAAGAACACAAACATACTATAAGAGATCTCAGTAGCTCAGTCGGTAGGGAGCTGGTGAGTCGGCAGGGAGCCCTTGATCGCAAGTTCGTGGGCTCTCCCACTGTTCGAATACGGCTGTATAGTGCGGGACACACAGGTACCTCCCACTGGCCGGGCCCGGCTCTATATACAGGTACCTCCCAGGTACCTGTATGATGTACCTAGAGGTACATACAGGTACCTCCCACTGGCCGGGACCGGCTGTATAGTGAGGGAAGCATAGGTACCTCCCACTTGCCAGGTCCGGCTCTATAGTGCGGGACACATAAGTATCTCCCACTGGCCGAGTCCAGGTGCATAGTGCGGGACACATAGGTACCTCCCACTGGCCGGGCCCGGCTCTATAGTCTGGAACACGTACTTCATGTTCGCGTCTCACGTGAATCACGTTGTATGAGTTGCTGTAGCGCTGTCCCCTGATCGTCTCAGACGACGACATGCCGGTTGAGTGTCAGCATGACCGCCGGTGGAGGTGGACGAATGTTCATTTGCGTTATGCGAGAGGACTCAGCAGGCCTCGACAGTTGTCAGGGAGATTTGCGGGTCCGTCAACCGCGGGGATATTTTTCGGTCAAAAGCCTAGCGATGGATTGCAAGAGGCTTGGGAAATTTCACTTTCATGTCACGCTGCCATTGATCGAGGTTAATTTGTTCGTCCCATGTTTGGCCTCGCAGTTGAGGCTCTGTCTCCCTACTGTGAAGAGTGGTAGGGAAGATTTCACCCAATAGGTGGACACTCGCATTGTTTTGTTATTGTCTGTGCACCACCAATCAAAGTATTCAGTGTTGCATGGCAGCATCAATGCTTTGTTAGTCCTGTTGCAACGTGTTGTTAGCCATGTTGTTATCCCTACGGTCTCCAAACTTGTTTCACTCTTCACTCTCTAATTCGGCAATCTACAGAGAACATGAAGCTCCTGGGGGAGGGGGGAGTGTTCATATTCGTATGATCTCCATTCGTAAGGCGTATTCGCCTTCACCGATGACGGTTCAACAATTCCCGGAGTGCCGTGGATATTCCAGTATTTGTGTGTATGTATGTGAATTGTCGACTTGGTTAACATATGCACATTTCCTGCCAGTGATTTGGAGGAAAGCAAAACTGTAAAGCAAAACTGTAAAGTCACGATGTGAGTCTGAAATATGTCAAAAGCGGAAAAGAGGCCCGAATCGGATTTGAACTCCGAACCGCAAACATGAAGTCCACACATCTGACCACTGCGGGACATGAAGTCCACACGTCTGACCACTGCGGGACATGAAGTCCACACATCTGACCACTGTGGGACATGAAGTCCACACATCTGACCACTGCGGGACATGAAGTCCACACATCTGACCACTGCGGGACATGAAGTCCACACATCTTACCACTGTGGGACATGAAGTCCACACATCTGACCACTGCGGGACATGAAGTCCACACATCTGACCACTGTGGGACATGAAGTCCACACATCTGACCACTGCGGGACATGAAGTCCACACATCTGACCACTGCGGGACATGAAGTCCACACATCTTACCACTGCGGGACATGAAGTCCACACATCTGACCACTGCGGACAGAGGCATTCTAATCCCATCACGAGCAATCAAACTTCACACTGCGAATAGGACCGAGGCGGATTCTGCTCGCTCCCATTATTCTAAAAAATAACTTGATGCCCTCGTGGAAGCGCTAAGGGAACACCCGAGATTCGTTCCTCAGGGAACACCTCAGGAAAGAATAAAGGGGTAGCCGAAAGGCTGTACGTGTTGCCGTTACTTGAGGTTGGGGATCGTCCGAGGTCACGCGGATTGAATCGCATCATGGGCTGCCACACTATCTTGGGAGTGTTGGTGGCTCTAAATGGCGCCAGCGGCTGAGTGGGCTGCCACACTATCTTGGGAGTGTTGGTGGCTCTAAATGGCGTCAGGGGCTGAGTGAGCTGCCACACTATCTTGGGAGTGTTGGTGGCTCTAAACGGCGTCAGCGGCTGAGTGGGCTGCCACACTATCTTGGGAGTGTTGGTGGCTCTAAACGGCGTCAGCGGCTGAGTGAGCTGCCACACTATCTTGGGAGTGTTGGTGGCTCTAAATGGCGTCAGCGGCTGAGTGGGCTGCCACACTATCTTGGGAGTGTTGGTGGCTCTAAATGGCGTCAGCGGCTGAGTGGGCTGCCACACTATCTTGGGAGTGTTGGTGGCTCTAAATGGCGTCAGCGGCTGAGAGGGCTGCCACACTATCTTGGGAGTGTTGGTGGCACTAACTGGCGTCAGCGTCTGAGTGGGCTGCCACACTATCTTGGGAGTGTTGGTGGCTCTAAATGACGTCAGCGGCTGAGTGGGCTGCCACACTATCTTGGGAGTGTTGGTGGCTCTAACTGGCGTCAGCGGCTGAGAAGCAGCCACACTATCTTGGGAGTGTTGGTGGCACCAAACGGCGTCAGCGTCTGAGTGGGCTGCCAAACTATCTTGGGAGTGTTGGTGGCTCTAAATGGCGTCAGCGGCTGAGTGGGCTGCCACACTATCTTGGGAGTGTTGGTGGCTCTAAATGGCGTCAGCGGCTGAGTGGGCTGCCACACTATCTTGGGAGTGTTGGTGGCTCTAACTGGCGTCAGCGGCTGAGAAGCAGCCACACTATCTTGGGAGTGTTGGTGGCACCAAACGGCGTCAGCGTCTGAGTGGGCTGCCAAACTATCTTGGGAGTGTTGGTGGCTCTAAATGACGTCAGCGGCTGAGTGGGCTGCCACACTATCTTGGGAGTGTTGGTGGCTCTAAATGCCGTCAGCGGCTGAGTGGGCTGCCACACTATCTTGGGAGTGTTGGTGGCTCTAAATGACGTCAGCGGCTGAGTGGGCTGCCACACTATCTTGAGAGTGTAGGGTGGCTCTAAATGGCGTCACCGGCTGAGTGGGCTGCCACACTATCTTGGGAGTGTTGGTGGCTCTAAATGGCGTCAGCGGCTGAGTGGGCTGCCACACTATCTTGGGAGTGTATGGTGGCTCTAAATGGCGTCAGCGGCTGAGTGGGCTGCCACACTATCTTGGGAGTGTTGGTGGCTCTAAATGGCGTCAGCGGCTGAGTGGGCTGCCACACTATCTTGGGAGTGTTGGTGGCTCTAAATGGCGTCAGCGGCTGAGTGGGCTGCCACACTATCTTGGGAGTGTTGGTGGCTCTAAATGGCGTCAGCAGCTGAGTGGGCTGCCACACTATCTTGGGAGTGTTGGTGGCTCTAAATGGCGTCAGCAGCTGAGTGGGCTGCCACACTATCTTGGGAGTGTTGGTGGCTCTAAATGGCGTCAGCGGCTGAGTGGGCTGCCACACTATCTTGGGAGTGTTGGTGGCTCTAAACGGCGTCAGCGGCTGAGTGGGCTGCCACACTATCTTGGGAGTGTTGGTGGCTCTAAACGGCGTCAGCGGCTGAGTGGGCTGCCACACTATCTTGGGAGTGTTGGTGGCTCTAAATGGCGTCAGCGGCTGAGTGGGCTGCCACACTATCTTGGGAGTGTTGGTGGCTCTAAATGGCGTCAGCGGCTGAGTGGGCTGCCACACTATCTTGGGAGTGTTGGTGGCTCTAAACGGCGTCAGCGGCTGAGTGGGCTGCCACACTATCTTGGGAGTGTTGGTGGCACCAAACGGCGTCAGCGGCTGAGGAGCTGCCACACTATCTTGGGAGTGTTGGTGGCTCTAAATGACGTCAGCGGCTGAGTGGGCTGCCACACTATCTTGGGAGTGTTGGTGGCTCTAAATGGCGTCAGCGGCTGAGGAGCTGCCACACTATCTTGGGAGTGTTGGTGGCTCTAAACGGCGTCAGCGGCTGAGTGGGCTGCCACACTATCTTGGGAGTGTTGGTGGCTCTAAACGGCGTCAGCGGCTGAGTGGGCTGCCACACTATCTTGGGAGTGTTGGTGGCTCTAAATGGCGTCAGCGGCTGAGAAGCAGCCACACTATCTTGGGAGTGTTGGTGGCTCTAAATGGCGTCAGCGGCTGAGAAGCAGCCACACTATCTTGGGAGTGTTGGTGGCTCTAAACGGCGTCAGCGGCTGAGTGGGCTGCCACACTATCTTGGGAGTGTTGGTGGCTCTAAACGGCGTCAGCGGCTGAGTGGGCTGCCACACTATCTTGGGAGTGTTGGTGGCTCTAAATGGCGTCAGCGGCTGAGTGGGCTGCCACACTATCTTGGGAGTGTTGGTGGCTCTAAACGGCGTCAGCGGCTGAGTGAGCTGCCACACTATCTAATAACCCTCGCTTGCCACCTCACCGGTGTAACTCACCGGTTTCCAGGGAATGGCCGCACAAAATGCTGCCAACTTGTCAAAAATTCAACCAGCGCAGTGGTTTGTCTGCGCTGGTGCGCCAGCTGTTTGTCTTTGTGCGCCAGCTGTTTGTCTTGTGGTTCTGCTTGAGAAAAAGATTTCATTCGACATCTGGAGACGCCGTTAACACATAAGTTCGCGAGACCCTGGCTTGCATCGTGAACACCAACGGCATCAGAAACTGGCCAGGATTTAGGACGGTCTCACTGGATCCAAGTGGAATCGGACAAGTTGTGCGCCAATCGGCTGCAGTCGGGACAGTGGAGTCGGTTTCATTGACAGCAGGCAATTCTGGCGAAAACCTTGACCACATTTGAATTAGCAGGACGGTCCAATCACCGATACATGTTAAGTTTTACAACACGATTTCAGATGTAACACGCAGACTTATCACTCAACAACTCCCACCAAATTTAAGAAAAACTTCCTCTCCCCTCTCTCTCTCTCTCTCTCTCTCTCTCTCTCTCTCTCTCTCTCTCTCTCTCTCTCTCTCTCTCTCTCCCTTATTATATATATATATATATATATATATATATATATATATATATATATATATATATCGAGTTAGCGGTGTGGATTACAGCCCACGGGTATGTCGTCTCACCAGCTAGTCACCCTGTGGCTGGCGGTGAGCATTATGCATTGACATGGGAGCTGCATCGAATACATTGTCTTACATTAGTGGACAACGCATAGAATACAAGCACCCAGGTACTATAAGGTTGTTGGGGAATGTATTTGGTAGAATGGTAGCTGGAGATTTATCTCAGCGGAGTTTGGTGAAGCTCCAATCTCATCATATATTCCGCATACATGCTTCGCTTATTTGGTTTACAGAAGGCAAATGGACTGAATATTTATGATCAGTACCATTGTATAAGGATGTTAGTATTGCGGTGCTGATATAAGTCACGGATGTAAATGTGCTGATAAGAACAGTGCAACTATACTCTCGTCCCTGAGTCTGCCTTTGTCGTCTCTGTCTCTACCTTGACCACACAAGGTTGGTGCGGTCCCCGCACAACAACAGCTGGTGTAGGACCACCGCCGTGCCCGTGTCGATCACCGGTGGAAGTGCTGTCATGGACCACAACAGCCTACGATCAGGTGTGATTTATCACGCAAATCTGTGCTACAGCCCACACAAAATGCAACGCCTTTATGATTATGGCTCGATTTGCATCGACGCAGTGTCCACGTGTTTCCTGCTGTTGTGCGGGCCGCGCGGCTCGTGTTGCACGAGTGGTGTGCCAGTTGTCCATTGGTGTGGCGACAGCGTTTGGCCTGCTGTGAATATCAGGCCATGCTTCGAATATCCCCTGCACGTCGTGCTGGCGGTGCGAGACGGGGAGACCCGGCG
The DNA here is from genome assembly GCA_034440615.1 of Ashinkailepas kermadecensis. NCBI lineage: Eukaryota > Metazoa > Arthropoda > Thecostraca > Neolepadidae > Ashinkailepas > Ashinkailepas kermadecensis. The sequence continues at coordinate 269,910 of JAOTOM010004477.1, forward strand.
TCATGTTGAGCTGCGGAGCCATACACTACCGAGGTCTGATTCACGGGGTCCCGCCTTCGGTGTTTGATTCACGCTCGTGGTATGGTGATCATGTGGATGCCATTATTTTCGACGCCACACCAACTAGGATTGGTATTGTGCGCGAGGGACAGTCTACTAGTATAACCTTTGCTCGCTCGTTACCCTCGTGCATGGTTGGACATCACGTGCTTGATTTGTCGCCACCGAAGATTTTCCGTGCGATATATTCGGTTACAATGGAACACCGTTGATTGGACGGTCAATGAGCACTCGGGGAGAATGGGGCGCGAATTTTGGACGCCAGCTGTTTGACTCGAGGTCGGGGCATGCTGGGCCGGCGATCAGTATCACCGCGCCACACACACCTCGTCTGCGTTGTCTCCGTGTTGTGTGGTGTGGCCGCGCCATACACACCTCGTCTGCGTTGTCCCGTGTTGTGTGGTGTGGCCGTCTGCGTTGTCCCTGTGTTGTGTGGCGTGCCCGCGCCACACACACCTCGTCTGCGTTGTCTCCGTGTTGTGTGGTGTGGCCGTCTGCGTTGTCCCTGTGTTGTGTGGTGTGGCCGCGCCATACACACCTCGTCTGCGTTGTCTCCGTGTTGTGTGGTGTGGCCGCGCCACACACACCTCGTCTGCGTTGTCTCCGTGTTGTGTGGTGTGGCCGTCTGCGTTGTCCCTGTGTTGTGTGGTGTGGCCGCGCCATACACACCTCGTCTGCGTTGTCTCCGTGTTGTGTGGTGTGGCCGCGCCATACACACCTCGTCTGCGTTGTCTCCGTGTTGTGTGGTGTGCCCGCGCCACACACACCTCGTCTGCGTTGTCTTCGTGTTGTGTGGTGTGGCCGTCTGCGTTGTCCCTGTGTTGTGTGGTGTGGCCGCGCCACACACACCTCGTCTGCGTTGTCTCCGTGTTGTGTGGTGTGGCCGTGCGGATCACACCAACCTTGCACTGTATTGCGGTGACGAGTCAAACGCGCATTGGCACAGGGGCGCGCACACCGCCTCAACACCTGCAGGCAGTCGATGCCGCACAAGGAAGGCCAGCCGTGAAGCAACTGTGCCGCCAATCGGAGCCAATCACTCGACTCCTGCTCCGCTGGGACTGGAGCGGACGCCGCGGCCACACCCTGGCTGCCGCCTAGCAATCCTAACAACACTGTAGAAGCCTCAGAGTAACAGTAACAGTAACAGTAGAAGCCTCAGCAACGGTCCGGAACACCACCGCAGAATCCCACCAGTCGCCGACAACGGCGAGCGGCACCTGCTCAGCTCCCGCAGGAGGAGCGTCGCCCCAACCCCAGTGTACCCTCCGCCAGCTCAGAGCAGGAGGGCGGCGCCAGGTCAACCCTCCCTGCCAGGGCCGAGGGCAGCAGGAGGCGCGGTCGGTCCCAGGCCGGGAACAGGAGCCACCGTTGCCCGAGCCAGCCGCCAGAAGGCCACCTCACTGCGCGGGTGCCGCTGTGGGCGCCGTCTGTGCGGTCGCCGCCACAGCCGGGCTGGGCGGCTGCCGCGGCTCGGCTACAGTGTAGCCGGCAGCCGGCAGCCGGCTACAGTGTAGCCAGTGTAGCCGGCAGCCGGGCCGGGCTGCCCCCGAGACGGCTGCAGTGCGGCGGAGTCGATGTTGATCCCAAGACGTTCCATGCCACTGGCGAGGGCATCGGCGACTCCCCAGCCATAATGGGCCACCACCAGGAAGAAACAGACCGTTCGCCAGTAACAGGCGGCCTCAGGCGTCGGCGGACCCGCTTCCGCTCCGATGGTGACCGCGCACCTCTTCCCTCTCTCTCTCGTCTCCAGGGACGATGACAAGTCTGCGCACCTCTTCCCTCTCTCTCGTCTCCAGGGACGATAACAAGTCTGCGCTCCTCTTCCCTCTCTCTCTCGTCTCCAGGGACGATGACAAGTCCGCGCTCCTCTTGCCTCCCTCTCGTCTCCAGGGACAATGACAAGTCTGCGCACCTCTTCCCTCTCTCTCTCTCTCTCTCGTCTCCAGGGACGATGACAAGTCTGCGCACCTCTTCTCTCTCTCTCTCTCTCTCTCTCTCTCTCTCTCTCTCTCTCTCTCTCTCTCTCTCTCTCTCTCTCTCTCGTCTCCAGGGACGATGACAAGTCCGCGCACCTCTTCCCTCTCTCTCGTCTCCAGGGACGATGACAAGTCTGCGCACCTCTTCCCTCTCTCTCGTCTCCATGGACGATGACAAGTCTGCGCACCTCTTCCCCTCTCTCTCTCTCTCTCGTCTCCACGGACGATGACAAGTCTGCGCACCTCTTCTCTCTCTCTCTCTCTCTCTCTCTCTCGTCTCCAGGGACGATGACAAGTCTGCGCACCTCTTCTCTTTCTCTCTCTCTCTCTCTCTCTCTCTCTCTCTCTCTTCTCTCTCTCTCTCTCTCTCTTCTCTCTTTCGTCTCCATGGACGATGACAAGTCTGCGCACCTCTTCTCTCTCTCTCTCTCTCTCTCTCTCTCTCTCTCTCTCTCTCTCTCTCTCTCTCTCTCTCTCTCTCTCTCTCTCTCTCTCTCTCTCTCTCTCTCTCTCTCTCTCTCTCTCTCTCTCTCTCTCTCTCTCTCTCTCTCTCTCTCTCTCTCTCTCTCTCTCTCTCTCTTTTCTCTTCTCTCTCTTCTCTTCTCTTCTCTTCTTCTCTCTCTCTCTCTCTCTCGTCTCCAGGGACGATGACAATTCTGCGCACCTTTTCCTCTCTCTCGTCTCCAGGGACGATGACAAGTCCGCGCTCCTCTTGCCCTCTCTCGTCTCCAGGGACAATGACAAGTCTGCGCACCTCTTCCCTCTCTCTCTCTCTCTCGTCTCCAGGGACGATGACAAGTCTGCGCACCTCTTCTCTCTCTCTCTCTCTCTCTCTCTCTCTCTCTCTCTCTCTCTCTCTCTCTCTCTCTCGTCTCCATGGACGATGACAAGTCTGCGCACCTCTTCTCTCTCTCTCTCCCTCTCTCTCTCTCTCTCTCTCTCTCTCTCTCTCTCTCTCTCTCTCTCTCTCTCTCTCTCTCTCTCTCTCTCTCTCCCTCTCTCTCGTCTCCAGGGACGATGACAATTCTGCGCACCTCTTCCCTCTCTCTCGTCTCCAGGGACGATGATAAGTCTGCGCACTTCTTCCTTCTCTCCGTCTCTAGGGACGATGACGGTGGCGTTACGCTGTCAAGGAGCTAGGACAGCCAGAGGCCTGCTGGGCCCGACCAGAAACAACGCCCTCTTCCGATGACACGGCGCCCTCGGCCGACCCAGGCCACACCCCGCGCGGTACAGCATCACCCGGTTCGGTCAGGGGCGGTGGCAGTGGCCGACCCAGGCCACACCCCGCTCGGTACCTCAGCCCCGGGTCCGGTCAGGAGCGGCGACAGCGGCGAGCCGAGTACAGCAGGCGGCTGGGTGCCGGCCGAAACAGCGTCAGATGTAACGCTAGGCTGCGCGAAGGTTGTGCCGAGACGTGCCACCACCGCCTCGACGATGGTCTCCGGCTGGTCCCGGTCCATCTTCGTCTCCTCACCTGCCTCCGCAGACACCACACGTGATCGTAGGTTGTAGTGATCCATGACAACACCTCCACCGGCCATCAACACGTGTACGGCGGTGGTCCTACACCACACGTGATCGTAGGTTGTAGTGATCCACGATAACACTTCCACCGGCCATTGACACGAGTACGGCGCCGGTCCTACACTGCACGTGATCGTAGGTTGTAGTGATCCATGACAGCACCTCCACCGGCCATTGACACGAGTGCGGCGGCGGTCCTACACCACACGTGATCGTAGGTTGTAGTGATCCATGACGGCACCTCCACCGGCCATCGACACGAGTACGGCGGCGGTCCTACGCCACACGTGATCGTAGGTTGTAGTGATCCATGACGGCACCTCCACCGGCCATCAACACGAGTACGGCGGTGGTCCTACACGCACCTGATCGTAGGTTGTAGTGATCCATGACGGCACCTCCACCGGCCATCAACACGAGTACGGCGGTGGTCCTACACTGCACCTGATCGTAGGTTGTAGTGATCCATGACGGCACCTCCACCGGTCATCAACATGTGTACGGTGGTGGTCCTACACCACACATGATCGTAGGTTGTAGTGATCCATGACGGCACCTCCACCGGCCATCAACACGAGTACGGCGGTGGTCCTACACCACGTGATCGTAGGTTGTAGTGATCCATGACGGCACCTCCACCGGCCACCAACACGTGTACGGCGGTGGTCCTACACCACACGTGATCGTAGGTTGTAGTGATCCATGACGGCACCTCCACCGGCCATCGACACGAGTACGGCGGCGGTCCTACGCCACACGTGATCGTAGGTTGTAGTGATCCATGACGGCACCTCCACCGGCCATCGACACGAGTACGGCGGTGGTCCTACACCACACGTGATCGTAGGTTGTAGTGATCCACGATAACACTTCCACCGGCCATCAACACGTGTACGGCGGTGGTCCTACACCACACATGATCGTAGGTTGTAGTGATCCACGATAACACTTCCACCGGCCATCGACACGAGTGCGGCGCCGGTCCTACACCACACGTGATCGTAGGTTGTAGTGATCCACGATAACACTTCCACCGGCCATCGACACGAGTGCGGCGCCGGTCCTACACCACACGTGATCGTAGGTTGTAGTGATCCATGACGGCACCTCCACCGGCCATCAACACGTGTACGGCGCCGGTCCTACACCACACGTGATCGTAGGTTGTAGTGATCCATGATAGCACCTCCACCGGCCATCAACACGAGTGCGGCGCCGGTCCTACACCACACGTGATCGTAGGTTGTAGTGATCCATGATAGCACCTCCACCGGTCATCAACATGTGTACGGTGGTGGTCCTACACCACACGTGATCGACACGAGTACGGCGGCGGTCCTACACCAGCTGTGTGTTGTGTGGCGCGACCTTATTGCATTGTCAAGGCAGAGACAGAGACGAGACTCAATTCCACTCACACGATTTGACTCACAGTTCTGCTGCACATTCACAATTTTGACTGATCTATGCCTGACACGTACTGCCTGTATGCGCACTGCACACCTTTGATTGCATTTGGCTTCCATACGGTAGAAACCTAATCCGCCTGGATCCACGCGACGTTCAGCCAATCCATGTTTATCCAGCCCCACATTGATCGATGGCCAGGACAATTACTCGGCTCATTTTCTTCTGATGCATTTACGCTGTATTTCTGATGGGCTCCTGACAATACGACGGTGCCGCGTTTGATTTGCGACTTCGCATCGGCATACTCGACCACACCTACACCTTCGGGCATGCTGAAAACCATGTGTCTGCTTACCAGCGCAGACAGGAGATAGAGGAGCAAACAGCCAGGCAGAGATGGTTATGGGTTTATACGTATATGCCCTAGGGTTATCCTCGTGACACCTACCACTGTGGTATATCTCTGCAGACGGTGACACCTGCCACTGTGGTATATCTCTGCGACGGTGACACCTGCCCTGTGACCTCGGGGGTGACACCTGCTACTGTGTACACCTCTGCAGACGGTGACACCTGCCACTGTGGTACATCTCTGCAGACGGTGACACCTGCCACTGTGGTACACCTCTGCAGACGGTGACACCTGCCACTGTGGTACACCTCTGTAGACGGTGACACCTGCCACTGTGGTACACCTCTGCAGACGGTGACACCTGCCACTGTGGTACACCTCTGCCGCCGATATCACGCCTGATGAAGGTCGGCAGCTGCGACCTGACCTGACCTGACCTGACCTGACCTCACCCTCGTCCTGCTTGATACCTGTTTTTAGGTGTCCGTGGACTGCGCACTGCGCGAGCTTTAACCGAGCGCTGGGAACGGTGATTGGGATGAATATCGATGAAAACTCGAAACAATTATCACAAATATAACAGAAAGAGTTACGTGATACGCCATATGAACATATTGATTGATCAGAAAAATAAGCAGCACAAAGATCCCGATCTGTGGAAGAAGCAGTAGGTGAAGCCAAGGGCATAACCAGAGAACTAGAACACTCAATTTGAAGTTAAACGCTAACATCCTATCCGCTCTCGCATGACTCCCCATGTACCATGTCGCGCCAGTTCCGCTTACTTCGCGAAGCATCATATTCCACTGTCTTTACACACACTCCTTGGCGATGAGCACCCGAAGCTGCTCGAGCTACTTTCCACTTTTCTACACTGCACAAAACTGGAACAAGTCATTTCAAGTCAATCCCTCTCATCCTCTGCCCTCCCGCATGACACACCATGTAGTTTATTGTCCCGAAGATAGGCAGGGACCGATCCAAGTTAGCAAAAAAACTGACGGTTGCCGTTTTGATTGCACCTATATTTTATTAACCTTGGGCTTCCAAAGCAGCTTGGTTTGTCGTCCTTCGGATTGTTCCAAACTTGAACTCCAACATTCACCTACACATCCAAGATTCATCCGGGACGCCCACGGCTCGCCCTGGGCGCCCGTACCTCTGCTTCGTTTTCCGGTGGCGGGTGGCCAGCGGAGCCTGTCTGGAGGCTGTGTTGGCGGGTGGCCAGCGGAGCCTGTCTGGAGGCTGTGTTCAGGTGGCGGGTGGCCAGCGGAGCCTGTCTGGAGGCTGTGTTGGCTGTGTTGCTGGTCACCCGCAAAAATATGCATAAAAACATTTATAAAATAAAAATATATCTGGAGGCTGTGTATCATGTGTGTCTGTGTGTGGATGTCCGGTATGTTATGTGTGTTGTGCGTGTGTCTCATGTGCGGAGCGCGGACCGTGGTTTATGGTTATGGCACCACGGATGCGCGGCCCACTCCCGACTGTTCGCCCCGACAGGGCCAGTCGCGTCAGGGCAAAGCTGGAGATGACAGCGTACATAGTCAGACCGTGTACAGTGAACATAGAGACCGTGATCTATCAGTGCGTGTCGCTAGCAGACAGTGAGGACTGAGCGTGCACCAGCGCAATGTGCATACCTGCTCTGTACGTCACATACCTGCTCTGTACGTCACATACCTGCTTTGTACGTCACTTACCTGCTCTGTACGTCACTTGCTTTGTTTGCCGTCCAGTGTCCCTCACCTTTTCTACCTTGCTTGCCCTATAACGGATGCTTGCCCTATAACGGATGCTTGCCCTATAACGGATGCTTGCCCTATAACGGATGCTTGTCCTATAACGGATGCCACATAAGCATGTTTAACGTAACTTCCCGTAACGTAAATTGGATCTAGCAGATGACACTTTGCCACCGCTAAAAATGAAAAAGAGGTCCAACCAGAGCACTGCGACAGGGGATTTATGTGTTGAAGGCCCCATGTACAAATGGTTCCTTCAGCTTCAAACAGATCGCTCTCCCTCCAGATCGTTAAGGGATTCCTCCAGCTTCAGACGTCCTCTCTAGCCTTCAGGCACCTCTGTTCCGAGCCGGGCTTCGAAAACTCTTGACAACTCCTCAATCGAACTCAATCGAGACCATTTTCGGCGCGCGAGGCACAACGAAAACGAGTTCAAAACGACAGCGGGGGAGGGGAGGGTGCTGCAGTCACATTATCCCCCATCTGGTTGTGCTACTGGGTGCAGATGCTCAGTGGGCTCGATTTGCCGTGCAGCTTCTAGTCGTGGCGAGTGGGCGCGTTTACCGCCCAAGTCCGGCGACCACTACCCGTGGCTACCCGTGGCTACCCGTGGCTACCCGTGGTTACCAGTGGCTAGCCTGTTGTGGGAGGTAGCCGCGTAATTAGCTAGATCTTTGCCTTTCTGAGCTGTTCTGAGCGATTCTGCTCCTTCAAACAAAAACAAGCAAAGAAAACGTCGATCGGAATCGCCAGCGCTGTTGACATTCTGTTGAACATAGTTGCCTTTTGATTATCACAGCCATGGATGAGCGGCTTTGCAGAATGGCTGCAGAATGGCTGCAAAATCCATTCAGATCACATTTGGTTCGTATTCACCTTCAAAGGAACGTAATTACAGCGTACATTTGTGCTGAGTGATGTTATCCAGGAGCGTGATAATAGTCCTTAAACTTGGTGGCGGAGTGGGTGTAGACAAATATCATACGCATTCACTGGCATGCGCATCAGTACGATTAATGCTTGTTGATGAGAGCTCTCCCAAGCTACAACTTCATAGCTTTGTTCATTCAAGTATCCGAACAGTTCGCGGCGAAAACTGGCCAGTCTCAGCTGGAGCTCCACAAAGCCACTGTTCAACAGACCACACGAGAGACACGCGCCGCTGCGCCCCATTCCCCGAACCGGTACGCGGCAATGCCTAAATCAGCTGCTAGTGCCGGAATAACGATATTTCTGCCATGAACCAACCAAGCCCAACTAATGACCATATTCAGTGGGGACCAACAGTCTCACATCATGTCGAAATACCATTCTATGCTTAAACTGAAATTACAAATAATTTATCAATTCCACATCGGTCTATGCACTCGTCCCTCCGTAAGGTCACAAACCCAACACTACCGACATCTATCCGGAACACTTGAAACCCGGCTTCTGAAAGTAACGCGAGATGGCATGCTAATCACAGTGAAGCTTCCCCATTCCCAACACTTGTTGAAATCCTGAGAGTGGCTACCAGCTGCCACACTTTCCCTCCAGCTGAGCCATGTCGGGCCGACAGAAGTGCATGTAGGCAGCCATAACGCGGCGGATATACGTGCATTATTCCGCCTATCCCTTAATGCACCCCAATCCCTTCAGGCATACTTATCTGACTGACGGTGACCACTTCTAGATCGCACATTATCCCGCGCACTGCGTGTGCCACTAAAATTTACAGCCCGGTATTGTTTCTCTGTGACCCTTTATTCTCGCGCTTTCCTTAAGGCTGTGGAAGGAGGAGAAATATGATTAAAACTCGACAATGGGCCGTTAGTTTGAGGAGCTTTTGCAATATGTCTCTTTGCTGGCACCATTTCAGGTCCGTGAACGTTCCCAGGGGGTCGGGGGAGGATGGGGTTTTGTTGGCCTGCCACTGCGTGCTGATGTCGGCTGTGTCTGGTGTGTACGATGTGCGCATGGGTGTTGTGTTGAGGCTGGCAAGTTGTGTGCTGAGTTGGTGTGTGTGTGTGGGCTGATGGTAATGCAGAGAACAGTTTGGTTCTTGGAGTTATGAGTGTTACTAGGAGTGCCTTTATAGATATTAGATATAAAATGATGGCGCAGCGAAGATGAGTTGAAGCTGGAAGGTGTAGAGTTGTAGAGGAGAGCTCGAAGAGGAGACGAGCTGGTTTGCAGTTTCGCGAAAGGTGCAGCCTGCAGAGCCTCCTCGAATGAATTTTGACTAGGTGTGATTTCTTGTGCATACCTTATCAGCCCAATATTGCGCACCGGCGTAGCCAGGATTTGGTACAGGGGGGGAGGATCTGAAGAGGGACCTCACCTACTTAGTGATTTCTTGTAGTTAGCAAATAATCGCTACTCGCACCGCGTAAGCTAGAAAAGACAAATAGCGAGCGAAACAGGGCGGGCTCAGTACAGCACCCGCCGACACCCTTTTCGACAGGCTGAGCGGCTGCCGCTGATTGAGATGCGTGCCTGATGTAGCCGGGCTGATGACGAAGATGAACTGTACGCCGGTGCGGTGCCAGACTAGACAGACACCGGACTGGGTGGTGGACGCCGCGCCGGGCTTTCTGCCGGTGCCAGGCACAAAGCCCACTGTGGACACTGGACGGACCCCGAACTTCGGGTGGGGGCGGCTGGCAACGGCTGAGGCGGCCCGATCGACACAGGAGCAGCTTACGAGCGCCTGTGGTGCGGCAACATAGACGGCGACGCCACGGGCACATGCGGCAGGCATTGGGAGGCGACGGTGACCACGCTGTACGGGCAGCCGGCCGGCGCCGACATGCCACCTGCGCCACCGTACCCGGTGCTCATGCTCAGCAGGTGTGCCACGGCCTCACACCAGCGGACCTGCTCGGTGATCCAGCCGAGCACCGGCGGCGTGTCCAGGATGGGCGGCAGCGTCGGCGTGTGCGATGGCTCCCTGGTGCACGCCCCAGCGAGAACACGTTATCTGCAGCGTCCCTTCTGAACGGTTCAACTTCTGGACGAACCCTCTCGTCTTGTATGCTTGTGGGTCCGGGAGCCGATCGCGGGCTCGCATTCTTGGCCAGACACTTGTCCACTGCTGGGCGGTCCACTGCTTACCATACTCAGGCTGACTTGATGCTGTTGTTGAGTGACACTGCTCGCTCTGTGGCCATACTGAGCGGTGTGACGCATATGAAGGCTGACAGTGGCCGCTTCAGCACGCCTGTAGCCGTGCTCTACATCGCCACCAGCTTTGCACTTGTCTTTGGCTGTAGCTTAGAGAGCTCGATGGTAGGCCACTGGCTGCAGACTTCACTGCCGAACTGCGACAAGCTTTCCTCGCCGAGCAGGCAGTTTAGGGGCATGGCCCAGATTCCCCCTGGATTCACCGGTGCAACTGGCTTCCAGTCATTGCTACTTCCAATTTTGTGCACCCATGGGGGATACAAAATCGATCAACATTACACCATGTTGCATACCTTGCCTTTCTACAAAGGAACATATAGCTTCACATGCATCTTCATTTTAGCAACATCGAAGAAAGACCTCATATGGATATCGAGCTCTCGTCACTCGTGTCATGCGGCCTTGCTCTCATCGCCCTGCTACTCTGTGTGGTAGAAAGTCATGTCTGTGATACCACTGTTAATAGATCCAAATGCTGGCTTTATAGCATTCATTTTTAACCGAAACATTTCACATGCGATCATTCCTCGTCGCTTTGACCCGAGCATGAGTGATGCCAACTTGTTACTATTTTTTCTTATTGAAAATGCACCGTTCCAAAGAAAAGATCACTTCCGCTACCAGAACTAAAATATAGTCTTCTTTTGGTTTACTTCTCCATTGAAACTCCCTTTGACTAGGTGGAATTTTTAACTCCACTAGGTGGGAGTTCACGGCACTAGATGGGACTAGTTAACATGTTTAAAGGAAGCCTTGCCGGTTCATATTCTAAAGCATTGTGTTTGGATAGAGTTCAGAGTGTTGAGGTGTTTTTGTGCTATTCTTTCGAACTATATCGATCCGTAGTCCATGATTGGTCCAATGATGTATTTGCATAGTGTGATTAGTGTTTGTCTGTCAGAGCCCCAGCCTGCGCCACAGAGTGCCCTGAGTATATTGATCCGTGTTTGCGTTCTGTTTCGTATGTCTGAAATATGCGCTTTAACGGTATGCTTGCTGTATGATTCCTTTGTGCTATTTTTTCCTAATGTGCTGAAAGGTATAATGTCGTCGCCGACTGGAAAAAGTTTTAAAAGGTTTTAAAGGTCTGTGCGTGTGCAGTAGCCGAAGAGGATGCATTTTGATTCAGGTGCAGATATGCGTAAGCTGAGTGTTAGGAGTTGTTTGTGTATGTCGTGTAGTACTTGCTGAAGTGTTGCTGATGCGTGGTCTGCTATATGTCCAGATGTCCAAAGTGCGATGTCGTCTGCGTATGCTGCTATTTTGGCCTGCTATTTTTTAGGGGTACTGAGTACTGAGTCTACTGAGTACTGAGTGTGTCGAGAGTACCGAGTTAAGTCCTAGAATAAAGAGAAGGTTGCTAATTGCCCATATTTTCATTAGTCCTGTCGAAAGGTGTTTCATTTCTGGGATATAAGTGTCTATTTTAACTTGGGAAGTGCGATTGAGAAGATAGAAGTTGAAATAATTGGTTAGTCTACCTTGGATTTTTATGTTGTGTACCTGTTGTGTACGTGTTATGGTGCAGAGATGTTGATTGTATCATATGAAGTAGTACATATTAAGGATAGTTGCCTGTGCTATACTCTGTACCTTGTTGTGCTCCGAGGCATAGACACATTTTCCAAGTCTGCGTGTAAGATCTCTGTAACTAGGTTGACCCACTTCACGCAAAGTTTGCACACCAGCTCTTAGCCGTCACTACCCTTGCAGTGTTTTTCAATTTGTCTGAGAGAACCGTTTGGATGGCGTCTGTGTTCCTTGTTGTGTTGAACGCAACTACGCAAGCTTTTTCCGACATCTCACTTTGCGCTGGTGTGTGTGTGTGTGTGTGTGTGTGTGTGTGTGTGTGTGTGTGTGTGTGTGTGTGTGTGTGTGCGTGCGCGCGCGACTGAGTTGCTGAGAAATGTTGGACTGTGCCGCTGATATGAGACGCCAGATTTGCGAGGGTGATTCCGGGTGAACTGACTAAAATAGTCAGATTGGTGGATTTCCTGCTGTGTTGCGACGGATACATTGGCTTTACAGCAGCCGTATTTTTGCACGCGCCCTGCGACTATGCTTTGTCGGCAGTGTTTGTGTAGCCGCATACTGTGATTGGCTCCGACTGTACCACCATTTGGCTGGATGTTTGCCACTGTGTAGTCACTCGTCTGCTACCATGTTGCCCACCTGTTCAGTAGGCTGGCATTGATTTTCCGTCAAAAGTGAGGGGCAATTATACGCACGCGGTTGTTAAATCCACGTCGGTGCTGTGCCGCTGTTTGCCGCATGCAATATTGATATCTGGACAGATAATTTTGGAACAGGGGGCAGCCGAGGTGTGCATCAGGTGGAAAAGTTTGAAGGGTGGAGCCCAATGCATGGAGGCAATGAGTGCTGCCAATTTGGTTGGTGGGACCCACGTCATAGGGTTCAATGTTAAGATAGCAAGAAGTTGGTTGGACCAAGGCGAAGATGGTGGGCCTCAGGCCTTTCCAAAAGAACAGGAAACTCCATCCCCGTAAATAAGGCAGCTTAAATACGGAAGCCGGAAACTCGTATCCAGGTCCCTCCGTCCCGCTGCCTCAAGGGTGAGTAGATTTAAAGTCTACGGGCAGCTGGGCCAGGACCCCCAATAGATGAATGCTTCGAAGATTGTGTAGTTGACTGCGAATGCATTTCTTTAAAATATATGCATATTTTGTATGCCTAATATCGGCTGAAGCTCATCCGCATACTTGCAACATTCCAGGTGGAAGGTAGTTACTGCGTCGTGAGCACATTTTCCCTGTGCACACACCTCATCGTCCCCACGACCACTTCCCGCTCACAAAAAGGATGCGCTGGTTCGCCTTCGAGCTATCACGACCTGCAGCCCGCAAACAAACAAACAAACAAAATTCGACATGGCAGCCGGTGTTTCCTCGCACATGGTGGATGACGGACATGGCAGCCGGTGTTTCCCTCGCACATGGTGGATGACGCACAACAGGAACCTCCATTCCGATTCCACTGAAAGCAGCAGAGCAGTGAGCAATTGAACAACAATCCGCCAGCGCGAGCGCCAGGCTGAGTCGAAGTCCTCGAACCTGGAATGCGTGTTATTGGATCTGCGCGAGATGCCCTCCCGGCCTCTAACAAACACGACCCATAACCACCTCCACATCTAGTTTACAGCCCCGGAGAGCTGGTCAGCCGCCAAAATTCCAGCCATGCTCCCGCAGGTTTTCAATGATCGCGCGGAGGCTTATTTTTGCCGGCGAGCTCTATATTTGAAGAGGACTGAGCAGTGAAGTCGGCGGCGCTCAACGGTCCGGCACCGCTGCCCGCGCCGCTGCCCGCGCCGCTGCCCGCGCCGCTGCCCGCGCCGCTGTCTGCACCGCTGCCCGCACCGCTGTCTGCACCGCTGCCCGCACCGTTGCCCGCACCGCTGCCCGCGCCGCTGCCCGCACCGTTGCCCGCACCGCTGCCCGCGCCGCTGCCCGCGCCGCTGCCCGCGCACCAGTGGAGCAGGTATTTCCGCCGCGCGGGCAGCGAAAAGACGTTGTTGCAGTTAATTAGAGCGGACCGCCGGGTAAACAATTCGATGACGGACAGGTCCAATCTGGACGACTGCTGTTGCCGGCACGATCCCAACTTGCGATTCATCAAAGATCGGCATCAGCGGAGTTTGCCCGCGGAGGCGGCCACCCTCGTGTGCCGAGCTTCGGGTAGCCACGGCCGCTGGCTTAATTGCGACACAAATGGCTCACAGCCCGGGTTAGCTATAACTGCGTGATACGCTAGTGGCGGATGCAGCGCGACCAACGCTGTAACGCCCAAAGATATCCCGACTTTGAGCGAACTTGGCCTTTATTCACAAGCTGTGGGACAACTAAAAAATATATGTGGATAATGTTGCATTGTTGTATTGTTAACATCGAGCTCAAGTGTTAACTCACTCCGATCAGTTTTTGAAAATTGGCGCCGCGTTTTCCATTTTGGCCTCCAAGCCGATTCAAAATCGGCCGGCTGTTTCTGGTGTAAGCTGTACGAAACACACGATGAAGCCATATCCGCAAGAAACCTGGATCCTGTTCGCTAGTTCTTGTTTGTGTGTTCTCTTTCAGAAAGTCCCTGCCAGAGGGCATTATCCCCAACTTTGATCCGTGGGTGTTGCCATTGCCACTGGGTGAGTGCTGAGTGCTGCCACTGAGTGAGTGCTGCCACTGCCACTGGGTGAGTGCTGAGTGCTGCCACTGAGTGAGTGCTGCCACTGCCACTGGGTGAGTGCTGAGTGCTGCCACTGAGTGAGTGTTGCCATTGCCACTGGGTGAGTGCTGAGTGCTGCCACTGAGTGAGTGCTGCCACTGCCACTGGGTGAGTGCTGAGTGCTGCCACTGAGTGAGTGCTGCCACTGCCACTGGGTGAGTGCTGAGTGCTGCCACTGAGTGAGTGCTGCCACTGCCACTGGGTGAGTGCTGAGTGCTGCCACTGAGTGAGTGCTGCCACTGACACTGAGTGGCCGTGGTTTTTGTCCGCTAGGGTGATGGTGGCTCCACCTGATGCTGAAATGATCAGCTAGAAGTAAACATATCTGGACCCAGTAAACATCAATCATTGACGTGAAAGATAATCCTTATGTAACGTTTACGTAACTTGCGAATGCAAAGTTAAACTTCGGATCAAATCAAAGTAAGTAGCCTTAAAATAACTATATATAAATTATAAATAACTATGATTATTGTTTTAAATCCAGCAAGCAAAATTATTTCACCGGGTTCCGGCCCAACTTCAGAGTAGAATAGCTAACATTGTTCATTCATACAGCTCATTGATATCACTTATTTTCATACTTCGAATAACATGAATGTAAAGCTAGATGACCATCGCACTGAAAAACAACAAGAAACAAAATTAAAGGTGAACGATACATGTCGCGTATGATCTGAAGTGGCCGTATTTTGACCTGACAACACTACATGTGCACACAAGCGCGTATTGACTCATGATGCATCTTGAGGTTGCCGCAAGATGGCACTGCTCTACGGCTGCTCAGAGCCCAACCGCAAGGTAATTTCCACCGTGTTGCATATTTGTCAGGTCTACCTATCATACCCTCTTTTCGATGAGCAACTAATCGGTTATTGTGGCTTTAGAAGATATCAACTTTTACGTGAGGTCAGCATCCATTTCCGTGAGCAGAAAGACCAACTGTCTTTTCGATGCTCGTGATTTTTAGCACAAATTTAATATTGCTACTTACTAATGTATTCGGTATGCTATCAATCCACGCAAGGGCAAGGGTTTCCGCTCTCCCTTTGTTTGCTTTTCAGCCACCTTCCAGCATTCCAAAGCTGGTAAGCGAATCAGAGAGACTTAACATTCCGCTTGATCCACAAAAACATCTACAAAAACATCCACAAAAACATCGTGCCTGTGGAACGATTTTGACTAGCAAGGCAAAGCCATACATCCCCTCTCTCTCTCTCACTCCTGCTCTCTCTCTCTCTCTCTCTCTCTCTCTCTCTCTCTCTCTCTCTCTCTCTCTCTCTCTCTCTCTCTCTCTCTCTCTCTCTCTCTCTCTCTCTCTCTCTCTCCCCCTATCTCATTCTGTCCAAAACACACTTCCTGCCCGTCTTTCACTTCCCCACCCATTTTCTAAGAAAGCACGACAAGGCGTAGATGGCACAGGTGCATTCCTAGACTGCCGGAAGAGATGGCACGTGTGGTGTGCTTTATGACCCCACCTTAGCAAATCAAGTAACACGGAAAACGAAGGAAGTAACATGCACTGATATATTCCTTTTCATGAATATATATATATACACACACACACACACATATATATATATATATATATATATATTGATATATATATATACATATATATATATATATATATATATATATATATATATATACCTATATATATATATAGATATCATATATATAATATATATATATACATATATATATATATATATATATATATATATATATATATATATATATATATATATATATATATATATATATATATATATATATATATATATATATATATATATATATATATATATATATATATATATATATATATATATATATATATATATATATATATATATATATATATATATATATATATATATATATATATATATATATATATATATATATATATATATATATATATATATATATATATATATATATATATATATATATATATATATATATTTCACAAGGTTGCCGTCCTTGCAGGTGCTTCATCTCACTCGATCCTTTTCCCAGCGGTGCGGCGATTAATGTACGCGAGATAGGCAGACAGTACCGAGTGCGCCGCCATCTCACCGACAACTGTGCGTCTGTGTGTCTGTCTGCGTGTCTGTCTGTGTGTTTGTGTGTCTGTGCGTCTGTGTGTCTGTCTGCGTGTCTGTCCGTGTGTCTGTCGCAACCAGAGACCGTGGCTGGCCGGCCGATGAAAACGTGTTAGGTTTCGTGCACAGCAGGCACGCCTCCTAATGCATCCAACAAACGGGCCGTCAGCAACGGCGCCGAGAGATGGGCAGATGGCGCGACTCTTCGAGTCCGATCTGCTCGTTATTGCCTTGGTCAGCATCTCAAGACAGTTATGCCACATAACAAGCATCTGTTGTCGTAGAGGTTTACCAGTTCAGAACTCGCGGGATGAATCGCTTCATTGCGGTGGGAAACATTTTTATCGTATTTGACTGGGTCGCGCTTTACCTCTGCAAAATGTCACTTTGCCCTCGTTCGTAGAAGATCCAATTTGGCCTCGGTCGTGTCATGACACAACCTCGGTTGTGTCATGACACAACCTCGGCTGTGTCATGACACCACCTCGGTCGTGTCATGACACCACCTCGGTCGTGTCATGGCACCACCTCGGTCGTGTCATGACACCACCTCGGTCGTGTCATGACACAACCTCGGTCGTGTCATGACACAACCTCGGTCGTGTCATGACACCACCTTGTTCGTGTCATGGCAACGATCAGGTCATGTCAGAACGTTCATGTAATGACATAACCCAATTGTTCACATGACATGATGTAGTTGATCCTTCATCAACCACATCATGGCATGCAGCAGGTTTGGAAGCAAATGCGTACCTACACAGATTGCGTCACCAGCTTGTGAATCGTACAATAATCGCATATCCGGTTTCGCCCTGGCACAGAGAGTAAGTGCGCAATGCACGCCATAAAATCACAAACAGAGAATTACGATGCAAGTCTATGGCAACAGGATCAGCTCATCAGGATCAGCTCATCAGGATCAGCTCATCAGGATCAGCTCATCAGGATCAGCTCATCAGGATCAGCTCATCAGGACAGCTCATCGGGCACCTGACAGACGCTAAGCTTGGTTATCGGCGGACGAACTGTTGAAGAAGAAGCCCAAGGTAGCTTCGGACTTGGGCTGATATTGCACTTCTTTTCTGATTATCTGTCCGTAGCCAAGTAACCATAAAATTCAGGCAACCATGGTATTCAAGTAACGATCGTATCCAAGTAACCATTGTATCTAGGTAATCACTTATATCCAAGTAACCGCTAAAATCACCGCCAAATCCGACCAACCGTTATCCACGAACTTTGTAGCCGAATGACCATCGTATCGAAGTACCCGTCCCATCTGAATAACCATAGTGTCCTGAGTGGCGTCTGAAGCACCACTTGCAACACCCCACGCCCGACATCCTCAAACGCCGCGGATACAAGAAGGGTTGAATGTGGAGGTGGTGACCTCCGGAAGTACTGCACCGTGCCGCACCGGCAGTTACTGCCACGGCAATTGGCCCTGCCGCCACTCAGGCCGTTCTCGCTATTGTACATACTTCAAACGCCCATGGACACACACAAGGGTGTCATGTAACCCGGCCGATGGCCCCACACGGTCGTAGAACGTCTGTCGTAGAACGAATGATCGTCCTCTACAGGTTAGCAGTTGCGTAATTGTCGGATGTGCACTAGAGTTCATGGACGCCGATCAAACAGCACAATGGCGTAGTGCTTTCGACGAACCGACAGTCGATGGTGGCGGCCCAATTGCGCAGACAACGCAAAAACAGTCATGAATATGGGGAAACGTGCCCTGCTGCGGAAGTCGCCCGACGTAAATCTCAGCCGAGTTGCGATATTTCAGATGCAGTACATTTTCCGACAAAGCCACACGGACTGAAAACGACTCTGTGAGAAGGAATAGACAGGAATATTGAAGAAGCAAACAACTTCCATCCTGCAAATTACCAGTCAACCGTAGTGTGCATGGGAGGGAAATATACACATGCGGTGTCGCTGGATAACCACATGGTGATACAGCCTCTCACGAATTACTTGTATAAACAACTCATTGGAATGCAGCTGGCACGAGCGCCGCCTCCGAGGAGGGATGATTTAAGTTGTCAAAACATGCTCGCCAAGTTTCCCCGCCGGTCATACGCAGCCACGTGCCGCGAACTCTAAATCATACTTCCGGGGTTCGTGCTCGAGGTGGCAGAGCGTACGGTGTGGCGTGTTGACCTAATTTCACTTTAGGTTTCGTTGGTTCCGTTCCGTTGGCGATTGTGAAGTGCCATGCCTGAAACTTGTATCGCTGCAGGCATGGGAGTGTGTTTGGCGCGACAACCAGCGACCTGGTCCTGTCAGCGTGATTAACCTGGTCTTTCCCCGCTCACCTGGCTCACCCTTCTCACCCTGCTCATCCTGCTCACCCTTCTCACCCAGCTCAGGCTGCTCATCTTCACCGAACGAGAAGTGTGCAGGAAGGAGAGCACCACCCAGGGTCACTTCCGGGAAAGCCCAACTTAAGCACAAAACAGAGAAAATGTGCAAGTGCGTATGAGATCCGACTTCATGATTGTGAAATCATGGCGGCCGTGGTCGGTAGGTAACCTGTTGGAAGTGGCGAGGACCATATTGAGCCTGACGTATTCCTGGAAAATGTAAGATGTCATCGGATATTTTCGACAGCATTTATTTACAAGGACCACCTGGGGAAAGCCACAGGTACAAATTATTGAATGAATAACCTTCGACAAATTAAGGTAGGACCTGAAGCGCTTTTGGTAATCGCTGACATATCGGGCATTCAGTCACTTCAATGGTCTCCGGTGTGTCCATATGTGCACGATACGAGAAAGGGAGTACACGTCTTTGTTCCTGTGGTTCAGGTTTTCCTTCTCCACTCAGATCAGGAACTGACCTACAAAGTATATGTTTTTTTTGGCCAACTGGACACACAGTATCTTCAAGGGTTTTCAGGAGAGGGCAGGTGCGGTCGGTCAACAGTTCAGGACGACAGTGGGACGATGCCAGAACGGTGTCTGCAGCACCGGGACCGTTTAAATAGTTCACCCCGGTTGAAATTAAGAATACAAAAGAGATTTCAATGTTGCCATTGTAGCCCTGCAGAAAAGGGTCCTGTAGGAGAAGGGAATGCTGCATGCACCCTAGCCACGTCACGTCTTGCTCCTACCCTTCCAGACCCTGTCGCGCGCCTTATACTGAGCTATGGTGTGCTCTAAGAGGGCTACGGCTATCTTGTAGTGTACATTCACTTCCATAGCATCTTTCCGAAACTCAAGAAGAGTACAAACTGGCATGGTTTTGAACCTCTCCTCCGGAGTAAGAACCTCCCCTCCGGAGTAAGAACCTCCCCTCCGGAGTAAGAACCTCCCCTCCGGAGTAAGAACCTCCCCTCCGGAGTAAGAGCCTCCCTTCCCGAGTAAGAACCTCTCCTCCGGTGTAAGAACCTCCCCTCCGGAGTAAGAACCTCCCCTCCGGAGTAAGAACCTCCCCTCCGGAGTAAGAACCTCCCCTCCGGAGTAAGAACCTCCCCTCCGGAGTAAGAACCTCCCCTCCGGAGTAAGAACCTCCCCTCCGGAGTAAGAACCTCCCCTCCGGAGTAAGAACCTCCCCTCCGAAGTAAGAACCTCCCCAGGCTCGCCGCCACGGAAGTATGCCGGAATTACTTCGTCCTCAGCACATCCGAGTTTATCCACTAATCGACACGTGAAGACGCACGAGTGTCAGCGTCCTCCCTGTTTGTTCGGCAGGACACCGACGGTGAAGGACCGTCTGGCTGTCTGCCCCTCGGGTGATGGGCGATAGGAGATGGGCGGCAGGGCGGCAGGGCGGCAGGCGGCCCGGCGGTGGTGGGAGGGCGGTGGATGGTCGGACGACCTGGCGGTGGTGGGTGGGCGGTGGATGGTCGGACGACCTGGCGGTGGTGGGTGGGCGGTGGATGGTCGGACGACCTGGCGGTGGTGGGTGGGCGGTGGTGGGTGGGCGGTGGATGGTCGGACGACCTGGCGGTGGTGGGTGGGCGGTGGATGGTCGGACGACCTGGCGGTGGTGGGTGGGCGGTGGATGGTCGGACGACCTGGCGGTGGTGGGTGGGCGGTGGATGGTTGGACGACCTGGCGGTGGTGGGTGGGCGGTGGATGGTCAGACGACCTGGCGGTGGTGGGTAGGGCGGTGGATAGTCAGACGTCCTGACGGTGGTGGGTGGGTGATTAGGTGGTGGAAGGTCGGACGTCCTGGCGGTGGTGGGTGGGCGGTGGATGGTCGGACGACCTGGCGGTGGTGGGTGGGCGGTGGATGGTCGGACGACCTGGCGGTGGTGGGTGGGCGGTGGATGGTCGGACGACCTGGCGGTGGTGGGAGGGCGGTGGATGGTCGGACGACCTGGCGGTGGTGGGTGGGCGGTGGATGTTTGGACGACCTGGCGGTGGTGGGTGGGCGGTGGATGGTCAGACGACCTGGCGGTGGTGGGTGGGTGATTAGGTGGTGGAAGGTCGGACGTCCTGGCGGTGGGCGGTCTGGCGGTGGTAGGTCGGACGGTGGGCGGTCTGGCGGTGGTAGGTGGTCGGACGGCGGGCGGTCGCCTGCCATGCGGTAGCGGAGGCGGCTGATGTTTTGTTAGCTGCACACGGGTCGCCGCTGAGATGACGTCATAATTAGCCGTCGCTCACGTGTCAGGCGCCACGATAAACATACAATATGCATGTGGCGCCGCGACCGCCCAGGTGCAGGCCCGCCGCCCAGTGTCGGCCGGCGTCGGCAGCGCCCCTCTCCGTCGACGTTGATTGAGCGTCGGCGTCGACGAGTGGGAATTGATGTATTGCGACGTGACCAAACAACGCCGATATTGGCAGGTTCGGGCATGTTCTCACGACACGATGGGTCGGCTGGCTTTGCTGTTCTACTGTCGTGCTTGACTTACACAGAAAGTCAAACGCTTGCCATGTTGCAGCAGATTTAATAATGTTGATTTTAACGTTTCAATGTTTGCCGCTGTGACGGCACAGAATGAGGTCCTGCACGAGCCGTGATTGGTGCCCTTCCCCCACTCCAGCACCACCGGTCTTGGGAATCTCAGCTCGACGGCAGGATTTAATAAAAGTGTATTTAACGGGTCGCCGGTGGTTCGGCAGGGCCGCCCCGCCTCGTGGCCGCGCTATCGGCCTTATGGTGCCAGTTGCCAGCTGATCCTCCCAGCCGGCGGCCAAGAGCGGACACGCGCGGCGAATAGAATTCCATCTTGACAAGGCAGGACAGAATATCTCTTGGAACTGTGGGGAATGTCCGTGGACGGTTTTCAATAGGCTGGAAGGTGAGCATGGACCATCCAGGCGTGAAAGCAGTGCCGTGTTTAACATACATTTCTATAGTGAATGTGACTTCAAATATACCTTAGGGGGGAGGGGTATGTAGGGAGTGGATGGAGGATAACGAGTTCGCACCAACAAAATTAGGCTGAATCAGGTTCCTGGTAGCTCTCGCTGCGTTGTTCTACGAGATATCTGTTCAGCGAGGGGCGATGCCAGATGGGTGAGGTGTCTGAGCTTACTATGCTTATATGTCGGTCCTCAGCTCACCAGTAGGATGGATGGGTTGTATTTGGTATTCATTTATGGAAATGTGAACAGGATTATTACATTTATGAACCAAGTATTCGCGCGATAAAGCCATTTCAGACACCGATGCAAACAATGCTGACTGCGAGCAGGGCCAGCCTTGTGCACCGGAACAGAGGGTGGAGGTGCTTATTCAGCGGGGTGTCGCCGGCAATTTATCACTGGCGGGAGGGGGAGGGGGAGGGGGACAAGAGTGCATCCGGAAGCCAGGCCTGGGAGAGGATACTTCAGTACAAATTTCCCTTTTGCTAAAACTCACCGGGAATGAATAGATACCATTCGTAAGGTCAACGTAAAACAATATGTATGTTATAAAATGTTCTTAGACTTGTAATAAATTGTACTTTAGTGCAAAATTTAGGCAACAACCGGCATCTTGAGGGAAGAAGGCATACGGTCTCTGTGGCCTTCCACTCCTGCGGATCCCCTTGGTGGAGGGGAGGGGGGTTGGAGGTGCCAGTTGAGGGTCAATTCATCGGAGCCACCAGGGATGGTGTCACCGGCGTCCCGACAGTTTGATGGACGTGCCGATGGAGGTGCCGATGGAGGTGCCGATGGAGGTGCCGATGGAGGTGCCGATGGAGGTGCCGATGGAGGTGCCGATGGAGGTGCCGATGGGGTGCCGATGGGGTGCCGATGGAGGTGCCGATGGAGGTGCCGATGGAGGTGCCGATGGAGGTGCCGATGGACGTGCCGATGGACGTGCCGATGGACGTGCCGATGGACGGCCGATGGAGGTGCCGATGGAGGTGCCGATGGAGGTGCCGATGGAGGTGCCGATGGAGGTGCCGATGGGGTGCCGATGGAGGTGCCGATGGGGTGCCGATGGCGTGCCGATGGACGTGCCGATGGAGGTGCCGATGGACGTGCCGATGGAGGTGCCGATGGAGGTGCCGATGGAGGTGCCGATGGAGGTGCCGATGGAGGTGCCGATGGAGGTGCCGATGGAGGTGCCGATTCAGGGGCGTCGCTGGTATTTTTGGTGTGAAAGAGTCAGGTGTTGGTTCAGATGTGTCATTGTGGAGGTCATAGGTCGGGGAGATGCTGATTGAGGGGCGTCGACACGAAGTTGTGTCGGAATGGAAAGGGAGGGGGATCGGACGGATGCCAGGTTAGTCCCAATGATTCAGGGATATTTCTGGAGAATATATATATATATATATATATATATATTAGTTTGAGCACATATACTCCAGTAGAACTGCACATTCTATGTTGTTTACTTGTTTTTGCACATCCAGCGGCGTCCCCGAGTATGTTGAAGGCCAGCGTTAGGGCAACTGGACAGCTTGTGTGCATTTCATCCAGGACACTCATTTTGGAGTCAGATGTGGTATTACTGCTACTAATATCATCACTTGATGTTTCCAGTTGGTTTCTTTGTGTCCGTGAATATCTCTGCTACAAGTGTCACCTCTGAGATGCTTCCTTCTCTGGCATCCATAGCTGCAGTCGATATCAGGCGGACAGGGTAATACATAATGCAACACTGCCTGCCTTTTGTCGCCAACAATGGCGAAAATCTAGCTGGATTTCACGACACACGACAGATCTCCACACCCCGTCTCGGGGATGGGTGGGGATCCTTAAACACTCCGCCACCAACTTCCAAACTAAGCGTTGCATAAAAACGAGCATGGTACTATCGGACAGCCTTGGACGAATGGGTCCGAAACGGTATTGCTTTTTAATTTTGGATAATTGTGAAATCGGAATGGCGGTTTTTGAAAAAAATTGATGTTTTAAAAAATATATCTGCATATTAGCCTAATTTAGCTCGTGCAATACAGCTTTGATACCATTTAGGACGTGAAAACTCGAAAAGAACCAAACATCAGCGGTGTCTAAATATGCTAAGCCCACATTGTCTACTTCATCGTAACCTGACCTGAAGCCACTTGACGGAGGTCAAGCAAATTGGATAAGGATGCTTTAATACTGCTGCTAAAAACTGTCCCCCAAATGAGCCAAATTGGCCATGGCTTCAGGTCAATGACCTGATCTGAAACAAACATCCGATATACACGTTTTGAAGACTCAAATGACCCAATTGCACTCACGTAGGTAGTTTCATTTCAATATCTCCTCATGTATATGAGTTCTCGATCCTCAGATATTTTTTCGAGGTGGTCCTTTTGACGTGAGCTAGGTCAATGACCTTACATGACCTGAGGTTAACGTTTTCACGTCCGATGCAAAAATTATTAATGAAAAGAGACCGAAAATGTGGCGGCCCTGCACGAGGCGTTTTCCCTCTATCGCATACAAACCTTAGGAGGGGGTGCAAAACTCCCAGAGTTAATAATGTTCTTGACTTCTACCAACTATAATCAAGATATTTCCTGGCAAGTGCTCGAAATGCTTGTGTCTGGACCATCGTTCCTCACAACCCGCCGTTTAGTCAGCTGGCAGATATTCGAGTGATGACGTCATACCACGTGACCTGCGTGCTGCGTGACTGAATCCGAGCGAAGCAACTGTGAGCACCGGAACACAGCTTCGCACGAATGCCAGTTCGACAATTCCACACGATGCATTCAAATGTGAGACACCAGACTACCATGTCGAATAGAGGAGGCCAATTTCTGTAAAACCGGCCAGACGTCGGCTCAAACGGGTTGGTTTTAGATGTACTCATGCTGAAATTGGAGGAACTACGCCTGAAATCCGGCTCCTCTGCTGACGGAGGTGCAAGAATCTCGAATCTGCCCCCACTGCGTGAGATGCCGACAAGAGCTGTTCCTGTGTCATAAAGGGCTGACCTGCCGCTTGAAATAGGACACATTGAGGTGTATGTCACCAAGGCGTATGTCACCACGGATCAACCAAAGCGGACAGAAGTGATCGGTGCCGGTGTGGCTTCTCGGTCGCAGAGCGATGTGATGGCCGCTTCTGCGCATGCAGCCCCATGGACCGCCCCTTGTCCTCGCTCGTCACGTGGCCCTAATGTCTCCCTGCAGCCCCATGGACCGCCCCTTGTCCTCGCTCGTCACGTGGCCCTAATGTCTCTCTGCAGCCCCATGGACCGCCCCTTGTCCTCGCTGGTCACGTGGTCCTAATGTCTCCCTGCAGCCCCATGGACCGCCCCTTGTCTTCGCTCGTCACGTGGCCTAATGTCTCCCTGCAGCCCCATGGACCGCCCCTTTTTGCTCGTCACGTGGTCCTAATGTCTCCCTGCAGCCCCATGGACCGCCCCTTGTCCTCGCTCGTCACGTGGCCCTAATGTCTCCCTGCAGCCCCATGGACCGCCCCTTGTCCTCGCTCGTCACGTGGCCCTAATGTCTCCCTGCAGCCCCATGGACCGCCCCTTGTCCTCGCTCGTCACGTGGTCCTAATGTCTCCCTGCAGCCCCATGGACCGCCCCTTGTCCTCGCTGGTCACGTGGTCCTAATGTCTCCCTGCAGCCCCATGGACCGCCCCTTGTCCTCGCTCGTCACGTGGTCCTAATGTCTCCCTGCAGCCCCATGGACCGCTGGCCGTTCCTGAGCCCCATGCCCCTTGTCCTCGCTCGTCACGTGGTCCTAATGTCTCCCTGCAGCCCCATGGACCGCCCCTTGTCCTCGCTCGTCACGTGGCCCTAATGTCTCCCTGCAGCCCCATGGACCGCCCCTTGTCCTCGCTCGTCACGTGGTCCTAATGTCTCCCTGCAGCCCCATGGACCGCCCCTTGTCCTCGCTCGTCACGTGGCCCTAATGTCTCCCTGCAGCCCCATGGACCGCCCCTTGTCCTCGCTCGTCACGGGTGGTCCTAATGTCTCCAGCCCCATGGACCGCCCCTTGTCCTCGCTCGTCACGTGGCCTAATTCTCCCTGCAGCCCCATGGACCGCCCCTTGTCCTCGCTCGTCACGTGGCCCTAATGTCTCCCTGCAGCCCCATGGACCGCCCCTTGTCCTCGCTCGTCACGTGGCCCTAATGTCTCCCTGCAGCCCCATGGACCGCCCCTTGTCCTCGCTCGTCACGTGGCCCTAATGTCTCCCTGCAGCCCCATGGACCGCCCCTTGTCCTCGCTCGTCACGTGGTCCTAATGTCTCCCTGCAGCCCCATGGACCGCCCCTTGTCCTCGCTCGTCACGTGGTCCTAATGTCTCCCTGCAGCCCCATGGACCGCCCCTTGTCCTCGCTCGTCACGTGGCCCTAATGTCTCCCTGCAGCCCCATGGACCGCCCCTTGTCCTCGCTCGTCACGTGGCCCTAATGTCTCCCTGAGCCCCATGGACCGCCCCTTGTCCTCGCTCGTCACGTGGTCCTAATTTTTCCTCAGCCCCATGGACCGCCCCTTGTCCTCGCTCGTCACGTGGCCCTAATGTCTCCCTGCAGCCCCATGGACCGCCCCTTGTCCTCGCTCGTCACGTGGCCCTAATGTCTCCCTGCAGCCCCATGGACCGCCCCTTGTCCTCGCTCGTCACGTGGTCCTAATGTCTCCCTGCAGCCCCATGGACCGCCCCTTGTCCTCGCTCGTCAGTCTAATGTCTCCGCCCCATGGACCGCCCCTTGTCCTCGCTCGTCACGTGGTCCTAATGTCTCCCTGCAGCCCCATGGACCGCCCCTTGTCCTCGCTCGTCACGTGGCCCTAATGTCTCCTGCAGCCCCATGGACCGCCCTTTTCCTCGCTGGTCACGTGGTCCTAATGTCTCCCTGCAGCCCCATGGACCGCCCCTTGTCCTCGCTCGTCACGTGGCCCTAATGTCTCCCTGCAGCCCCATGGACCGCCCCTTGTCCTCGCTCGTCACGTGGCCCTAATGTCTCCCTGCAGCCCCATGGACCGCCCCTTGTCCTCGCTCGTCACGTGGTCCTAATGTCTCCCTGCAGCCCCATGGACCGCCCCTTGTCCTCGCTCGTCACGTGGCCCTAATGTCTCCCTACAGCCCCATGGACCGCCCCTTGTCCTCGCTCGTCACGTGGCCCTAATGTCTCCCTGCAGCCCCATGGACCGCCCCTTGTCCTCGCTGGTCACGTGGTCCTAATGTCTCCCTGCAGCCCCATGGACCGCCCCTTGTCCTCGCTCGTCACGTGGTCCTAATGTCTCCCTGCAGCCCCATGGACCGCCCCTTGTCCTCGCTCGTCACGTGGCCCTAATGTCTCCCTACAGCCCCATGGACCGCCCCTTGTCCTCGCTCGTCACGTGGTCCTAATGTCTCCCTGCAGCCCCATGGACCGCCCCTTGTCCTCGCTCGTCACGTGGCCCTAATGTCTCCCTACAGCCCCATGGACCGCCCCTTGTCCTCGCTCGTCACGTGGCCCTAATGTCTCCCTGCAGCCCCATGGACCGCCCCTTGTCCTCGCTCGTCACGTGGTCCTAATGTCTCCCTGCAGCCCCATGGACCGCCCCTTGTCCTCGCTGGTCACGTGGTCCTAATGTCTCCCTGCAGCCCCATGGACCGCCCCTTGTCCTCGCTGGTCACGTGGTCCTAATGTCTCCCTGACAGCCCCATGGACCGCCCCTTGTCCTCGCTGGTCACGTGGTCCTAATGTCTCCCCTGCAGCCCCATGGACCGCCCCTTGTCCTCGCTGGTCACGTGGTCCTAATGTCTCCCTGCAGCCCCATGGACCGCCCCTTGTCCTCGCTGGTCACGTGGTCCTAATGTCTCCCTACAGCCCCATGGACCGCCCCTTGTCCTCGCTGGTCACGTGGTCCTAATGTCTCCCTGCAGCCCCATGGACCGCCCCTTGTCCTCGCTGGTCACGTGGTCCTAATGTCTCCCTACAGCCCCATGGACCGCCCCTTGTCCTCGCTGGTCACGTGGTCCTAATGTCTCCCTGCAGCCCCATGGACCGCCCCTTGTCCTCGCTCCTTGTCACGTGGTCCTAATGTCTCCCTGCAGCCCCATGGACCGCCCCTTGTCCTCGCTCGTCACGTGGCCCTAATGTCTCCCTACAGCCCCATGGACCGCCCCTTGTCCTCGCTGGTCACGTGGTCCTAATGTCTCCCTGCAGCCCCATGGACCGCCCCTTGTCCTCGCTGGTCACGTGGTCCTAATGTCTCTCTGCAGCCCCATGGACCGCCCCTTGTCCTCGCTCGTCACGTGGCCCTAATGTCTCCCTGCAGCCCCATGGACCGCCCCTTGTCCTCGCTCGTCACGTGGCCCTAATGTCTCCTTGCAGCCCCATGGACCGCCCCTTGTCCTCGCTGGTCACGTGGCCCTAATGTCTCCCTGCAGCCCCATGGACCGCCCCTTGTCCTCGCTGGTCACGTGGCCCTAATGTCTCCCTGCAGCCCCATGGACCGCCCCTTGTCCTCGCTCGTCACGTGGCCCTAATGTCTCCCTGCAGCCCCATGGACCGCCCCTTGTCCTCGCTCGTCACGTGGCCCTAATGGCTCCTTGCACTGGTTATACGCATGTTTTTCATGGTGCTGGCGCCTCAATGCATATCGGTTCTATTTTCCGCCAGTGGCATTGCATTATTTCCGCAGCATTTCCGGTGCACTTCCGATAAAATTTCCGACGCGACATCTTTCCAGCTTACCAGGGTGTTTTTCGCGGACGGGTGCAGACCAATCTCCGCTTCTGGTGCCAGGGTGGCTGGGTGGTGCCGGTACGGTGAACGCGGAGTCTCAGCATAACACACTTAGAGGCTCACACACATCGTAGGGCACAGGCAGACTTCTCCCATCAGCTTAGTCTTCGCTTTGCTCCTCTCGCCTTCTCCAGCTTTTGATTGGAAAGCAGCCAATGATGCGTCTGTTGTGCTCCCGATATCACCCAGCCGACTTTGGTGCCAGGCGTCCGTGGGAACCAATATCTCGCGTCCGCTTGGATAGTTAGCGTGATCACTAAGTGGGATGGAAATAATTAACCTAGAGGTTTGCCGTGCCCTCACATAGTCCTTCATCGGTGGTGCTTCCCTTGCCGTGATGGCACTCATATAATCGGAAAATCGATTGCATAGTTACGAACGATCAGAAAACCTTTTGGTTATGGCTTGAGACACGGCTGGCCCAAACCTACCCAACGTGGCCAATCTGGGTCGCGGTTGCCTGCAGGAGCGTGCCCCAAACCGATGGCCAGTCGCGGCAAACTTAGCCCAGTTGGATCCGCGGTCGAGCAACCCCACTCTCAGTGTCTCAGTGTCCCTCCCCTGGTGTAGCGTTCCGAGCGTGTCCAACCTCACTCTCAGCGTCCCTCCCCTGGTGTAGCGTTCCGAGCGTGTCCAACCTCACTCTCAGGGTCCCTCCCCTGGTGTAGCGTTCCGAGCGTGTCCAACCTCACTCTCAGCGTCCCTCCCCTGGTGTAGCGTTCCGAGCGTGTCCAACCTCACTCTCAGTGTCCCTCCCCTGGTGTAGCGTTCCGAGTGTGTCCAACCTCACTCTCAGCGTCCCTCCTGGTGTAGCGTTCCGAGCGTGTCCAACCTCACTCTCAGGGTCCCTCCCTGGTGTAGCGTTCCGAGCGTGTCCAACCTCACTCTCAGTGTCCCTCCCCTGGTGTAGCGTTCCGAGCGTGTCCAACCTCACTCTCAGCGTCCCTCCCCTGGTGTAGCGTTCCGAGCGTGTCCACGACACGGATGATGATGGCACGGATGATGAGTGATGATCAGTGATGACTGGCGACCGTCAGTGGGTTGCTCGGCGGTGATGACCGGCGGTCGTCAGTGGGTTGCTCGGCGGTGATGACCGGCGATCGTCAGTGGGTTGGTCGGCGGTGATGACCGGCGATCGTCAGTGGGTTGCTCGGCGGTGATGACCGGCGATCGTCAGTGGGTTGCTCGGCGGTGATGACCGGCGGTCGTCAGTGGGTTGCTCGGCGGTGATGACCGGAGGTCGTCAGTGGGTTGCTCGGCGGTGATGACCGGCGGTCGTCAGTGGGTTGCTCGGCGGTGATGACCGGCGGTCGTCAGTGGGTTGCTCGGCGGTGATGACCGGCGGTCGTCAGTGGGTTGCTCGGCGGTGATGACCGGCGGTCGTCAGTGGGTTGCTCGGCGGTGATGACCGGCGATCGTCAGTGGGTTGGTCGGCGGTGATGACCGGCGGTCGTCAGTGGGTTGCTCGGCGGTGATGACCGGCGGTCGTCAGTGGGTTGCTCGGCGGTGATGACCGGCGGTCGTCAGTGGGTTGCTCGGCGGTGATGACCGGCGGTCGTCAGTGGGTTGCTCGGCGGTGATGACCAGCGAACATCAGAGGATGGTGATGACCAACGACCGTCAGATAATTAGTCGGCGATGATGACCGACGAGGACGCTCGACTCGACCACCGCCGGCGGGGCGCTGCTTTGTCGCCGCCGGCCCGTCTCCAGGTGTTGAATAATGCACCGGCCGGCGCACCGCCGCCAGCCGACGGCCCTGTTTGCCGTTCGTTATGGCCGCCCGGTACCGCACGACGCGACGGGTCACGTGACCGGCGGCGGCTGTCGCCGGCTCGGCCACGTGACCGCGCGTCGGCGGTGGGCGGCACGTCACGTGGCTGGATGCTGATGGGATTTATTTATGAGTGTGCTGGTAGCTGCGGATCGCCAGTGCCTGCTGAAGTGAGCCACGCAGTAATCATTGCCGTCTTCATTTCTAAGGGTATTTAGTCATTATATTAATTTTGGATTCTAGAATACTGTCGGAATTCCCTGACTTTCATATTTACAGATGATACCTGTTAGAAAAAGTGTGTACTTCCGCCTATATTACCGAGCCATCAAATGATAGCGTACAATAAATGATGGTAAGGAGATAAGCGATCGAGAAGCGAGCCATTATTTACATTATTTACATTTAAAGACATAAAAGACATAAAGACATAAAAGATCAGTGCAACTATGAGCCACAAGGGCCCTTCTTGGTTGCACTCTGTACACTGAACCAGTTGTCCATCAAATGTGTTGATCAACTCTCCCTGGAATACAGAAAAACAAGCCCCCTATTCTTATAATGATTGTCTATGCTGTTCTTAAAGATGTTCAGTGTGTTGCTACTGACAATGGTTTCTGGCAGCTGGTTCCAGTGTTCTACTACCCTGTTGGTGAAGAAGGACTGTCTTAACCTTGTCCTGCTGTGATTAACTTTAATTTTGAATTGATGACCTCTAATTGCATCATTTCTGTTAAATTCAAACAGTTCCCTGAGCTAACCCTGTTCCTGACCATGAACAAATTTAAAGACCTCGGTGAGATCTCCTCTCAGCCTTCTATATCTAAGTGAAAACATATTCAATTTCTTCAATCTTTCCTCATATGCCAGGTTGCCCATACCATTCACCATTTTTGTTGCCCTCTTTTGTACTCTCTCTAAAAGCCAACAATCTTTTTCATAACTAGGGGACCAAGCTTGGACACAATATTCCAGATGTGGCCTGACATATGCACAATAAAGCTTCCTGATGACTTCCTCACTTTTGTATGATACATTCCTATTTATTGCCCCAAGCATTCTTAGTACCTTCTTCCTGGCTTCTTTGGTCTGTTCTGATGCCCCCAATTTTGTGTTAAAAATAACACCTAAGTTCTTCTCCTGCTGAGTCACAGATAGTACTTGGCCACCCATCAAGTATGGAGCCTTGACATGCTGCCTACCTACATGCATGATTTTGCACTTATCAAAATTAAATTTCATTTGCCATTTTTCGGACCACTTCACAAGCTCGTCTAAGTCTTTCTGCAGCAAGACCTGCTCATTGTGCCCTGTTATTGCCCTAAAGACCTTCAAATCATCTGCAAATTTCAAAACCTTACTGCTTAGGCCACTTTCAATGTTATTTACAAACATAATGAACAATAGTGGTCCCAGTACTGACCCTTGGGGGGACTCCACTAAGAACATTTTGCCATGATGATTTTGTACCATTTAGCATCACTCTCTGCTGTCTATCTGAAAGCCACAACCCTATCCATTTTAGGATGTTACCCACAATACCATGGGCCTGAAGCTGCATCATTAACCGTTTATGAGGTACCTTGTCAAAGGCCTTGCTAAAGTCAAGATATGCTACGTCAACCTGATTTCCCTTATCAAATTGTTCTGTAGCAAAATTAAAAAAGTCAAAGAGATTTGTGAGACACGATCGCCCTTTTCTAAACCCATGTTGAGTATCTTGAATCACTCTGTTTCCTTCCAGAAAACTAACTATTTTATCCTTGATAATTGATTCAAGTACCTTGCAGACTAGTGATGTGAGGCTTACTGGCCTATAGTTTTCAACTTTCCCTCTTTCTTCTTTCTTGAAAATAGGAACTACATTTGCCCTTTTCCAATCGGTTGGAATTTCATTTTGTGAAACTGATCTACAAAATATTATACTGAGTGGAATTGCCAATTCTTTTTCAGCTTCCCGCAATACCCTAGCATAGATTCCATCAGGTCCTGCTGCCTTGTTTGGCTTTATTTTCCTGACATAATTCAAAACAACATCACTGTCAATGAAATCAACATCATGTAACTGATCACCTGTTTCTGGGCTGTGGTTCACAGTTGGCAGATTTGTCACATCCTCCAATGTAAACACAGATTTAAACTGCTTGCTCAATTCCTCAACCATCTCACTATCCTCACTCAAAATAATCCCATTTACTTCCAGTGGACCAATTGTGCTTGAAACTTTACTTAGCTTGTAGAAACTAAATAACTTTTTACTGTCCCCATTACAGTTCCTAGCCAAATCCAATTCTTTTGCTCGCTTTGCTGCTCTGGTTTTCTGTTTCACAGCGTCTCTAGCTTTTTGATACAAGCTTAGATTTACTATATTTGAAGCTTCCTTAAATACTCTAAATGCATCTTTCTTAGCCTTAATTGCTTTTGTCAAATCTGGTGTAAGCCATGCTGGCTTTCCTACCCTTCTTTTGTGCCTTTGCTTTTGGGGGACATGTCTAATCTGAATTTCCCTCAAGTAAGATTTGAACTTTTCCCACATTTCACAGGCATTTAAATCGGAGAATTCTTCTTCCCATTTTATGGCACTTAAAGCTGCTCTCATGCAGTCAAAGTCTGCCCTGTTCAAATTTGGAACCTTTGCCAAATTATCCTTGATTGTCCCTGCTACATGTGCCTTGAATCTCGCTATGTTATGGTCACTTCTTCCCAGAGTTTCTCCTACAGTCAAGTCTTGAACTAAATCACTTAAATCCGAAAAGACAAGGTCCAAGAATGAGCCCTGCCTAGTTGGTTCTGTTACAAACTGGTGTAAGAACAGGTCCTCTTCAAGGCATTTCCTAAACAGTTTACATGCTGGGGAGCCAACACCAACATTTTCATATCCTTTTAGATTAAAGTCACGAAGAATAAGGCATTGCCTCTGAAAGTTTCTACTGATTTCCTCACAAATCACCTTATCAAGCTCCAGTTGCTGAGAATGTGGCAAGGTTCCTGATCGGTACAAAGCTCCTATTCTCAGTTTATTGCTGTTGCCTTTTCCCACAGAAACATCAAGCCAAATGGACTCCACAGACACATTTTTTACCCCATCTGCTACTTTTTGAGAACTGAATAAGCTATTCACATAGAGCATTACACCACCCCCTTTCACTGCTGGACCCCTATTGCATGAAAACGTATTGTATCCCTGGATCTCATAGTCCTGCAAGTTATCCCCAAAATACCCCTCACTGACCCATGCCTCAGTAATGCAAACAAAATCTGGTTCCTCATCAGCAACATAACACTTGAACTCGTCAAATTTGGATCGAATACTCTGAGCATTAAGCATCATACACTTAAGAAATGTTCCATAACCATCTTTGGTTTTTTCATGCTGAGTAGCTCTATCATCTCTGGATGAGCTACCACTCTGCCCACCTTGATCTACTGCCATCCCTATTTGCTGACTGTGAGGTTCTAATGCCTATGCTGTCACTATTGGCATATTCATGAGATGGTAATGCCACTTCTTCCCTCCCCACCCCATTATCTAGTTTCCCTGAAGGACATGTTCATACACTTTACTTAACACTTGCACCCCCTTCTCGGAGAAGTGCAGGCCATCCCTCTGATAGAGGTCCCATGAACCATAAAACCTGCACCACTTGTCAACAAAGGTCAAACCTAACTCATTGCAGAGCCTACCCACCCTGGCATTGGCTGCCAGTGCCCTAGAGCTCCACTCAGGGGAGACTTCAGCCCTGGGCAGAATAGCTGTCACAATAACTCTGCTTTTGCTCTGCTTCAGGGTGGCCAGAAGGGCCCTGTAGTCCTGCAGCAGCTCCTCACTCCTAGCAGGACCTACGTTGTTCACTCCTACCTGCACTATAACTGTACTAAACTGGTCCTCACTGGTGGCCTGTGCCACCATTGGGACCAGGTCTCTTACCTTGGCACCAGGCCTGGTGATGCACCTCCTGCCTCTCCTACCTTTACAGAAAACTACATCTAAATGCCGCACCCGAGAGTATCCTACCACCAGCACAGTCTCCTTGCTGCTATCACTGCTATCACTATCCTGCGGGCAGTCCTCCAGTGCCTGGAACCTATTGGATGTTATTACTCCTGCCTGTTGAGCTGCTTCACTAGGTTGCTTCCCACTCCTACCACCTACCACCTGCCACTCACTGCCCCCTTGCTTAGGCTCACTCCTCCAAATCCTCCACCCCCTGACTTTAAACCACTGCCCCTCCTGTGCGCTACAACTAGAAATCTTCTGTTCACTAGGAATACTTCTCTCTTCAGATCTCCCTGCCACCTCCACAGCAGGGGAAGCTACAGTTACCTGGTGGCCTGTGACCACCTGGGCATAGGATGCCCCTGCTACAGACTGCCCCTTACATGTTACCCTTTCTGGCCAGCCCTGTGAAGCAAGGGAAGCTTTGAGCTTGGAAAGCTCTGCCAAGGGTCCTAACCTCATCCTCTAGCGCCTGCATCCTGGTAGTAACCATCCTAAAGGCTGCAGCTTATTCCTAGATTGCGATTGAAAAGTAACTTGCTGCAGAATGATTTACCAAATAACAGAGCAGAGCGAAATAACCGACAAAGCTTAGGTCTATGCTAGTTCCTAACTATGCAGCACTTACAAGGTAATCACTGTGCAGAAAGTTGACTGGTTTTAAAGAAAGAAGAAATCACTCGCTGAATAACTGCCAAAAATGAAATAAATAGCTGAAAACATTAGACAAAGACACACTAGACACACTAGACAAAGACAGACAGAATGGACAAAATGGCGCTGGGCAGCGTCTCTTGGTGTAAATATTATAATCTGCTTGCTAAAAAAGAAACTTATGAGCTCAAACTATGCAAATATATGCACAGAAGTAATTGCTAAATACCTATCCATAGTTAAGCCTAGGATACTGTCCGGTTCTGCAACAACTGATCTCGAAAGCAGGATCTCCACACCGACGTGTTTCCACCTTGACACCTGGCGGCGAATGTGATTTGCAGGCATTTACATTATTATGCACACTAATTCATTTCGGTCACTTTTCGTTCTAAGGTATGTGATGGCTCCTGGTAAAATGAGTGAAACTGAAGCGACCCGCACCAAGCGAGGACATTTATCGTCCAGAAGACACGCAGCGCCACCATACGGGATATTTTGGAAGTAGGCATGCATAAAGACCTTAATGGTAATTTTTGAAACATTAATTGATTAACCACCATAAGATTACACATTAAATAAAATACGAGATAAAATGAACTACTAATCCATCCATGCAGAACTCGGTTTCTTTTCATTGATTTTTGTCCTGTCATTTCAAAGATGAACCCACCGAAAGTTGAAAAAATAATCGTTGCAGTGCTTTCAAGCCATATATTAAAGAGCGTTTGTTACACCAATGTGTCCTCTAATGGGAAGGATAGACTTATAATCTACGTAAGTACACATATAGGCGCTCTGAAACAATTCACCTCCGTTACTTTTGGCTCAAAAGTGCCTACCCAAAAATATTATTTGTTCATGGCTATCTGGAAGGGTCGTTTCCTCCCATTTGTTAGTCTGTGGTTGGACACCCAACACACATGATAATGTCTGGCTCATATGTGTTGGTGGCATATGTTCTGGGTATGGTGCATGTTCTGGGCATATGTTCTGGGCATATTCTGGGCATATGTTCTGGGCATATGTTCTGGGTATGGTGTTGGTGGCATATGTTCTGGGTATGGTGCATGACATGGATGAATTTTCCCCGTCATCAGTGGCGGCGACCCAATGAATAACAAGGTATAAAAATGGTCCCCTCTGCTGCTTTTATTGCCTTTTTTCGGCTTGTGGACAACCGAAAGAAAACTGGTGGAAAGAGAGGTGAAACTTGGCACACGTCTGGGACCGCTCCGCCGGTAGTTTTGGCACCCACGTTTTGGCACCGTGGGTGCCACGTGGCGCGTGCGAATATTGTCCGCCATATGTTTAGGCTGGCGAATAATATTCGACAAGGAGTCCGCGGGCAAACCGAATACGGCAAGAGTGCCAAACCTGTCATAGCATTGGCATTGGCCGGCCAGCCCTGCACGTGGTGGTGCAATCTCAGACACGTCGGTCGTACGTGGGCCACGTGACACGTGCAAATGTCGCCCATTGGATCAGGCCGCGATAATTGCAAACGGCCGCTGCGAACAAACGACATACGATAATAGTGTTAAAATTAAATACCACATGGCCAGCCGGTCTTGCATGTCGCCCAGTTCACTTCGGACCTGTCTTTCGCAATGCTTTCGGCTCCCATGTATCGTGGGATCTGGGCTCCGAGCGGATCCCAGACATTCTGCCGACGCCGGCTGACGCTGACGCTGACGCTGACGCTGACGCTGACGCTGACGTTGACGCTGACGCTGACGCTGACGCTGACGCTGACGCTGACGCTGACGCTGACGCTGACGCTGACGCTGACGCTGACGCTGACGCTGACGCTGACGCTGACGCTGACGCTGACGCTGACGCTGACGCTGACGCTGACGCTGACGCTGACGTTGACGTTGACGTTGACGTTGACGTTGACGCTGACTCCTCCAGGCCTGGCAGTCGCCGCGCTTGTGATGCTCAGTCGACATCCGTTCCCACACGGTGTGCCGACGGCCGGCCGACCGAAGCTGTCATTGCGGCATGGCACAGTCGGGTGTCATCATTGTGACACCCGTGTCACCACTGCACTATGCGGCACATGCAGGACAGGGGGCTGGTCTGGAGTGCGACGACCGGACCCCTCTCTTCGCTGTGTGGTGCAATAGGTGTTGCCGACCAATGACAGGCCCGAACATTGGCCGATGGGCCCCGGCCCCACGGGGGACTGGTGCCCCTCTCGCGCACACTGCTAGCCCAGACATGACTGGACGGTGGACGCGGTAAGATGTATCTGAGAGACCCGCCCGGTTGGATGACTGTCAGTTGTCCATCATTGTTCGTCACGTGCTTGGTGATTTGAAGACACGAACTGAAAAAAGGAACGCGCTGGTGTTTGCCTTTGCCACACCTGGGCATGCCATGCCTCAGGACTGAACTTGTGGTCAACCTGGATACTATGTACTGCGAGAATGTGCGAGATCATCTATCCTCTCACTGGTGCCTTTCATGTAGGATAAGCTAGTGCAAGTCCATTTATGTGCTTGTGTTTGGTTTCCGTTTGCTATTTGCCTTGTTATTCTTCGCTATGTTAATTTACAATAGCCAGAAGCACAGGAGATAGGAGAAAGTCAGGCCACTCGCTAGCATTGCATAATTACCCGTTTTCTCAGACTAT
Organism: Ashinkailepas kermadecensis; assembly: GCA_034440615.1. Taxonomy (NCBI): domain Eukaryota; kingdom Metazoa; phylum Arthropoda; class Thecostraca; family Neolepadidae; genus Ashinkailepas; species Ashinkailepas kermadecensis. Next base: position 307,639 of record JAOTOM010004477.1, read on the forward strand.
TCCTGCGCCTCTCGAACTCGACTTAATCCCCAAGCACAGCCCCAATTAATTCATCAATTAGTTTGCTCACAATTATCCCTAGTCACCAACTTTGGCCCGCGTGCGTTTCGAATGCTTCGATTCCAACATGTGCGACCGTAATTACCTGAAAGCAAAAACAAAATCCGAACAGTGATCTTCGACGCTTTATCCCCAGAACTATTCTGATAAATATGCACCCTCCGATCCTGTCGTTCCCGACAAAACCTCAACGGCTCCATTCTCACCCGCAGGTTTTGATTATCACCCGCAGGTTTTGATTCCACCGCTGCTATTCAAATATTCTCACCCAAGCAAAAGCCGCATCACAGCGCCAACGGGGAGCGGAAGGGGGGGGGGGAGGGGGGCGTCGGATAGCCATGACTAATGCGGGTATTCACTGAGCCTGACCGGCCGGCGCGGCGGTAGTCATCAGTTCCGGTGCGGTCGTTTGCCGGGCAGGCGTCATCAGTGGCACAGCACGGCCACTGCTGCGGCCATTGGCTAATTGGCGGAGCGGCGGCGGCGGCCGCCCGACAGCGTGCTGACGCGGCTCCACCACCGGTGTGGCCGAGACTCCACCACCGGTGTGGCCGAGGCTCTACCACCGGTGTGGCCGAGACTCCACCACCGGTGTGGCCGAGACTCCACCACCGGTGTGGCCGGGGCTCCACCACCGGTGTGGCCGGGGCTCCACCACCGGTATGGCCGAGGCTCCACTACTGGTGTGGCCGAGACTCCACCACCGGTGTGGCCGGGGCTCCACCACCGGTGTGGCCGGGGCTCCACCACCGGTGTGGCCGAGACTCCACCACCGGTGTGGCCGAGGCTCCACCACCGGTGTGGCCGAGACTCCACCACCGGTGTGGCCGGGGCTCCACCACCGGTATGGCCGAGGCTCCACTACTGGTGTGGCCGAGACTCCACCACCGGTGTGGCCGGGGCTCCACCACCGGTGTGGCCGGGGCTCCACCACCGGTGTGGCCGAGACTCCACCACCGGTGTGGCCGAGGATCCACCACCGGTGTGTCCGAGACTCCACCACCGGTGTGGCCGGGGCTCCACCACCGGTGTGGCCGAGACTCCACCACCGGTGTGGCCGAGACTCCACCACCGGTGTGGCCGAGACTCCACCACCGGTGTGGCCGGGGCTCCACCACCGGTGTGGTCGGGGCTCCACTACTGGTGTGGCCGAGACTCCACCACCGGTGTGGCCGAGACTCCACCACCGGTGTGGCCGAGTCTCCACCACCGGTGTGGCCGGGGCTCCACTACTGGTGTGGCCGAGACTCCACCACCGGTGTGGCCGGGACTCCAGTACTGGTGTGGCCGAGTCTCCACCACCGGTGTGGTCGGGGCTCCACTACTGGTGTGGCCGAGACTCCACCACCGGTGTGGCCGAGCCTCCACCACCGGTGTGGCCGAGACTCCACCACCGGTGTGGCCGAGTCTCCAACACCGGTGTGGCCGGGGCTCCATTACTGGTGTGGCCGAGTCTCCACCACCGGTGTGGCCGAGACTCCACCACCGGTGTGGTCGGGGCTCCACTACTGGTGTGGCCGAGACTCCACCACCGGTGTGGCCGAGACTCCACCACCGGTGTGGCCGAGTCTCCACTACCGGTGTGGTCGGGGCTCCACTACTGGTGTGGCCGAGACTCCACCACCGGTGTGGCCGAGTCTCCACCACCGGTGTGGCCGAGACTCCACCACCGGTGTGGCCGAGTCTCCAACACCGGTGTGGCCGGGGCTCCATTACTGGTGTGGCCGAGTCTCCACCACCGGTGTGGCCGAGACTCCACCACCGGTGTGGTCTGGGCTCCACTACTGGTGTGGCCGAGACTCCACCACCGGTGTGGCCGAGACTCCACCACCGGTGTGGTCTGGGCTCCACTACTGGTGTGGCCGAGACTCCACCACCGGTGTGGCCGAGACTCCACCACCGGTGTGGCCGAGTCTCCACCACCGGTGTGGCCGGGGCTCCACTACTGGTGTGGCCGAGACTCCACCACCGGTGTGGCCGGGGCTCCACTACTGGTGTGGCCGAGTCTCCACCACCGGTGTGGTCGGGGCTCCACTACCGGTGTGGCCGAGTCTCCACCACCGGTGTGGCCGAGTCTCCACCACCGGTGCTCTTCTCGCTGCCAACGGTGCACCATTTCCTCGGCAGCCTGTGTGTCCGCTGAATGGCCTCGGACAGTGGCGGCTATTCCTGTGGTCAGCATCAGTATACATGAGCCCATCTCTGTGGGTCGGTCGTCTCCAACACTACCCAGCCTCTGATAGCCCTCTGGTGACTATGACCACACCATGTACATACACAGCACGTGTGACTCATCCGGCCTTCCGCTGCTCGCAAACACCTCGCAATGGTCAGGATGGCCATTTGTTCCTGCTATTAATGAATAAACGACTATGCCGCTGAGCCGAGCAGGCAAGACGTCAAATGAGTTGCGACGTCGACTTTACGTGGTTCGGTATGCTGAAGCTGTGTTTTCTGGAAGCCAGATGTAGGCTGGTCTTGGCCGGCTGTGTTTTTGTGAACAGTGGTGGCTGTGGGCGGCTAATGATTTGGTGGCCGCTGGCCGATGTCCAGTTTCGGCGCACCAGGAGGCCGACAGCTTAGTGTTATCAGAAGCAAATCTGTCTGGGAGCTACACGCTGGCGCGGATGTCGACAACCATAACCTTAGCATTTCCGGTCGATATTCATCGTCAAAGTCGAGGTCTACCGGCTAACACGCCTACTCGTCTTCCCCATGCTTCACCATGCTCACTGCATCTCGTAATTCCCAGGTGC